>OY829541.1:25937046-26272046 GCA_963691705.1 Viola odorata
GACAGAGTGAAGTGGAATTTTTTGGAGGCTATCATGTCCCGTATGGGGTTCTCATCTCGATGGACATCGCTGGTTATGCGTTGCGTTTCCTCGGTTTCATATGTCATTCTCTTAAATGGGACCCCTAGTCCTACGTTCTGCCCTGAGAGGGGTCTCCGACAGGGGGACCCTTTGTCCCCTTATCTGTTCCTTCTTTGTGCAGAGGGTCTCTCGGCGATGGTCCAAGCGGCAGTCTTGGCCAACAGGATACATGGCTACAAGATCTGTCGTGGTAGCCCGAAGGTTAGCCATTTGTTCTATGCGGACGACAGTCTTATTTTTGCTAAGGCCTCTGAGGAGGAGGCAGGGGTCATCAGGTCGATTCTGGAGGAATATGAGGAGGCTTCTGGGCAAAAGGTCAATTTGGATAAATCGGAGGTATGTTTCAGCAAGAATGTAGGCCAAGGAGTCAGGACGCAAGTTTCTATGCGCTTGGGAATGGTGGGAGTGGAATCTCATGAGAAGTATTTGGGGCTTCCAGTTTCGTTTGGTAGGGCCAAAAAAGGAATGTTCGCATCTATCCGAGATAGGGTTTGCAAGAGACTGGGGGGGTGGAAAGAGAAGAAATTATCCCAGGCTGGGAGGGAAGTACTGATTAAATTGGTCATCCAATCCATTCCAACATATATGATGAGTTGCTTCGAAATCCCAATCTCCATTTGCGAAGAGATCGAGAAGGCGACTAGGCGATTCTGGTGGGGAGGAAACTCGGACCAACGCAAGATGCACTGGGTTTCCTGGGATAAGCTATGTAGATCAAAAGAGAGGGGAGGCCTGGGGTTCAGGAAAGTTCAGGATTTCAATCTAGCATTGCTAGCGAAACAAGGTTGGCGCCTTCATAAACACCCGAACTCTTTACTCTCCCAAATCTGGAAAGCCAGATACTTTCCCCACTCAGACTTCCTTGATGCGGGGGTGGGATATCGCCCTAGCTTTGTCTGGCGGAGCACCTTGGCCGGGAGAGAGGTCCTTCAGAAAGGTTGCTTCTGGCGGGTGGGAAATGGGGAGCGGATACGAATTTGGAAAGTTCCATGGCTCCCATCGATTGCTACTGGGATGATCTCAGCGCCGGTGTCAGTTCTGGACAAGGAGGCTACTGTGGCCGCACTAATTGATTGAGGTCGCCGTTATTGGAAAGCTGAACTTGTAGAGCAACTCTTCCTTCCGCAAGAAGTATCGGAGATTTTAAGCCTGCCGCTTAGTCGGAATGAGGCGAATGATACTCTTGTTTGGAGGGGCACTACAAATGGGAAGTATTCCGTTCGGAGTGGGTACCATAGCCTATCGACGACAGTTATCCTAGAGGGCCAGGGCACGGAAAGAACTTGGTGGAAATTCCTTTGGGGGTTGACTATCCCTCCAAAGTTTAAGAACTTCATGTGGCGGCTGGGTAATGGATCCCTCCCGACCAGAGTAAATCTGGGAAGGAGAGGATTATTAGTGGATCCGGTGTGTCCCTGCTGTAATGAGGAGGTTGATTCTACTTCACATCTGTTGATGTCTTGTCCTTTTGCGGTTGGGGTGTGGGCAAAATTTGACTTCTGGGGTAGAATCCCAGGGCTTCATGGAGAAAATTGGGTTGAGTGGCTAGCATCGATCATGGCGACTCTGGATGAATCAAATATTGAATTTTTGATTTCTACTCTTTGGTCGCTGTAGATCTCAAGAAACAACAGGATTTTCTGCCATCGAGACGAATCAGCCCAGGAGGTGGTCATTAGGGGCGGAAAGCTGTTAACAGATTTCAAGGAAGCCTGGCGGCCGCCACAGAAATCCTCTTCCCCGGTAGGTCAACACATTGTTCCTAAATGGTTGCCCCCCCCCCCCCAACGGGGGTGGTAAAGGTCAACACAGATGCAGCCATCGGGAGTTCCGGGACTGGCTTGGGTTTTATTGCTCGAGACGGACGGGGTGAGCCGATTTTCTCTAGGGCTATTTTTCTCCCTTATCAGACCGACGCCCCTACTAGGGAGACTCTAGCGCTTAGAGACGCTCTTTCACAGGCTAGACAATGGGGGTGGGATAAGGTCATCATGGAGTCAGACTGCTTACAGAACATCTTGGTCCTGAACAATGAAGATTTCCCTGTAAACTATACGGGCTTGGTCTTGGAGGATGTGGCTCGGCTGGCATCTTCATTTAGGTGTTGCTCCTTTACGCACACAAAGTGGATTACGAATGTTCCCGCACATGAGTTAAGCCAATTGGCTTTGATTTCCAGTTTAGGAAATGTTTGGATAGGGGAATGCCCCGAGGCGATCGCGCCTTTTGTACTTGCAGATTTGAATTAATCAAATTATTAACTTCAAAAAAAAAAAAAAAACTTCTGTATTTATAGGCTTAAACTACTACGCGTTCTGTAAGAGGATATACAATATTGTTTTAATTTATTATATTAATAACTTTTTAAAATATAAAATACTCCTATGTAATTAAATTATACTCCCCACGGACTTTAATGATTGACTTTCTGAAATAGTAAAAATTCGTAGGATAATGATCTTTAATCTTATTTTATTCCACATTGTTTCATTTTTACTTCTAATTTCCATTCAAATTACCACATCATCATCAAATTGGGTTGTTGCATATTTTTTTTTTTCATTTGCACAAAATATATGTTTCGGAATGCATAAAATGACAAGTATCGTAGGAAAGTGACAATTATTGGAGTCCAGAGGGAGTATTAATTATATTGCAATTAAAAATTTTAGTTTATTAATTTTTTACTATATTACAATTTTTTGATATGCATGCAATATAATCTCAATTTTGAAAATTGTTAATTATAATAAATGATCATAATTAAATAATTAATATTTTAACTTTCATTATTATTATTTTAGTATATTTATGGTATATGATCTGAATTGAAAATAATTAATCATAATAATTGTCGCACTCTTTTTTTGTTGAAAACGAGTTTAAGGTTTGGGACGGATGCTAAGCATAAATGGATGCTTCGCATAATACAATGAAGTCGCCACCCTATTTTTCTAAGGTTTAGGGAACCTAATCGTCATGGCATAAAATAAATAAAACTAAGGCACAATGGTCTAAACCAAAGAACGATGGTTCGAGGTCGTATTTATGGACTTGGGAAGGTGTTAGGCACCCAAGTCACATCCTAAAAAGGTTACCGGTAAGAAAGGTGTTTGAAAACAGTTTTGATATACAAAGATTTGTTTAAAGATCGAAGCATGTCAACCTCCTCTTCCCACGAACTCAAGTCACTTTCCAATCATTTACATAGGCCAATGATTGAATCATGTCCACAGAGTTCGCTTACCGAATTGGGACACTTTCCGATCATTTAAACATTTTTGACGTGATTTGGCCCTCAAAGGTGACGTTACATCTTAGCATTTTTCGTAGGGACATGTTATTTCCGTTTGGGTCAGAGGGATGGGGTTACCATTTTGTCTCTATGCTAGAGCAGACGTTCCCCCATTTTCATCGAGCCATGCATGACTTGGTTACTACGTGATCTATCATGGTTGAAACTAGCAAAGTACATTTTTTTGTGAATGCACATAGGTTGGTATGGCCTTTGGAACCATCATGCGTATCACTTAACAAGAAAACAATTAATCTCATGGTAATTAAATGCGAGTGATGTAAACATGTAGGCATGTGGGTCGATTTTAATTGCTAACAATTCTATATGTCATGCATACGATTTGGTGGTTCTAGCGTTTCCTAAGTGGTCATGTATACGATAAGGTTAAGGCTTTGGACCTTCGTGTGAACATACAAGGAAACGTTTTAAGGTGATCTTACCTTTTGGACGAACCCCGATCGACGACAATTGACATAAATACTTTAGGTATACAAACATACACGATTTAACTACTTAACTAATTATTACAAACCACAATCCAAAATAATAACTATTTATCTAATTATTACAAATTGGAGGTCGGAATAACTATCTAACTAATTATTACAACAAGTGAAAATGGGTAATTAATTATTACAACAAGTTTAGCAATTAATTATTACCTCATTTATGCAATTAAAAGTAATTGACGATTAATTATCGTATACGAATGCATGGAAATAATGCCTACAATTCTAATGGGCCGGGCTTAGGCCCATTCTTGGATTCCTAACTTGGGATGATACGTATGCAAATAACTTTTACGGAAATCATTTAAATTAAATAAAAGAAAGGTAAAACGTACTTTTGCGCAAAGGTTTAATGTTTAACCTACAAAGCGAGAGTGTTAGCGAAGGTTTGAAAATAAATAAATAATAAAGAGAGCATGCAATATTTATTTAATTTGACGAATAAATAATAAAACACGATAAACAAGTAACAATTTATTTCATACGAGCACATAAATAATTAAACATGGCATAATCCTTATTATCATACAAACATTTAATTAAGCATGACATAAACACATCATTTAGTCATACAAGTTTTTCATGCAATTTAAATATTAATTAAAAGCATATGAACATTTTTCCCCATTTTGAACACAAAAATAAACATATGAACATTTTTATTCACTTTAAACACATTAGTAATGCATACAAGCATTTTAATTAATTTGAACATATTATAAAATCATACGAACATTTTACACTTTTTACGGAAAAAATGAGTGGGTCCCACATTCGAATTTTCGACATTAAAAAATGGGCTTGGCCTAAGCCAAGCCCAAGTTTTAATTTATATTATGGGCCAAAGCCTTAAAAGGGAAAGGAAATAGGAACGGATGGGCTTGGCTTAAGCCAAGGCCCATCCGTGGTGTTTAATTAAAGGAAAAGGGAGGGACGGGCTTGGCCCGTCACCTTTCCTTGAAAGAACAGCAGCCATTTTAAATGGCTGCACTGTTCTTCTTCAAGAACAAGTCGCCGGCGCTACTGCCGGCGACAGGGGTGGCCCCTCCGGCCACCAACTCCACCGAAAACCATGCCAAACGAAACCTCAACTCCCCCGCATCGAAACCCCACGAAAACAGTGATTAAATATGAACAAAACAGTGGCCAATTTTCGCATGGAATAATAAGCTATTTAGTGTGCATTTTTGTGATTAATTAGCTAGAGCATGCAAGCAATTAAATTGAGGCAAGGGAAATGTAATTAGCAAGTAAACTAAGCATGTGAGCAAGTTATAGCAATTTATTTACACCATACATTAAAAAACGAAAATTCAAGAGAGTTTTAGAGAGAGAGGGAGCTTACTTCCCAGGAGAGAATCGGTCCAAGAAGGATGAGCAAGAAAGTGGGGAGTGAGAGTGAATTTTGGTGCCCCTTTCTTGTTGATAATTGCTTGCTATTTATAGAGGGAAGTGGAGTCGGTTTGGAGGCAAAGGCTTGGCTGTAAATGGCCGGGAAAGGTGGAAAGGTGAACATTGGCGGAGTGGAGGCCAAGTTTTGGGTTTGTGTGGCCAAGGGTCACTGATGGGAGGTTTTGTGATGATCAATTGTAGTCTGCGAGCTAGCTGGGAAGAAAAGGGAGGCAATTTGGATATTTCATGCATTAATTGTCATTAATGCATTAAATTAAACACGAACGGGATATTTTCATACGAGCGAAATCGTACGAAAGTGAAAATAAATCCGAGCCGAGGAACCCACGACGTGTAGAAAAATAAGACAAGAAAACTAGCGTACAGAAAATAAATGAGAATTTTGAGTTAACGTATTTATTTTCTCTTTCGGAAATGTCAAAATGTTTGAACGCAAAATAAATGTCCTTACGACAAAAATTGAACGAAACTGAACGAGGTGGAGGGAAAGAGAAAAATAGCACGTAATTATCAATTAAAGAAATTACGCGTTTGAGCCACGGTCCGAGAAAACTTACTCGGGACCGAGAAAAGTTCGCGTGAAGACAGTCGAAAATACGAAAAACTAAAAAGATACGAAATGACACGGAATATTAAACAAACTAGCCCAGGATAAAAAAATCGACAGAATTTTGACCTAGACGAGCAATTAAATGTGGTAAACATAAAAATACGAGAATACGTTGACGAAAACCGAAAAATACGGTTTAGTCGAAAATACGGAAAAAATACGAAAAATTCAAAAGATGTGAAATGGCGTGAAATATTAAAACAAATAGTCCATGATCAAAAATCGATTGAAATTTGACGTAAATGGGCTATTAATGCAACATGCAATAAAACGAAAAAATTGTAACGTAAGTCAAAATTCGGGTAGCAACAGTTGCCCCCTCTTTACTGTCTGATCAAAAATACAGTGTAACTGAGATTTTTGATTAGCAGTAAAGACAGTTGCCCCAAGTCTTTACCATGTTTTGAATACATCCTAACTAGTTGAGGTGGGGGTTTATGCAAAAAAGAGAAGTAATAATTATGCAGAAAAGTAGTCGCTCAAGGAGGAGTAGTTTAGATATAATATGCAGAAAATTAGTCGCTCAAGGAGGAGTATTTTAGATAGACAGGATTTTAAGACATGAAAGTAGTCGCTCAGGGAGGAGTATTTTAGATATAGTATGCAGGAAAGTAGTCGCTCAAGGAGGAGCATTTTAGATATAGTATGCAGGAAAGTAGTCGCTCAAGGAGGAGTAGATTAGATAGACAGGAATTTAAGACAGGAAAGTAGTCGCTCAAGGAGGAGTTTTTTAGATATAGTATGCAGGAAAGTAGTCACTCAAGGAAGAGTAGATTAGATAGACAGGAATTTAAGACAGGAAAGTAGTCGCTCAAGGAGGAGTATTTTAGATATAGTATGCAGGAAAGTAGTCGCTCAAGGAGGAGTAGATTAGATAGACAGGAATTTAAGACAGGAAAGTAGTCGCTCAAGGAGGAGTATTTTAGATATAGTATGCAGGAAAGTAGTCGCTCAAGGAGGAGTAGATTAGATAGACAGGAAAGTAGTCGCTCAATGAGGAGTATTTTAGATATAGTATGCAGGAAAGTAGTCACTCAAGGAGGAGTAGATTAGATAGACAGGAATTTAAGACAGGAAAGTAGTCGCTTAAGGAGGAGTAATAATTATGCAGAAATGTAGAATTATATGAAGTGAGGGCAGCACTCGCACTTCATATGTTTTGACAAAAGGTAAATGAGGGTTAAAACGTACCTTTGATTCAAGGCAACTTACCTTGGCTCGAGCCTTCTGAAGACTCAATGTGAATTTGCGAATGGTTGTCCTGGACGGCCATTCCGCTCTTCTCAATTTGATTGGATTCGTTCAACAAAATCCGCGGTGAGGGCATTACGACGACGTTTCATCGAAGACCCATGGCGATGCAATTCCATCAAAGCGTATCCGTATCCTGCAAAATAGGAAGGAAGCAAATTCAAAGCGATAACAGATAGAAAAAGGGAGAGCAAACAACCTATGTGGGAAATATCAAAATATTCCTACATTTACCTTTGGCTTGCCCCCAAGTTTTTTTTTGTTTGGGAAAAATGACTTCTTTGTTTTAAGAAAATAAATTCAAGCATTCTTTTTGGATAAAACGTTCGTCCAATTTTCCATTATATGAACATGATTGCTTCAAGTCTAGATAACGTTTGCGTCTTGTTCAGGAAATAACGACCTCAAGAACAAGACTTTCCCATGATATGTAGCCGTAAGCAACCCTCGCCAGATATTAGTGTTTGCGCTCACGCTCTGAAAACAGGGCTATGTGTTTGCACTCCAAAAAATGCAATAAACATAGCACAAAAATTAAATTTACAATGTCAATCCGAGTGAATAGACTTCAAATGAAGATGCACATGCATGGGCCTGCTAATAATCAAAAGGACTTTGCGAGGGAGAGAAAAGAAAGAATTTGTAGAAAGGTATTGTGTATTGTGTTTTTTTTTTTTTTTTTGTTCTTCTGGTGTTAATGAGTTTGTGCTCGACGACTGATTGCGATGAGGACAAATTGCGATGAACGATGCTCGACGATTTGATTGTGGTGAAGAGCAAAGTACATGAATTTTTTCTTCTTTTGTTGAGGCGTTCTTCTTCATGGTCATCCTTGTGATTTTGATTGACTTCTCTTTTTTCTTTTTTTTGCACTTGCTTCCACTTTTATTGGCTTGGTGGCTCTTGAGACACCTTTTCTTTGTATTTCTTTCTTCTATTTTTTCCTTTCTCTCTTCTTTTTTTTTTTTTTTAATTTTTCTCTTTCCTTATTTCCCCTTTCTCTCTCTCTCTCTCTCTCTTTTTCTCCTTTTTTTTTGTTTTCTCTCTTTCGTTTCCTCTCTTCTTCTTCTTTTCTTGTAGGTACTAATAGCATGTGAAGCAAGTGAAATTTTTGTTTGGTCTATCCTCCTCTCTGTCTCTGGCAGAGGCCTTCATGTCTTGTTTCTTTTGACCTTCTTTTGACGTTGATTTGTCAGTGATCCTCTAAGGGCTCCCTCGTCATTCCCTTGTTTTGACGTGTAACTCCAATTCGGCGGTCCCAGTCGAGCACTAACTCACTTGGTTAAAAGGCTTTTGGGTGTTTGATGGAGTTGTACATGGTATACCAAATATGTGTTTTGGGGGTAAAAAGGTAAAAAATGAAAATGTGGAAGAAGAGCAAAGCAAAGTCCCCTGTCATCTTTACCGCTATCCCATGTATGATAGTTCATGTACCCTGGATATTGTGCAAATCTAATTAGCACCTAGTTTAGCATTTTACACTCATGAAAGGAACCAGGCATGAAGGCCCAAAATACTCACAAGGATATGTTTGTGATTGCTTACATCTAAACATGCCATAGATATAAGAGTTAACGGACAAGATCATGTATGTTTACGTAATTTTTAATGAACTTATAAGTTAAAAATGATGGATGTGCTTGATTTACAATGTTCAAAACGTGGGATTTTTGTTTTCCCCTCTTTTTTTTCTTTTTTTTTGCCCAAGTTGCGCATGCATAAAGGGAAAATTTTTGCGAAAACTAAGGATTTTAGCCAACATTACGCACGCATTCTTGCAACAATGTAAATAGCGGGAATTTACAATTGCGAAAACGTAAATTGCAAAATCATAAATTACGGAAACGTAAATTGCAAAAACGAAAATTGCAAAAATGTAAAAGGACAACTTCCCTGAAAAATGAGCTTGGACATTTTTCGACACCTTCTTTTGGTCGTCACTTCACTTGCTTGCCCCCAAGTTTACAAGTCTCGTTGCACCTGAAACGTAAAACTACGGAAATGTAAATTGTGAAGACATAAATTGCGACAACGTGAAAGGACAACTTCCCTAAAAAATGAGCTTTGACATCTTTCAACGCCTTCCTTTTGTTGCTACTTCATTCACTTGCCCCCCTAGTTTACAAGTCTCGTTACACTTGAAGGCTAGCCATTAAGTTGTTGAATAGCGTTCTGGATGAGAACGGCCTCCCTATAGCCGTCGTTCGCGGGTACGAAGAAAGCACTACACGTTTAAACCATGTATGAAAGCATACATTCATCCGTCATGCACCTGTAAAAATTAGCATTTGATTAGTGGGGGTTAGTTCAACCGCGGGTTTTGTGACTCTAACTACTCCCTGGCGCTGCCGACACCACACTTCCTTTATTTAACTCAAGAGATTTAACACGCAGATTTTAAGAAGAGAAAGCTCTCATTTTATTGATTTAGAACAAATATTAAGTGGTTTGGTCGAGAAGAACCCTATGTCTTTTCAGTCGACGAGATACGGCCTACAGATTTCTACTCAAAATACATCCTGACGGCATCCGCGTTCACGGGTCTTGGTAGATCATCCCCATCCATTTTGGTGAGCAACAGGGCCCCTCCCGAGAATGCGCTCTTGACAACGTATGGACCTTCGTACTTTGGGGCCCACTTTCCTTGACTCTCCTCCTGATGAGGAAGAATTTTCTTCAACACTAAATCCCCGATCTTGAACTCGCGTGGCCGCACTTTCTTGTTGTAAGCGTTAGCTATTCTCTTTTGATATAACTGGGCATGACACATAGCGGCCAAGCGTTTCTCCGAGATGAGATTCAATTGCTCATATCTCACTCTCGCCCAATCTGACTCTTCTACTCCTGATTCAGCCAAGACTCTGAGGGAGGGAATCTCTACCTCAAGTGGTATCACTGCCTCCATGTTGTAGACCAAAGAGTAAGGGGTCGCTCCCGTAGAAGTGCGAATTGCGATCCTATAGGCGTGTAAGGCGAAAGGAAGCATGTCATGCCAATCTTTGTGTGTGACTACCATTTTCTGAATGATTTTCTTTAAATTCTTGTTTGCGGCTTCGACCGCGCCATTCATCTTTGGTCGGTAAGGTGAGGAGTTGCGGTGTTTTATCTTCCATTGTTGGCATAGATCATGGATCATCTTTCCATTTAGATTGGTACCGTTATCGATAATGATCGCTTCGGGGACTCCATAGAGGCAAATGATGTTCTTCTCGATGAACCGCATGGTCGTCTTTTGAGTAATGCTTGAGTAAGAAGCGGCTTCTACCCATTTGGTGAAGTAATCGATCGCTACAAGGATGAAGCGATGACTATTGGAGGCTTTCGGATGGATCTGACCGATGATATCGATTCCCCGCATTGCGAAAGGCCAAGGCGATGTCATGCTAAAAAGAGGTGCCGGAGGGACGTGAAGGTGGTCCGCGTAGACTTGGCACTTGTGGCATTTCAGGAAATAATCAATGCAGTCTCTTTCGATGGTGAGCCAAAAATAACCTTGCCTCATGATTTGCCTTGCCATCATATGTCCACTAGCATGCGTGGAGCAAACCCCTTCATGAATTTCGGTCATGATTTTCTTAGCTTCGAGAACAGTGACGCAACAAAGTAATGCCCCATCCGCCCTTCTCTTGTACAACACTTCGCCATCAAGGTAGAAGTCCAAAACCAAACGTTGGAGGGTTTTCTTACTACTTTGACTCGCCCCCGGCGGATACTCTCGATAATTGATGAACCGGACCAAATCATGGAACCACGGATTCCCGTCGGGCTCATCTTCCAACGTGGCGCAGCAGGCCGGTGTTTCTTTTACAGCCACCCTCAATGGTTGAAGCATTATCCCACATTCTAATTTGAACATCGAGGCCAAAGTGGCCAATGCATCCGCGAAGCGGTTCTTGTCTCGATCGATTCGGTCGAACTTGGTTTCTTCAAATTCCCCCATGAGTTGGGTGAGCAACCTTTGATAAGGTATTAGCTTGGAATCTCGGGTTTGCCATAAATCTTGAGCTTGATAGATGACGAGGGCCGAGTCTCCAAAAAAATTCAACTTTTTCACCTTTAGGTCAATGGCTGCCATCAAACCGCTAACACATGCCTTGTATTCGGCGACATTGTTGGTGCACGGAAAATTCAATTTGCATGCCACGGGGAATTGCCGACCATCTGGGGCTATGACCACCGCACCTACCCCTTTTCCTGAGAGGTTCACCGCGCCATCGAAGAACTTGGTCCACCAATCATCTTCTTCTGAATCTTCCGTTGTCTCATCGTTGATTACCATGATATCCTCATCGGGGAAGTCAAACTTTATAGGCTCGTACTCATCCATGGCATTATCAGCTAAGTGGTCAGCGAGAACGCTTGCCTTGACCGCCTTTCGAGTCACATATATGATCTCATATTCGGCCAACAAAACTTGCCATCTACAAATCCGACTTGATAAGTATGGCTTCTCGAAGATGTATTTCAAAGGGTCCATGCGAGAAATCAGCCACGTCGTGTGATATAACATGTATTGTCTAAGTCTTCGGGCACTCCATGCTAAAGCACAACAGGTTTGTTCCAAAGCAGAATAGCGCATTTCACATTCGTTAAACTTCTTACTCAAGTAGTAGATGGCTTTCTCGCGTCTTCCGGAGTCATCGTGTTGCCCTAAGATGCACCCCATGGCGCTGGTTGTGACTGTTAAATAGATGAGCAAAGGGCGTCCTGGAGTAGGAGGGACCAGCACCGGTGGATTTTGTAGGTATGTCTTGTTTTCTCGAAGGCCCTCTGACAATCTTCATCCCATTCAGCCTCTCCATTTTTTCTCAACATTTTGAACATTGGCTCACAAGTGAGTGTCAACTGGCTGATAAAGCGGGCGATGTAGTTAATACGCCCTAAGAAGCCCCGCACCTCTTTTTCCGTCCTGGGAGAAGGTAGCTCTTGAATGGCTTTCACTTTATCTGGGTCTACCTCTATGCCTCTGTTGCTGACAATGAACCATAGCAATTTCCCGGATGTTACTCCGAAAGTACACTTGGTGGGGTTCAAGCGTAAATGAAATTGTCGTAATCTTTCGAAAACCTTCTTTAGGATATCTACATGATCTTGTTCTCCGCGAGACTTGGCAATCATATCATCGACATAAATTTCGACCTCTTTATGCATCATGTCATGAAAAAGAGTGACAGCGGCGCGTTGGTAAGTGGCACCCGCGTTTTTTAATCCAAAAGGCATCACTTTGTAGCAAAAGGTCCCCCAAGGCGTGATGAAGGTTGTCTTCTCTCTATCTTCCGGAGCCATCTTGATTTGATTGTATCCTGAAAACCCATCCATGAAGGAGAACATGTCACTGTGAGCGGCGCTGTCCACTAGGATATCGATATGAGGGAGTGGGAACTCATCTTTGGGGCTTGCTCGATTGAGGTCTCTAAAGTCCACACACATGCGGACCTTCCCGTCTTTCTTCGGCACAGGTACGATATTGGCGACCCATTCTGGATATTCGGCGACCTTTAAGAAACCCGCCTCTAGTTGTTTAGTAACTTCCTCTTTTATTTTTAAAAGGAGGTCTGGATGCATTCTTCGGAGTTTTTACTTTACGGGCTTGAACTCGGGTTTTAAAGGTATGTGGTGTTCGACTATGCTAGGATCGAGACGGGGCATATCGTCATAAGAACAAGCAAATACGTCCGAGTATTCCTTGAGGAGGGAGATCATCCTTTCTTTCTGAGTAGAGTTTAAAGTCGTTCCGATCTTGACGATTTTTTGATTTTCTTCGCTTGCCCCCAAGTTTATTTCTTCCAACTCTTCCTGATGAGAAATTATTTCTTTCTCTGAACTCTCAACTAAACGGGCCAACTCGCGCGGAACCTCACCCTCATCTTCGATTGCGGCGAAAATTTCCTCATCGGTAAAGACATAGGGTGTATCAAGACCAATCGGTTTAACATTTATCCTGAAAAATAAAATGCGAAGAGTAAAAGACATTTGGAAAAAGGGTTAAACATATTTATTTATTTTTAAACCGAAGGGGAACGCAAGTTCCTATTAAAGACAACAAAACGTGCATACATATATATATGTTTTTTTTTTTTAACCGAAGGGGAACGCAAGTTCCTATAAAAGGCAACAAAGCATGCATATATAATTACACGTGGACATCAGGAAGTGTGATGGCGGTCCAATTGCGCACGGGCCCCCCAAACTTCTTCACGAAAATGGCCAAGTGATACGATCCTGACTCCTTAGGATGCGTAGCACCAATTTTGATCTTTGTTCAAAGACGGATTTCCTGCGGAAATAAATAACTCGACAAGTACGAGCTTAGACCACTTAGCTAACCTGTGCTAAGAGCCCTAATCGATTTCAAGTCAAGGATCTTGAATCGGATTCTTAGGACTAGACTCAACAATGTGAGAATCACACTAAGATAAACGACACAATAATGCAACTCCAAGATTTACTTGTATACGACTCAAGTGTTACGGACTCAAGAAGAACAAGGTTCAACCAACTTGAACAAGGGGCGGAGATTTGAAGAGAATATCTCAAATTATCAAAATAACAGCCAAGTTTCTAAGGAGGCCAAGCGGCTCCTTATATAGGTTACAAGCAAACCCTAATCCCATAATAGGAATAATAAACAAAGTAAAACACTTAACTAATTAATTAAAGTGTCTAATTAATTAACTAAGCTAAAATAAATAGAAAGTCGCAGCCTTGCTAAAACAGTCAACGCGCGTCAACTCCAGGCTAGGCGAAACGGACAGGAGTCGTTATCAACAAAAGGGCCAGGCGGGAACGCGGAACGGGTACAACAATCGGCCTGCGCGACAGATGCTTGAATTGGCAACGGCTAAGTGAAACGGACAAGTGCCGTTTGGATGAAACGGTCAAGTGCCGTTTGCGTGAAACGGTTCCATGCCGTTTCTAGCAGACTCAACATCGATCAAGGTGAAGGTGAGAAGATTCACCACTCTCGTCGTCTTCTCTCTAAGTGCAGCTTTCTCACTTGTCATCTCAGACTCCAGCTCCTTATGAATGAGAGATGACAATCGGTCTTGAAGCTTTTGAGCTCTGGCTCGAGTCATTGGACCAGCTGGCGGTAAAGGCACCTGGATGCGTGGATTCGCATCATTCCCTCCCCCTTCGGAAGGATTCGCCCTCGAATCCGAATCGGCATCAGCAACAACATTCTCTTTACCTTGCTTGTATTGAATGTGATAAGGGAAAGCCTCAATATATTCCATCCAAACTGCGTGTCGCCGATTGAGCTTCCCCTATCCTTTGAGGTACTTCAAGCTCAAATGGTCAGTGTGGATGATGAACTCTCTTGGCATCAGGTAGTGTTGCCATGTCTCCAATGCTCGGACAAGAGCATAGAACTCCTTGTCATAGGTCGGATACCGGAGATGGGCATCCTTGAGTTTCTCATTGAAGAAGGCAATCGGCTGTTTCTCCTGCATCAGAACGGCGCCGATCCCTAACCCACTGGCATCACACTTTATCTCAAATGCCTTGTTGAAGTCGGGCAATGCTAGCACGGGAGCGGCACAGAGTCGTTCCTTGAGGGTAGCAAACGCCTCCTCCTGCGGCTGTTCCCACCTGAAAACAACATTCTTCTTTGTTAAATCATTCAGAGGAACAACGATGGTGCTAAAGTCTTTTACAAATCGCCGATAGAAGCTCGCCAATCCATGGAACGATCTCACATCGGTAACGGCCTTCGGCGTCGGCCATTCCCGTATTGCGCGGATCTTCTCTTCATCCACTTTAACGCCATCTGCACTCACAATAAAACCAAGAAAGCCAACTTGTTCCATTGCAAAAGAACACTTACTAGGTTTAGCATATAAATTCTGCTCACGAAGTGTGAGAAAAACTTCCCGAAGATGTAAAACATGCTCATCAATTGATTTGCTATAGATTAAAATATCATCAAAATAAACTACAACAAATTTGCCAATTAAGTGCCGAAGTACATGGTTCATTAACCTCATAAAGGTGCTAGGAGCATTAGTTAAGCCAAACGGCATAACCATCCATTCATATAAACCATACTTAGTTTTAAAAGCAGTTTTCCATTCATCCCCTTCTTTCATACGAATTTGGTGGTAGCCACTCATTAAATCAATTTTAGAAAATAACCTACTACCACTTAATTCATCTAACATATCATCTAATCTAGGAATAGGATGACGATACTTTACAGTGATTTTGTTGACTGCTCGACAATCAACACACATGCGCCAAGATCCATCTTTCTTTGGAGCTAGAATGACTGGAACGGCACATGGAGACAGACTCTCCCGAACGTACCCACGCGCAAGCAAATCGTCCACTTGCCGTTGCAGTTCCTTGGTCTCCTCTGGATTGGATCGGTAAGCTGGCCGATGTGGAATTGCCGATCCAGGAACAAAGTCGATCTGATGTTCTATGCCGCGGATCGGGGGTAAGCCAGGCGGCATCTCTTCCGGCAGTACGTCACCAAATTCCTGCAAGAGAGAAGAAATACCAAGCGGAACGGTATGTGGCCGTTCCGTTTCATCTGAGGTCAAACAATAAGAGCGAAAACGGATTAAAAGAATAGGACGGCTTGCGTCAAAACAATTTTGTTGAAAAATCATAGCTCTCCTCACTTCGCTCCCTTTGGCATATATACTCAATTTCTTTTTATTTGCCTCTCCTTTTCTCTCAATGCCACTCTCAGCACGCTTACTCTTTTCGTGCGAATGTTTACACTCTCCCTCTGCATGCTTGCTGTTTTCATGCGAATGTTTAAGACTCACACACTCAGTGTTTCCCTCTTTGTTTTTCACACTCAAACCTTCTTTTTCTCTCGTAAGCTGTTTTGCAATCTCATATTCAGCATGTGACTTAGCAAGCCATTGCTGATCCTCAAACACTTCAGCTTGTGTTAACGGTGCCAAGGTGAATTTCTTGCCATCCTTAACTAACTTGTAGAGGTTACTCTTTCCCTCATGATTCGCTTCTCGATCAAACTGCCATGGTCGTCCAAGAAGAATATGGCTTGCTTGCATCGACACAACATCACAGAGAACCTCATCTTGGTATTTGCCGATACGAAACTTAACAAGTACCTGTTTGGTCACCTTAATACCGTTGTCATCCGTCATCCAGTGTAGATGATACGGTTTCGGATGCTTTACCGTCGGCAAATCCAGTTTGTGAACCATCAGCGCACTGGCACAGTTTGTACAGCTTCCGTTGTCGATAATAATGGAGCAGCCCTTGTTATCAATCACACCTCGGGTATGGAACAGATTGGTCCGTTGCTCCTCATCACACACTTCTTCTGTGGATTGTACGCTCAGGTTCCGTCGGATCACAAGCAACCGAACCTACTCACCTCTCTGATAGTCAACATCCGAATCGGCCTGACCATCTTCCTCAGGTTCCGATTCCTCCTGCTCATCATCCGATTCTTCCTCTCCATTCGGCCTGATGATGAAGGCCCTCTTATTCGGACACTCCGATTTCTTGTGTCCTCGGCCGCTGCATTTGAAACAAACAATTTCCTTAGTGGCTGGCCGATCCACAGGTGGAGTGTAAGGTTTGGTAGTAGCCATTTTGGAAGGAATAACGACACTGGATGAGCTCTTTGGGACGGCAGAAGTCGTTCTGTCGTCCTTGTTCCACGATGGCTTCTTCCACGGTGTCGATCCAGTGGACTTAGAAAAGCTCTTAGATTTCCGATGCTTCTCAATCTTTTGAGCCATGTGAAGCATTTCCTCAAGAGTATTGTATTGCGTCAGCTCCAGGGCGTCGGCAATCTCTACATTCAAACCAGCAATGAACCGAGCCATTGTTACCTCAGGTTCCTCAGTAATCTTTGCTTGAGCTAAAGCAATCTCCATCTCATTAAAGTAGGCACCAACTCCCTTGCTGCCCTACTTCAAGGTCTGAAGCCGTTGATGAAGCTCTCGGTGAAAGTGCATCGGCACAAACCGTTGCCTCATCGCCTGTTTCATCTCACCCCAATCATTAATCGGACCAGCATAAACAGCGGCTCTCTTCAGGTTGAGCTGCTCCCACCAATGACTAGCATACCCACTGAATTCTACTGCTGCTAACTGAACCTTTTTACCCTCCGAATAATTATGGCATAAGAAAATAGCATATACTTTCCGTTCCCATGTCAAGAAGGTATCAGGGTCGTCGGTACCCTCAAATGGAGGTATTTTCATTTTGATGCTGCTGAGATTAGCATCCAAACGGTCATCTTCCCGTTCTCTCCTACCATCACGACGATCGCGTCTCTCCCTCCTCTGTCCATCCCTTGCATTTATCCATCCTTCTCCCCCGTCAGGTTCTTCTTCCAGATCAGGTTGTGGGACTTGTGGCCCCCGTCTAGCAAGTCGCCTGGGAGGAACGTTGGCCAGCTCACGCGCCGATCCATATCACGTGGTCGACGAGCATTGTCATCTGCTTCGGACAGATCGGATATATGTCCATCACGTTGATTCTCCGCTGCTCTAGGGTTCGGGTTTATAGTGGCTAACGCCTCCACCCTAGCCATCTTTACATCGGCAGCCATCTGCCGCTCATTGGCAGCTACTTGTCGTTCATTCAAAGTTCGGAGCAGTTCCGTTATGGCAGTTAACATAGCCACCATATCGGGTTATTGTACTCCTTCTTGAGACATCTTTAACTCTTCTGAAATCACAACACAAAAGAAAAACGTAAAATTGCACTATTCCTAGCACTCCCTCATGTGTTTACTCTCGTGTTTAATCACTCTAATAATCTCACAATTTCTCTCAAAATCTCCTGCAATGTTTAAGCGTTAGTGAGACTCAAGAATCCAAAGAAAAGCTTCCAAGAAGACTCTCAAAGAAAACTAGCTTCAAACAAAACGGGATACTTGGTATTTGATTAATTGCAAGATCAATCAATTAAACAGATAACAAGTGGAGTAGAAAACAATATTAACGAATCAAGAAAAGCTCTATTTGACTCGAACGGACTCAAATAAAATTAATCTCCAATATAATATTGTAAAGTTCACGTTGCATGGGTGAAAGAATAAACTAAGATTTGTCTTTAGAAAGTGGAAGACAAAAACAGAGAATATTCCAACCAAAAAGGTAGTGGGTGCGGGACAAAACAAAGTGGAAGGATGGGTTGCCTTCTACTTTTAGAAAAAAGGTTTATAGTACTAACTTTAAAGTATGTTTGCACATGTGATTCCCAAGTTGGACGGATGTTGGATCTAACAACACAAATTGTTTTTCTTCTTGCTACTAAAACGGATCAAAGCAACCTTGTGCTTCTTTCTTTGTAGATTTTTTTTTTTTACTGAAAATCCCGAATCACAGTTTAGTAAAACGGGTGTAACTTTTGTTCCAGTTGTCCAAATCACTCGATTCCTTTTGATTCGGAATCCTTACAAGTGCAGCTTTCCAACGAAACCACAATTACCCAAATCAGACTTCAATAGCTATATATTAAAAATCTATTTTGACAACTGACCAGAATTTGCACATAAACGAACCAAGCACAGCAAAGAAATCGGTTTTGAATGGAGTAGAATGAATTACCGATTTCAACGATGAAAACTTGAACCAGATAAAGATACTTCCCAATATTTGAACGCCTTAAGCTCCGCTACCAACTGATACGATCCTGGCTCCTTAGGATGCGTAGCACCAATTTTGATCTTTGTTCAAAGACGGATTTCCTGCGGAAATAAATAACTCGACAAGTACGAGCTTAGACCACTTAGCTAACCTGTGCTAAGAGCCCTAATCGATTTCAAGTCAAGGATCTTGAATCGGATTCTTAGGACTAGACTCAACAATGTGAGAATCACACTAAGATAAACGACACAATAATGCAACTCCAAGATTTACTTGTATACGACTCAAGTGTTATGGACTCAAGAAGAACAAGGTTCAACCAACTTGAACAAGGGGCGGAGATTTGAAGAGAATATCTCAAATTATCAAAATAGCAGCCAAGTTTCTAAGGAGGCCAAGCGGCTCCTTATATAGGTTACAAGCAAACCCTAATCCCATAATAGGAATAATAAATAAAACGGACAAGCGGAACGGGTACAACAATCGGCCTGCGCGACAGATGCTTGAATCGGCAACGGCTAAGTGAAACGGACAAGTGCCGTTTGGATGAAACGGTCAAGTGCCGTTTGCGTGAAACGGTTCCATGCCGTTTCTAGCAGACTCAACATCGATCAAGGTGAAGGTGAGAAGATTCACCACTCTCGTCGTCTTCTCTCTAAGTGCAGCTATCTCACTTGTCATCTCAGACTCCAGCTCCTTGTGAATGAGAGATGACAAACGGTCTTGAAGCTTTTGAGCTCTGGCTCGAGTCATTGGATCAGCTGGCGGTAAAGGCACCTGGATGCGTGGATTCGCATCGCCAAGCCTTGAGATGACGCTTCTTCTCCGAGTGTGCAAACATGGAAATCCGAAGCCACACTGACTATGGTTGAATTTGAGTTGACAATTTCAGCTGCGAAAGGGAAAGTGGTTCTAATGTGCGGGATACTCATGCCATAAGAAGGCGTAGGACGCCCAAAGAGCTTGGCTAGCTGCTTCTCTTTCTTTTCCTCAGAGACCCTCACGAGATCGGCCTTGGTTGGTTGATACCCCAACCCGAAGCGGTCCCCAAACTTCTTAGGCGGCGCTAGGCCCTTTACTCCCTGTAGCATGACTCCTAGCCTTTTCCCTAGCTGAGAGTTGTCTTTCGACGTCACATGGGTAACTATCATGGCCTCCTTAGGAACTTGGGTTTTGACGATGGGCGATCCCTCCTCTATCCATTCCGCGTTAACTATTTCGAAAGCTTGGAATGAGCTCTCCATGGTTTCGGTAGCCTCGATGTAAGGCACGGATGAATGCTTTGCTAGAATCAAAGCCTCTTCTGCTCTTATGGTAATGAGGACGTCATCCTTTACATACTTAAGGCATTGATGCAAGGACGAGGGAACGGCCCCTGCCGCGTGGATCCAAGGTCGCCCTAAGAGCATGCTGTATGCGGGTTCGATTTCCATGATTTGGAACGTCAAGGTAAACGTGTGGGGCCCTATTACCATATCCAAATCAAGGCTCCCGGTAATCTCTCGAATGGTTCCGTCGAATGCGCGGGCCATCATTCCACTAGGCTTCAGAAGGGCCATGTCTATTGGTAACTGGGCGAGGACATGTTTGGGCATGACGTTCAGCGTGGACCCATTATCAATTAAAGCCTTGGCTATGACGTGGCCCTTACATTCCACCGTTATGTAGAGGGCTTTGTTGTGATTCGTCCCCTCGGGTCAATTTCCTCTTCGGAGAAGGTGATGGTACTTAGAGCTTGGATTCTCCCTACGAGGTTTCCCACTCCTTCCACAGTGATGTCTTTAGTCACGAAAGCCTCATTCAAGACTTTCAAAAGGGATCGACGATGAGGTTCAGATGTGAGGATCAATTCCATTATGGAGATGCGAGCCGGAGTCTTCTTTAATTGTTCAATGACATTGAACTCGCTTCTTTTCATGATTTTCAGGAATTCAGCCGCATCGCTTTCAGTTACGGGTTCGTTCACCCCTTGCTCTTTTTCCACTATTTCCTCGGGAATCAATGGGCTTTTCCCTTTGGCTAGCCTTTGCTTCTCAACTTCTTCTGAAATGTAGCATCTCCCGGTGCGAGTCATGCCCCCAATGTTAAAGGTTTCGGCCTCTGATGTAGCGAAGGGAGGAGTTGCGACGACAGTGTATCCGTAGTCAAATGGGACGGCGTGCAAGTCTTTGCTAGGAGTGTTCTGAGCGAACTTGAAGACTAGTTTGAAGGGCGTTGCGACGGGTGCCTCGGCTTGAGCTATACACTTGAAGGTATATGGGGCGGGAGGTCCATCCCTCACGACACCGATTTCCTCTACCTCTGGGGTTTTCCTTCCAACTTGAATAACCCCCAGACCCACAAGTTGTTTCAACTTTTCCAAAAAAAGGCCACAATCTCGGATTCCATGGTCTCTTGCTTGATGACAAAACAAACAAACGCTCAAACCCTCCTGTGAGTGTGATATGTAACCACATTTGACTAATGCGGCGAAGAGCCTTTCCCGAGGTAATTCCAAGATGAGAGGGAAGGGATCCTTAACCTTTTCCAAGGAGATGGCGCTCACCCCTCCGCCTCCTTGGGTGTGATTTGGGAGAGGGTTGGTGGTGATGTTAGGCCCTTTGGCCACTCCTTCGAAGGAGACCCATCCACTTTTGATTAGTTGTTGCACCTTCATCTTGAAGGCATAGCAATTATCCATTGTGTGACCTGGAGCCCCTGCATGGTACTCACACTTTGCGCTGGGGTCATACCACTTGGGGTAAGGAGGTAGTATGGGTTGGGGAGGAATTGGCACAATTTGTCCAGCGGCTAGGAGGTGTTTGTAAATTTCCCCTGCTAGAAGATGAAGGGGTGGTGGTGGTTCCCGCTGGAAACGGTTAGCTTGAGTCATTTGGTTGCTAGGGTTCTTTGGCGGGTTATATGGTCTAGGTTGTGCGGGTTGTGGCATTTGTGGCGTGGGATATGGATAAGGTGGGAATGACGCAGGGTATTGCGGAGCCATATTAGCAATGGGCATTGGTGGAGGAAAAAATGGTGATTGATATGGTGATGGCACGTGGTATGGTGGTGGTGCAAAGGGTTGCCGATAGTTGGGCTGGTGAGATACAAAGCCGACCTCTTTTTTCACAAAAGACACTTTCTTGGGTGTTGCTTCGGGAGCGACGATTCTCCCTGTCTTGATCCCCTGCTCAACTCTTTCGGCTATCAGGACCATGTCGGAAAAACTGTTCGACGGATTAGAGATGAGGTACGTGTAGTAAGGGGCTTTGAAGGTGCTCACAAAGATGGCTATGAGCTCTTTGTCCCTTAGTGGTGGAGAAATCCTAGCTGCTAGCTCCCTCCATCTTTTAGCGTAGGTCTTCACTGTTTCGCCAACTTTCTTTTCTAGATCCTGAAGATCGGAGCGGTCTGGTGCCACCTCCATGTTGAACTTGTATTGCTTAAAGAAAGCATCGGATAGATCCCTCCAAGTCTTAATCTTAGCTCGGTCAAAACCCATGTACCAGGTCAAAGCATGTTTGGCCAGACTTTCTCTGAACAGATGGATCATAAGAGGCTCATTGTGTATCATTTCGGCCATCTTATTGCAATAGGCCTTAAGGTGAGTCTTTGGGCACTCGATCCCAGTGTACTTCTCAAAATCCGGAACTTTGTATTTAGGAGGCATCACAATCCCTGGGACCATGCACATGTCTGCTGGGCCTGTAGGGTCAAAGGGGTCCGTTCCCTCAATGGCTCTGAGCCTTTCTTCCAGTAGGCTTAATCTATCGATACTTGGCCTCTCCATGACGACCATGCTAGGACCAAGGGGTAATAGGGGTTCTGATGTGAATGGTGGTTGCGTCGGATTGACGAAAGGAGGACGAATTCCCGTAGGATCGGGGATCATGTCTTGAGTATAGTGGCCCTGAGGAGGGCGAAGGCCTTGGGATCCCTGATGAATCTGAGTTTTACCAGGGTCCAAGGTGAGTTTGACTAAGGAATGTTGCAGAGCTGCAGTAGCTTCTTCACCTGTGTTGACTACAGGATTTGTGGTGATAGGTCCGACGAATGGACTATTCCACTGCCATTGACCCGTGGGCCCTGAGAATGACTGGGGTACCGAAGGTCCAGCTATGGTGGATGAAGAAGGTCCCATCATCTGAGTAGGGTCAAAACCGGGTGGGAACTCTGAGGTGGCTTCATCACGCTCTTTTTCGGCCTGAGTGGCCCTCTCTGTAGTAACCCTGACTTGCTCTTCTAACTCCGCTATTCTAGCGGCCAATCTCTCTTCTGTCTTCGCTTGTTCAACCATTTTTCGCGCTTGAAGTCTAGTCACGGGGAGCCTAGGGGGAGTAGTTTTTCTTCGAGGAGCTATCGTTAACCTGAAAAAATGAAAAAAGGCAAATAAAAGGGTTAGTATCGGTGATGCGATCCCGAGGCCTCCACACTGCTTATTCACTCTTCCGGCCACACTTTCACTTGATATTTTGAGGATGGACGAGAAGATGATACTTTGGTGAAGATATAAAGGAAGCTTTTATTCATTCCAACGACGCGACGCGATCTTGGATGCTACCAATGGAAACCCTTGAAGACAAATGGCGCGAGTAGCTAATGTTATCATGCTCAGAAAATCTCTAAATCCGTCGCCCAAAAAGGTTGATTTTTGGCATGAGCATACTTCAATCTGTTATCGATAACTTTCATGTTTTGGCCGAGCGGAGATTCTGAGTCCATCGTATCCATATCGGCCCAGGCAAAAGATCGCGCGGATGAGACCGAGAAAACCGTCCTCCTTATTCCCGAATTATTTTCGAGCGATGTGCTACTCAAAAAAATCTCATTTTTGGCATGGGAAATTTTCAATGCGTTACGAACATCTTTTGTGTTTTGGCCAAAGGGAAATTCCTAGCCTATTGTGTTGATATTGCCCAAAACAAAAGAACGCGCAGCTGAGACCGAGTAGAGCAACCATCTTCACGTCTAAATTATTTTCGAGAGATGTGTCGCCCCAAATGCTCTGAATTTTGGTGTGGGCACACTTCAATGTGTTCCGAACATCTTTCGTGTTTTAGTTGAACGGGAATTATGAGCCCATCGCATCGATATCGGCCAAAATAAATGAGCGCGCGGCTGAACGAATGATTTTGGGGGTAAAAAACTGATTTCGGAGCCGAAGCTAGCGGTATACCGCCAGAGATGGCCATTCGTGGGCCCTGTTTTTGGCTGAGGTGCACTGCTCTAAAAATCCTGAATTTGGTAGGGACACACTTCAACGTGTTATGAACATCTTTCGTGTTTTGGCTGAACGGAAATTCTGAGCCTAACGCATTCATATTGGCCGAGACAAAAGATCGCGCAACTGAGACCGAGAAAACCGTCCTCCTTATTCCCGAATTATTTTTGAGCGATGTGCTGCTCGGAAAATTCCATTTTTGGTATGGAAACTCTTTAAGGTGTTGTGAACATCTTTCGTGTTTTGGCCAAGCGGAAATTCTTAGCCGGTTGTATTGATATTGGCCAGAACAAAAGAACGCGCAGCTCTGACCGAGAAGAAACGACTGTTCTTGCGCTTAGAAATTTTTTTATGAAAGATTGGTCGCCCAGAACTTCATGAAAGTTTTCAGAGTTAAACTTCAACATGTTTGGAACATCTTTCATGTTTTGTCTGAGTGGAAACTCTGAGCCAATCATCTCCGTTTTGGCCAAGACAAAAGATCGCGCAGCTGGGACCGAGTAGCAGCTGCCCTTGCACTTCAAAAACTTTTTTGTGAAAGATTGACTGCCCAGAACTTTATGAAATTTGGTGGGGATGTATTTCTATGTGTGGTGAACATATTTCCTGTTTTGGCCAAGTGAATATTTGGAGTAAATTGCCTTGATATTGGCCAAGGAAAAAGAGGGTGCGGCTAGCCGAGAAGGAGCAGTCATCTTTGAGTTCTGAATTTTTTTCGAGCGATGTGTCAGCCAGAACGTTCTGAAAATTGGTGAGGGAGAACTTCCATGTGTTGTGGACATCTTTCGTGTTTTTGACAAGTGAAATGTTGGAGTGAATTTCCTTGATATTGGCCAAAACAAAAGAACGCGCAACTGGGACCGAGAAGAAACAACTATTCTTGCATTCTTTATTTTGGTGTTTATGTGTGGTGTCGGGTTTCTCCTTTTTTTTGGGGGACTCGACCGTAGGTAATAGCCGTTGGATATCTTTTTGGATGTGTGAAAGGAAAAATACGTTTCATATTTATCCACATAATACGAACCATGTCATTGATATTTGTTTTTTTAAAAAAGGTACAACCATTATAAGTTGGATTACCTATCTACCAAAAGGCTAGTAGACCGAAGTCTAGGAACATGGTTACATGGGCAAAAAAGAAAGATCTAAGTAGTCGATGCACGCTCTTTTTTTTGAAGACGCTAACCTCGGATGTCGGGATCTTCTTGCTCATTACAAAAGCAATTCCACGATGTAAGCTCCCCCTTTTGCATCATTACTTTGGCTTCCAAAGCCGCCACCCGCGCTCGTAGTGCTCGATTTTCCTTGTCTTTCTTGTTGGCGTGAGTGGTCAAAATTTTCATCACCGAGTCTTTTTCTTTGATTATGGCACTTGATGCCTCCTTCTTGCGGACTTCGCTACCCAGACGCTCCTTGAAGTCATCAACGACCAACTTATCATTTGCCATGTGTATGCAGATGTTATCTCTGTTGCGCCTTTGTAGCCCGTGCACCTCGAGCTCTAGGTCCATTTGTTTGGCTGCCAAATCCTCTCTTTCCCGTGCCACTTGATCCCGTTCTTCCCTCATCGTCCGCAATTGCTCAAACAATTGGGCGTGCGCTATGTAACTGGCCCCTTCCCCGATGTGAGATTCGCCTTCTTCCTCCATGGGCTTCCTATTCATGGGATGAGGTAAGATATTGCTGTTAATTCGGTTTCCCCTCCATTGTATGTATTCTTGGGTTGGCTGGGCGGGGACCACATGTCCTTTGAGGCAATATGGATCCTCCCATTCGCTTGCATATTGGCGAAGGGTAAGAGTTTCCGTTGAGTGCAAGAGACTTGATTCCGTCATTCCGAAGGTTGCGGGGACTATTTGTATGATGCAAAATTGTCTCAAGACGAGGGCGGGGCAATAGGGTACGCACCCCCTTGCGCCAATCAAAGGAACCCAAAGCAACCGTCCACAACTCACTATAGGATTGACGCCACGCAACCACTTGGCATGCTGATTGACCTCTTCATCGGAAAGGTCCAAGAACCTATCAACCCAAATGTGCTTGTCTTCCAATTTCCACTTGTCTTTGGCGACCTCCTGACCCATTCCCTTAATGACCCTTCCCAAAGGATCCGAACCCATGTAGCTTGGTGAAAACAGAGATTGGTCTGGTGTTTGCTTGAAATGACTGATCAGCCAAACCGTCAAGAGTTGGAGACAACATGAAAGCTTCCCCCCTCCAGTCCGTCTGCAAAAGTCTAAGGCGCGGAAGGTTTCGGCTAAGATAGCCGTCGTAGGATTGACCTCATTCCTTGCTATTTCGCAAAACACATTAGCTGCTTCGATGTCAATACAATCCTTCATTTTGGGAAACAAAATCAAACCGGTGATGGCGAAAGCCAAGATCCTCGACCGTACTCCCCCTTGGGATGAGCGGAACTTGCTCACGATATCTGACAAAAACCAAACGGGTTTCTTGTCTTTCCAGCGAGATGGGATCGCCACTATGGCATTCATCTTTAGCTTAACATTGGCGGGCTCCATGAGAACGTTACAATAAATATTCGATATCGGGGGAGCAAAACCAAGTAGGGCGGCGTACTCTTCTAAGGTGGGGGTTAGGTCCAAACCTTGGTCAAAGGAGAAACAACGGTAATAAGGGTCCCAAAACCTTAGGGCAGCTCGGATGCAACTTAGATCGACCTTCACATCCATGAGTAATGCAAGTTTCCCATAATCACATCTGAATTGTGCTTCTTCTTCCGTGCTCAGTTCATTCCTTAGCTTTCTGAGTTCTGAAACATCACATTCTACCATCTCTGCTCTAATCTTGGTCGTAACATCGGGAATAAAACCCAGTTTCAACATATCACCTCTTGCCAACTGATCCTTGAAACTCAGACTCCCAAAAGCATCAAGTGAAATCATCGCGAGTGGTGCCATTTGAGTGAATAAACAGTGTGGGGCTTTTTCTTTCGAAAAAAGAATCTTATAATTTAAAAGATAAAATGTGGAAAATAAAGATGAAGTTGTACCATATAAATAAATGGCATCAAAGAAAAATGCACGAACATGATGCACGTGCTGGTGTGACTCCAACTATTTCTAATTGGCTGAAAAGTTTCCCGAATGTTACCCTAAAAGGGGTCCCCCATAAATGGATACGAGAGCGTTGACCGAATCATGACAAGGATCCTGGGCGCTCAATCCATTTAGGGGTTCAACATCCGAGTTAGGGTTCGTGAAAGCATACTGGGACACAGGTCCGCAGGGCTTCACTAATACCTTCCTAATCCTATTGGGTATTATAGCCGGCGATAAGCATTATGCATGAGATGCATATGAGCGATTTATTAAAGCCAATAGTATAATCACGAAAACAATTTATTTAAAGCAAGTAAATAATAAAAAAGCAAACACCATAAAACCGGCTTCGACCCTACTAGTCCCCAGTGAAGTCGCCAAACTGTCGCACCCTTTTTTTTGTTGAAAACGAGTTTAAGGTTTGGGACGGATGCTAAGCATAAATGGATGCTTCGCATAATACAATGAAGTCGCCACCCTATTTTTCTAAGGTTTAGGGAACCTAATCGTCATGGCATAAAATAAATAAAACTAAGGCACAATGGTCTAAACCAAAGAACGATGGTTCGAGGTCGTATTTATGGACTTGGGAAGGTGTTAGGCACCCAAGTCACGTCCTAAAAAGGTTACCGGTAAGAAAGGTGTTTGAAAACAGTTTTGATATACAAAGATTTGTTTAAAGATCGAAGTATGTCAACCTCCTTTTCCCACGAACTCAAGTCACTTTCCAATCATTTACATAGGCCAATGATTGAATCATGTCCACAGAGTTCGCTTACCGAATTGGGACACTTTCCGATCATTTAAACATTTTTGACATGATTTGGCCCTCAAAGGTGACGTTACATCTTAGCATTTTTCGTAGGGACATGTTATTTCCGTTTGGGTCAGAG
Source organism: Viola odorata (assembly GCA_963691705.1). Taxonomy (NCBI): domain Eukaryota; kingdom Viridiplantae; phylum Streptophyta; class Magnoliopsida; order Malpighiales; family Violaceae; genus Viola; species Viola odorata. The sequence continues at coordinate 25,964,949 of OY829541.1, forward strand.
GGATGGGGTTACCATTTTGTCTCTATGCTAGAGCAGACGTTCCCCCCTTTTCATCGAGCCATGCATGACTTAATTACTACGTGATCTATCATGGTTGAAACTAGCAAAGTACATTTTTTTATGAATGCACATAGGTTGGTATGGCCTTTGGAACCATCATGCGTATCACTTAACAAGAAAATAATTAATCTCATGGTAATTAAATGCGAGTGATGTAAACATGTAGGCATGTGGGTCGATTTTAATTGCTAACAATTCTATATGTCATGCATACGATTTGGTGGTTCTAGCGTTTCCTAAGTGGTCATGTATACGATAAGGTTAAGGCTTTGGACCTTCGTGTGAACATACAAGGAAACGTTTTAAGGTGATCTTACCTTTTGGACGAACCCCGATCGACGACAATTGACATAAATACTTTAGGTATACAAACATACACGATTTAACTACTTAACTAATTATTACAAACCACAATCCAAAATAATAACTATTTATCTAATTATTACAAATTGGAGGTCGGAATAACTATCTAACTAATTATTACAACAAGTGAAATACTAATTATTACAACAAGTGAAAATGGGTAATTAATTATTACAACAAGTTTAGCAATTAATTATTACCTCATTTATGCAATTAAAAGTAATTGACGATTAATTATCGTATACGAATGCATGGAAATAATGCCTACAATTCTAATGGGCCGGGCTTAGGCCCATTCTTGGATTCCTAACTTGGGATGATACGTATGCAAATAACTTTTACGGAAATCATTTAAATTAAATAAAAGAAAGGTAAAACGTACTTTTGCGCAAAGGCTTAATGTTTAACCTACAAAGCGAGAGTGTTAGCGAAGGTTTGAAAATAAATAAATAATAAAGAGAGCATGCAATATTTATTTAATTTGACGAATAAATAATAAAACACGATAAACAAGTAACAATTTATTTCATACGAGCACATAAATAATTAAACATGGCATAATCCTTATTATCATACAAACATTTAATTAAGCATGACATAAACACATCATTTAGTCATACAAGTTTTTCATGCAATTTAAATATTAATTAAAAGCATATGAACATTTTTCCCCATTTTGAACACAAAAATAAACATATGAACATTTTTATTCACTTTAAACACATTAGTAATGCATACAAGCATTTTAATTAATTTGAACATATTATAAAATCATACGAACATTTTACACTTTTTACGGAAAAAATGAGTGGGTCCCACATTCGAATTTTCGACATTAAAAAATGGGTTTGGCCTAAGCCAAGCCCAAGTTTTAATTTATATTATGGACCAAAGCCTTAAAAGGGAAAGGAAATAGGAACGGATGGGCTTGGCTTAAGCCAAGGCCCATCCGTGGTGTTTAATTAAAGGAAAAGGGAGGGACGGGCTTGGCCCGTCACCTTTCCTTGAAAGAACAGCAGCCATTTTAAATGGCTGCACTGTTCTTCTTCAAGAACAAGTCGTCGGCGCTACTGCCGGCGACAGGGGTGGCCCCTCCGGCCACCAACTCCACCGAAAACCATGCCAAACGAAACCTCAACTCCCCCGCATCGAAACCCCACGAAAACAGTAATTAAATATGAACAAAACAGTGGCCAATTTTCGCATGGAATAATAAGCTATTTAGTGTGCATTTTTGTGATTAATTAGCTAGAGCATGCAAGCAATTAAATTGAGGCAAAGGAAATGTAATTAGCAAGTAAACTAAGCATGTGAGCAAGTTATAGCAATTTATTTACACCATACATTAAAAAACGAAAATTCAAGAGAGTTTTAGAGAGAGAGGGAGCTTACTTCCCAGGAGAGAATCGGTCCAAGAAGGATGAGCAAGAAAGTGGGGAGTGAGAGTGAATTTTGGTGCCCCTTTCTTGTTGATAATTGCTTGCTATTTATAGAGGGAAGTGGAGTCGGTTTGGAGGCAAAGGCTTGGCTGCAAATGGCCGGGAAAGGTGGAAAGGTGAACAGTGGCGGAGTGGAGGCCAAGTTTTGGGTTTGTGTGGCCAAGGGTCACTGATGGGAGGTTTTGTGATGATCAATTGTAGTCTGCGAGCTAGCTGGGAAGAAAAGGGAGGCAATTTGGATATTTCATGCATTAATTGTCATTAATGCATTAAATTAGACACGAACGGGATATTTTCGTACGAGCGAAATCGTACGAAAGCGAAAATAAATCTGAGCCGAGGAACCCACGACGTGTAGAAAAAAATAAGACAAGAAAACTAGCGTACATAAAATAAACGAGAATTTTGAGTTAACGTATTTATTTTCTCTTTCGGAAATGTCAAAATGTTTGAACGCAAAATAAATGTCCTTACGACAAAAATTGAACGAAACTGAACGAGGTGGAGGGAAAGAGAAAAATAGCACGTAATTATCAATTAAAGAAACGGTCCGAGAAAACTTACTCGGGACTGAGAAAAGTTCGCGTGAAGACAGTCGAAAATACGAAAAACTAAAAAGATACGAAATGACACGGAATATTAAACAAACTAGCCCATGATAAAAAATCGACAGAATTTTGATCTAGACGAGCAATTAAATGTGGTTAACATAAAAATACGAGAATACGTTGACGAAAACCGAAAAATACAGTTTAGTCGAAAATACGGAAAAAATACGAAAAATTCAAAAGATGTGAAATGGCGTGAAATATTAAAACAAATAGTCCATGATCAAAAATCGATTAAAATTTGACGTAAACGGGCTATTAATGCAACATGCAATAAAACGAAAAAATTGTAACGTAAGTCAAAATTCGGGTAGCAACAATAATAATAAAAATAAATGACTTCCAAGTAGGGGTGTACACGGGGCTGTTCGGGCCGGTTCTTGGGCTAGAAGCGGACCGGACCGGAATTACCGGTTCTGGGCCAGGACAGAACCGGACACTTCCGGTCCGGACCGGTTCTGAATTTTCCGGGTCGGACTGGGCCGGTTCCGGTTCTGACCCGGATTTTTTTTTTTTTTTTTTGTATTTTTGAGGAGGAGTTAAGTTTAGAAGGAAAAAAGAAAGTGGGAGCCAAGAGGATTTGAACCTCTCCCCTTTAATATAGTAGGTGAGGTGTTAACCATTAAACCAAATGGAAGCTTTGATATCATTGTGCATATATATATAAATAAATATATATTTCCGGTTCTATCAGTTCCCGAATTTTAAAGGTTGGAGAATTGGAACCTTAATTATTTATTGATAATAATTAATAGCTATATTATTAATAATTAATGGTCTTATCTTATACATATTAACTATATAAATGGCTATTACAATTTACAACTATATATTACTAGTATGTGTCATCTTAACTATATAAATGGCTATTAAAATTTTATTTCTTAGGTCATATAACATCCTTAGGAAAATTTTGTATTTAAAATAACAAATAAAAAGAAAAAAATGAGGACTTTTAATTGAGTTTAAAAGAAAAAAAGGAAAAATGCATAATACATTAGTAATTTAAACATTAATACAATTTAAATTAAAGCATAAAACTCTAAACAATTAGTAAATTTGAATTTTATGACAATTGATAATAATTAATAACTATATTATTAATAATTAATGGTCTTACTTTATACATATTAACTATATAAATGGCTATTATAATTTACAATAATATATTATTAGTATGTGTCATCTTAACTATATAAATGGCTATTAAAATTTTATTTCTTAGTTCATATAACATCCTTAATAAAATTTTATATTTAAAATAATAAATAAAAAGAAAAAAATGAGGACTTTTAATTGAGTTAAAAAGAAAAAAAGGAAAAATGCATAATACATTAGTAATTTAAACATTAACACAATTTAAATTAAAAGCATAAAACTCTAAACAGTTAGTAAATTTTAATTTTATGACAATTGATAATAATTAATAATTATATTATTAATAATTAATGGTCTTACTTTATACATATTAGGGGAAATAGTTTTTACCACCCCTGAATTATCGGCGAAAATCACAAACTTCCCCTGAACTTCATTTTTTAAAGTACGCCTCCCCTGAACTATTGTTTTAGAGCAAAAAGACCCCCTCCGTTAACTTTTTCTGTTAAATCTAACAGGTGACCTGCTACAGCAGGTTCTTTTTTTTTTTAACCTGTTATAGCAGGTAATCAAAAAAAAAAATTTAAATAATATAATAAATTTAAAAAATCCAAAAAAAATTTTAAAAAATGTATAAATGAAAAACAAATTGTAAAAATCCCAAAAACAATTTAATTAATCTAAAAATTTCAAAAAAGCAGGTTATAATTCCAAAAATAATTTAATTAATCTAAAAATTCATAAAAAAATGTAATAATTCCAAAAAACATGTACAAATTCCAAAAAAAAATTTAAACATTCCTAAAACGAAACAATTTAAAAAAAAATTAATCTAAAAATATAAATAAAATGTAATAATTCCAAAAAAATGTACAAATTCCAAAAATAATTTAATTAATCTAAAAATTCAGAAAAATGTAATAATTCCAAAAATAATTTAATTAATCTAAAAATTCAGAAAAAATGTAAAATTTTTAAAAAAATGTAATAATTCCATAAAACATGTACAAATTCCAAAAAAAAAATTAAAAATTCATAAAACGAAAAAACTCAAAAAAAAATTAATCTAAAAATTCAAAAAAAATGTAATAATTCCAAAAGAATGTACAAATTCCGAAAAAAATTTAATTAATCTATAAATTCAAAAAAAAATGTAATAATTCAAAAAAACATGTACAAATTCCAAAAAAAAAATTTAAAAATTCCTAAAACGAAACAATTCAAAAAACAATTAATCTAAAAATTCAAAAAAAAAAGTAATAATTCAAAAAATATTTTAATTAATCTAAAAATTCAGAAAAAATATAATTTTTTTTCAAAAAATGTAATAATTCCAAAAATAATTTAATTAATCTAAAAATTAAGAAATAATGTAATTTTTTTTTAAAATGTAATAATTCCAAAAATAATTTAATTAATCTAAAAATTTAGAAAAAATGTCAAAATTTCAAAAAAAATGTAATAATTCCAAAAAACATGTGCAAATTCCAAAAAAAATTGTCTAAATTCCACAAAAAACTGTACAAATTAAAAAAATGTACAAATTCAAAAAAAAATGTAAAAATTTCCAAAAAATGTAAAAATTGCAAAAATAGAAAAATTAATCTAAAAAATCCAAAAAAATGTAAAAATTATAAAAATTCCAAAATAATTTAATTAATCTAAAAACCCAGAAAAAATGTAAAAAATTGCAAAAAAATTTGTAAAAATACTAAAAATGTGTAAATATTCAGTAAAAATGTAAATTCCAAAAAAAATGTACAAATTCCCAAAAAATGTAAAAATTCTAAAAAAAAATTAAACTAAAAATAAGAAAATGTAAAAATTATAATAATTCGACGATGTTTTTTTTGGAATTGTTACAATTTTTTTAGAATTTTTCAATTTTTCTGAATTTTTACATTTTTTAGAATTTTTTTGGGAATTTTTAAATTTTTTTGGAATTTTTACATTTTCCTATATTTTTTACAATTTTTTTGGAAATTTTACGATGTTTTTAGAATTTTTACAATTTTCTTATAATTTTTACATTTTCTTACATTTTTTTGGGAATTTTTATATTTTACTGAATTTTTACATTTTTTATTTTTTTTATAATTTTTACGTTTTTTGGAATTATTACATTTTCTTGGAATTTATACATTTTTTTTAGAATTTTTTTAGAATCTTTACATTTTTTTTGGAAATTTTACGATGTTTTTAGAATTTTTACAACTTTTTTAGAATTTTTTCTGTTTTTTAAATTTTTTGTTGAATTTTTATATTTTTTTGGAAATTTTACATTTTCTTATATTTTTTACAATTTTTTTGGAAATTTTACCATGTTTTTAGAATTTTTACATTTTTTTAAAAATTTTTACGTTTTTTGGAATTTATACACTTTTTTTAGAATTTTTTTAGAATCTTTACATTTTTTTTTGAAATTTTACGATGTTTTCAGAATTTTTTTGGGAATTTTTATATTTTTTTGGAATTTTTACTTTTTTTTTGAAATTTTACGATGTTTTTAGAATTTTTACATTTTCTTTAAATTTTTAAATTTTTTTGGGAATTTTTATATTTTTTCTGAATTTTTACATATTTTTAAAATTTTTAAAATTTTTTTCGAATTTCAACATTTTTTTTGGAATTTTTACAATTTTTATAGAAATTTTACGATGCTTTTAGAATTTTTATATTTTTTCTCATTTTTGACATTTTCTTAGAATTTTTGCATTTTTTTACATTTTTTTAATAATTTTTACATTCTTTTTTGGAATTTTTACATTTTTTTTTGAATTTTTAGATTAATTATATTATTTATTTAGTTTTAAAAATGAAAATAACCTGCTGTTGGGAGGGTTTTAACGGATCCGTTAGAAAAAGTTAACGGAGGGGAGCAATTTGCTTGGAAAACATAGTTCAAGGGAGGCGTACTTTAAAAAATGAAGTTTAGGGGAAGTTTGTGATTTTCGCCGATAGTTCAGGGGTGGTAAAAACTATTACCCCTACATATTAACTATATGTGCCTATTACAATTTACAATAATATATTACTAATATGTGTCATCTTAGCTATATAAATGGCTATTAAAATTTTATTTCTTAGTTCATATAACATCCTTAATACATTTTTGTATTTAAAATAACAAATAAAAATATAAAAATGAGGATTTTTAATTGAGTTTACAATTATATTACTAGAAAAAATATATACATACATGAGAAATTTTAATATAGTTTAGAAGGAAAAAAGAAAGAGAATGAGTTAAGTTTAGAAAGAAAAAAAAAGTGGGAGCCAAGAGGATTTGAACCTCTCCCCTTTAATACAATAAGTGATGAATTAACCATTGAACCAAATGGAAACTTTGATATTATTGTACATATATATATATATATATATATATATACTTACTTTCGGTTCTACCGGTGCTCCGGGCCGGTTCCCGGATTTAGAGGGGTGGAGAACCGGACCGAACCGGAAGTTCCGGTCCGGTCCGATCAGGGTTAAAAAAAAACCCGGGCCGGGCCGGTCCGTGTCAAAAAAAGGCCGGTTCCCGGTCCGGTCCGGTTCTTGTACACCCCTACTTCCAAGTGCGAGTGAAGAAGAGTTGGTTACTGCAGATATTTAGACTAAGAAGAAATTTAAATACAACCCAGTAGGTCATAGTATGATACTCCCTCTGGCTCGTTGCAATCGTCGTTCTAGCGATGAAAATCTGTCCCAAAACAAATGTCGTTCTGCGATCCCGAGGCTGGAGAAGACGAGGGTGCCCCTGCCTGTCTGCGCTGGTGACGACGACGACGGCTTCGACTTCGGCTTCGGCTTCGACTGCCTTCCTCGATTCCCTCTTTATGTGTTTGAAATGAAATTTTGCGGGGGAACGAAGTTTTTCCCTATTTATACCCGAAGCACGAATGAGGTCTGAATCCCAAAATTCCATCTTCAATTTCTGTTTTAATTTCATTGCAAATCTGTACTTTTAATTTCTACTTTTTCCAAATGGAGGGTGTTGATTTCTGGGATGATTCCCAGGATGATAGTTGCGTGCAATTTGATCCGCTTATGGGTATGTTCGTACCGGATTCAATTGGAGTCCCTGGGGTTGGGGATGATGTCCCCACGGTGGTGGAGGTAGAAGGTGACGCAGTCGCAGAGACGAGGGTTGGAGATGATGTCAGCGCGGTGGCTGTTGCAGCGGATGCAATCTGTGATATGAATGTCATTGTTGCAGATACCTACGACTGTGAAGACGACGTCGTGTTTGAAGAGATGTGGCTGTTGCGGCGGATGCAATCTGTGATATGGATTTCATTGTGCCAGATACCTACGAAAGTGAAGACGACGTCGTGTTTGAAGAGAGTGTGGCTGTGTCGGAGGAAGAAATGGTGGCCCGTGTGACTGTTTTAGAAGCGGAGGAGGTTTCGTGCTCTCTTGCCAGTGAAGAAGATGGGCATCTCGGCCTCAATCATGGGCATCCAAAGAAGTATAAAATCCCTGATTTAAATCTACCGGCCACTGAAGATATAATGCATACATCAGAAGTGAAGGTGGATATGGATTTCGATCTCAATAAGTTGCCAATCCGAAATTTGTTCAGCCTTAAAGATGACCCACTCTACGAAGAGAGCTTCATCCAAATGTTACGTATTCTTCTCCCTAATTACTACTGAATATATTAGGATGTTGGTTGTAGACATAATGGTGTTGACTTTTGGATGGCCAGTTTTTGCTATATTAGTCTTTCTGGTAGACTGAATGTTGTTTTCTGTTTGGATGACCACTTTGTTGAATGTAGATAGAAGGTGTATATGGTAGTAGTAGGATGGTGGATTTCGGATAGGCAGCTTATTCAATGTAGTCGGCTGTTTAGGGTGTTTAAAGTGTATGTTTTTGTTGAATGGTCCCTATTTTAGCCTGTTTAATCCAGTTGCATTGATGCCCTGTTCTTTTTTCCTGTTCCATTTTGATGAGTTCTGCATTGTTGGTCTAGTTTGCATATGGAATTGCATGAGCAGAAGCAACTATATTGAGAACTGACTCTGTGTCATTTGCTCTGTGGTGCATCACTGGTTTGCAATACTTGCTATTCCTTGTTCATAAACCTGCATTTTATGTGCTTTGAATGCTTGGATGGTGCAAAGATAGGCACCTGGAATGATAATTATGAATGCCTATTGATGGATTACAAATTGGAAATAATTGTTGTGAATTAATGTATTTTCGATAACAGTCCCCCAAACCCTGTTGACTATTTGACCATTCAATGATCTATAACTGAGCTAGTGCAGGGGCTTGCCCTAGATAACTCTGCACATGGTAGAGCTGTAGTTGGATTCCCATTTACTAATAAACAGAGGGTCAACCTAGGATATTGGCTGGCTAGGCAACTACATGCATGCCATCAGGGGGCTAAGATGATTTTGGGATCCTTGATAACCAAGATAGCTATGACTTCTAGAAGCTTACAGCTTGAGACTACTGATCTCCATAAATTCTGTGATGTTAAAGTACTTGATATGAGAGCCTTCGACCAAATGGGGTACTTCCATTTGGTAGATGGTTATGTTCATTACAATGTTGGATTCACAGATGTGGAGGAGCACATCTGGGGGAAGAAGTATGAGGGCAGACACCTCATCAGATCAATCGTTAATGATGAAATACCAGAGGATGGGATCGGCCACGCCAGAGACCAAGCCGGAGGTCAAGCCCAAGATGCTTCCAGAGGCGTTGGTGGCAGCACTGAGCAACCATCCTCCTCAAGCTCTCCACCATCCTGGGCACGCACCATCATGGAAAGCCAACTAAACCTGCAGCAGAGCATCCAAGGCTACTAGGAGCAGCTCTTGGAGCAACATCTCTCTCATCAAAATGTGCTCCAAGAGATGATGAAGTGCCTCCACGAGCTAGCAGGCAGCTATAAAAATGCAATCGGGTGCTTGTGGACTCTCACTGACAATATCAAAAGCCTTGACAAAGTCGTCTCAGGGATCCTAAAGCATATGTTGGATGAAGCAGCATCCACCTCATCAATCCCCCCCCCCCCTAATCCTGCAGATCCCACCTCATCATACCCACCCCCCCTGCTAAATGAATTGAAACCACCAAGGATGTATCTTTTCGAACATGATTGCGAATGACTACTCCTTTTATTTATTGCAAATTATGATGTTATTATTCTCTATATGTTGTGTTGATATATATTTTATGCGCTGCAATGTTAGAGTCTGTATGTGTGTGGGCAAGCATGTGTTAAGTGTGGGGGTGTTTATTCTGAAAGTGTCTAGGCCACGGGATAAGCCTAGCCAGATTTAGAGATTTCTTGTGAGATTTATAGGAAAATACTGGCATCTTGATAGCCCTACAGAATTTCATTATATCACATCTTGAAAAAAAGATATGGGGGACGAGGATTAAATCAGAAGCCATGATCCATACCACATTCTAACTAAAAACCCAATTTAGAGCGGAAAAGAAATTGCACATTAAAAAGTTCAAGTACACTGGATAAAAGATTAAGAAACAAAGGCACAATATAGGAAAATTAAAGCAACACAATCTACTCATTAGTGGGGATCCCAGGCACGGCATTGGCAAACCTATTCATCTCAGTCCTGCCCTCGTTCACAGCATCTCGCGCCATCCGCAGTGCAGAGACCTTCTGTTTCAGTTTTGCAACAGCAAGAGAGAGATGAGTAATGCAGTTAGACATTGCATTCACAGTCTTGAACGCCATGTAGTCATCCGCGAAGATTTGATCCTTGCGATGTTTGAGATCCTCAATCATGTCCTCAATCCGCTCAAGTTCGGTCTCCGTGGAGGTGATATTGGTGTCCAACAACCTAGTGTCACGCTGGAGGGTTCTGTTGGTGACGCCGTATGCTTCTAACATCATTCTTTTGTCTTCACGATTCATTGTTGATAGGCGGCGATAAGAAACGTAACAGCCTGAAGGAAAGGGAAAATGAAGAAGAAAGGCGGAAAGATAATGAGAAATGCCGAAACGATGGATGCACCGGTAAAGGAAAAGTATACAGTTTAAATAACAAGGTAACCCAATTGCCTAGTGACCGTTACAGTTGAGACGACGTTCAATTGGTGTCGGTTATGGCATGGGGGAAGAATTGATTATCTGTGGTGTGTTGGGAAGCAAAATCCTAAATTTGAATTTGAAAGGGTGAGACGTGTCAACCGAGAATTGCTTCGTCAACCACCTCTGTTTGATGAAGATGAAATCCAGAAGGCTTTTCATAAGCTTGTTGACCGAAGGACACCGTTTGAACACCCCAAGTGCATAACCAATAAGGGGGCCTGGTTATGTTTCTTTGAAGAACAGTTAATAACAACTGTAAAGAGGAGAATAGTGAAAGCCCAAGGAGTGGTATTAAAGATTGTTTACTGAATCGATTGGGACCTTCAGTCTTGGCCAAGCCCTAGGCTAAGCTCTGGGTCAAACCCTGAATTAACGCTTAAGCGACACAGCTAGGCCAAGCTCATGGCCTACCTCATGAAGATAACAATACATTACATAAGGTAAATAAATATCCAACCACAACATGGACAGATCTATTAAATGTCAGGAAACTCGGCAACAGGTTGTGCTGAGACACAACCTGGCCATAAAGCAGACGATCATTAGCCTCTTGCCTCTCAGCTGGTTTTATTGGGGTGGACTCTGAAAGAAAAGGAAGCAAACAGTTAAAACATTCTCAACCATTGAGTCTTTTGGGAAAGCGAGAGAAAACACAGCAGCATAATGGGGTTGATGTTAGAATGTAGCTGAGGTAAATCATTGTCGTGATACCTGCAGAAAACTTACGTAGAATTGAGCTATATGATCATCATCGTCATCATCAACATCATCATATAACAATAAATATTTCATATATTATCATCATATGCAATCAATCTCTGAAGAATTTGGGCTATATAATCATCATCATCATCATCATAGAATGCATAAATTATCCATTAAACCACTGCCTAGAAAGCGCATTGTAAACCCAAAAATTGCATTGTAGTGGTATATCCAATTCTCAAAATCCATGATACAGGTCTAAACTATGGCAGTGTTCACCTATACATCAACTACTGCCCAAGTAAATGATCTGTACCGATCATTGCATCATGGTATACGACCTGTACAACCCATCTCCAGCCCAAAAAGTAGCTATTTACTGCTGACTGCAAATGGAAATGCTTAGAGTTGATGGATACTGTGATCATCATCATTAACCAAAATAGGGATCAATTATATAATTACTTCTAATGCACAACCAAAAACTGTCTCATTCTAAAGTCTACCACAGTACTTTGCTGAAATCCTCATGTCTTCCTGCAAGCATGTAATAGAAAATTAATCACACCAGATCCATAACCACACAAAAAACAAAAAGAAAATGATTAAGTAAGATTACTTACAGGCTATGGGAGTAGATGAGCCCTTGCATTTGCAATGATTAAGGAGTCACATGGCAGGACGAGAGGGAGCAACCCTTGCCTTTCCAAAGAATCCCTACTCATGTGCGGGATTTTATAAGTGTTATCCTCCAAAAGTTTCAGAATTTCAACAATACATGACTGAAGAGTGAGAAATATATAATTAGACTTCATTGCAGGAAACTCAATAAAACTCTTATGTACGACTGCAACCAATTCAGCCACAGACATAGCACATTCCTATTCTTGGAGAGATTGTATAGCCCTAAAGAACCCAAGATCAAGGACATTAAGATCAGGAGAGTTAGGGGTTGACATGACAGTATAACATTCAAGCCAAGAGAGGCAGCAGCTGAAAAGAATTCTTCATCATGAGGCAGGATATGAGTCTTGGCATTATCCTGTTGGATAATGATTGGATCTCCAATGTTCTCTACAGGCCACTTAGCCCTAATTGAAGGCAAAACCTTATCAATCATGAATTTCCTAATGACATCCCTATCTATCTTTTCAATTGCCTTCAATTCCATTGACCCTGCCGGTCTGTTTGCATTAGCCCTAACAGCACACACTTCATTAACCAAAGGAAATATACCTAATTTTCTATCAAAAGTGCATCTACCATCAGGCGCATACCTAGGCCTAGCTACAGCTGCTAGAAACATAATTTTTGGAATGAAATTAGTGGATTTAAGTTTCCTTACTGGATCATCCTCGTCTGCCAACATGTAGTATGTTTGTGTCTTCTTTGTCAGGTGAAACCATTTCTCGTCGATGCGCACGACATTGGTCATATCTTGGAAACTCTGGTCAGCAGGAGGTGAATGTGGATCCAGCATTGACAGGCAGAACTCAATCCTTCTTTGTCGATTAGCATCAGTCAAAATAGGCTTGATGGCATTAGAATGCCGCCTGATCTCTCCACTCTTCAAGGCATTTGACAAATGTGTCCTGGACACTTTTAGTGCTTTGGAGAGATTCCTGATAGTGGTCCTCTTCCTCAGAGGAATATCCCGGACTTGCTGCCAATCAAAGTCAACCCTTTTCCTCCCAGTATTCTTGACTCTGTTCAGGCAAACGTTGTGATTCATAGACTCTCGGCCCCGTTTCCAAAACCTCTAGACAGATCGAATTGAAATGTTGAAGGCAGCAGCGACCTCAATTGTTGTCCGTCTCAGAAGCTTCCCGTCCTGACTCTTCCGCAACAGCATCTCATATGCCGCAACCCTCTCGTCGTGGCCTATTTCTCTACGCCGTTTGTTGCATGAATGTTGTCCTGCAACTGACACACACAAACATTCTTACGAAAATGAAAACAAAATTTATCTTTCATCATACACAAAAACAGTATTCAACTTAAATATGGAGGACCTTCATCTTCACTTTCCGGCTGAGGCTCAATGTTTAAGTCTGGAATGTCCTCGGCATTTCCGCCCTCGTCATGTCGGAGCTCCACGAACTCCTCCTCTCCATCATCTGAGTAACCTTGGTTGTCGCCTTGCTGGAGTAAGTTTTCAAGATAACCAGCTATGTTAGGGTCTCCGCGAATATCAGAGAAAGGGTTAAAATCACCAGCCTCCATTGATTGATGCAAGTTTTTTTAAACAGAGATTTTTTAGGGTTTGGGAGAGCAGCTAGAGGTAGGGATTGAGGACAAAACAAATTTGAACACAAATTGCTTTCCCCACATACAATCCCAACACAATGGCGGGAAATAAAAATGATGCCGAAATTTCGTTCCCGTTTATTGCGGGAATGGTTTAAACTTTCAAGCATTTGGGAATTTGGGGAAGATAGGAAATGGGGGGAGATTGGAAATTTGGAGCCGATGGCTTACCTTCCTTCATACCACTCGTACGCTTTACCAAGACCAAACCCAGCCCAGCCGTTTGTAATACGTGACCCAACTTGTCAAGCCCGGCTTCAAGCCAACAAATGTCAGAATTAAGCCACGATCCACTTGTAAATAGCAATGGAGGATGGGGGTAGTATGGTCAAAAAATGCCTCATTTTCTTCCCACCAATCATTTTCTTAATCCACGTGCAAAGAGCTAAAACGACGTTTATTAAAAACCGGAGGGAGTACATGTCATAGCCTTGATGTTTTATACATGTTCCTATTTATAGAATACAGTAGCGGTTAATATGAGTGGGGTAGTGGTTTCCTTTAAATGGGGTTTTCACGGATGTTGATACAAAAAAGAGGAAAAAACTTGGGTACATACAATGTACCCACTACTTAGTACATCATGATTTAGGATGATGACACCTACCCCAAATAGTGCTAGAATACCACTATTCTTGACACTTTTGGACACGGGGGAGCGGTATACACAAAGGTTGGTAGATCGACATATAGAGATGTTGGTAGATAGGCGTACAAGAGCGGCATACAGAGATGTTGATAGACCGGGGTATGGTAGATCGGCATACGAAGATATTGGTGGACTAGCATATAGAACCGTTGTTATATCAACATGCAGATGACTCTACGGCCATAAGAACGACGTGTAGCTTATGTACGCGGATATGTGGAATGGGCTTGGGCCAAACTCACATATATAAACAGTACACCCCCTCCACGTGGGGTCTCTAGCAATGAAGATTTAAATCAAATGCACTTAAGATTATTGAGTGACAAGTTTCAGGTAAATTGGGAAACAACCAAAGCCACAGTTCTTCATGCCGAATTGAAGTAGACCGGCTAACCTATAACTAGAAATTGCAATGTTCAAGTAAACTACAACACATTGGTTTAGACGAACTAGTTAAATTTTTTAATTTAATGAGATAAGATAAAACATTTAGTTAAATTTAAATTCTTATTTTGATAGTTTAATTTTAACTTTTCGATTAAGAACCATCAATATGCTACGCACTTAGAGGTATAAACACTATAGGACATTAATAAATATTATGTAAAATATACTTCTTTTTTCCAAACACATCTCTTTTTCTTCGTGCTACTTTAGCTCATATAGGTATGTTTTGCCATCTCTTTTCCACAAACATGTTTTGACATGTTTATATTTATTGGCCTAGCTTTTATATTTATTTTGTCCTTCTTTTAATCAACAAATAGCTATAAGCCTTCAAATGAATTTGACGCCTTCTATTTCAGCTTGGTATGTTTCATCCCTCTTTTCCTTGTAAATAATTAGTTTATCACTGACTTGAGAGAGACCAGTGTACGAATTACTATACAATCACGAGAGTGACTTACAAATTTTTTATTTGGATATGTGGACTATCTACGTATATAAGAGTACTCTCCCTCTCATTTCCAGTAAGGATCTAGTTCTAAACAAGGTGCACGTGGGATTAATTATTTCATTTAGCCATTTATACCAAATTAAGTGGAGAAATAATTATCCTTAATAAAGTTCCCTTGAAAATATCTTATCATATGTTACAAAGAAATGATTTTGGTTGGAGTAAGAGGTACATTCAAGCGGGAAAGTACTTTTATAGATAAAGGATTTTGCCCACATGTATGACATGTTACTCCCATAAGCCTAATACATTCACCCAATGCCCAACATATATGCCTTCCATAAGCTCATCGTATCAATTTTTTACATATAACGGTCACTTTATTAAATTTCACTCAAATCTATTTTACAACAATCATGACATTAACAAGTCCTCTAATTACTTTCCATTTTAAATTGCACTATTTAATATAATATCTTCGCAATTTAAAGGAGTATTGTTTAATTAACTAATTAATTTTAAAAAATTATGTGGGACCCAAGCATACATTAAAAATTATTCTTCTATTTACTAAAGGTAAAAGAACCACAAAAGAACAAAAAGAACCCTAAAATCTCAGTTGCTTGCACAAATCAAAATCGAAGGATCTTAGTAATCTTTCTTTGTTTGTCATCATCATCTCTGGTGACCTAACCAATATGACATTGAACTGATATGAATTAGTAATACTTATTTTATAGCCTCAATTAATTTTTCGATTTTAAAAATTAAAATGAAACATGAGTATAGAGGAGGGGAGGGATTAGTTGGTTAACTTACTTAAGGGACTAGCGCCGACGATGAGTGGTGGAGTAGAAACCAGTGGTGGAACGGTGGTGAGGCCAAAGTGATAGTGTATAGAAGCAACAGTGGTGGTGGATTGACTTTGGAGACTTGGAGTTTGAGAGGAAATGAAGAGGGAAGAAACAAGAGGAGAGACTAAGTTAACAAACATAAATTCAAAAGGATAACCCCAAACCTAAGTGAAATTGAATTGTTGGTTAACTTACTTGCTAATGATTAGGTAGTTGGCTCGACGATGGTAGACCAACGGTTGCCACTAGGGGTGGGCAAACGGAAATTTTAGAAATACCCGAATTTTTTTCAGGTACGGGTATTCTGAATTCCAAAAAAACTTTCCCGACCCTGAATTTTTAAAAATTATAATTGTCGGAATTCTCAGATACCCGAAATTCTGACAACCAATATCTTACAGCAATTTACAATTTTGCACAAATCAATCAACTACCTGCAACAATTTACAATTTTGCACCAATCAATCAACAACAACAATCCAAATTAATCATACAATACAAGTAATCCAAAGTACATACACCACAATACAAGAACCTTCCACTTACAAAAGCATAATTGAAACCAGATCTAAAGCTAGATCTACAATATAAGGAATCGACACCTGTTATGATTTTGAGGGATTTAGGAACGGAGGAAGTGGCGGCGGTTGCAACAACAGACATTAGTAGCGGGTTGCTGGATTGAGAGATTGGGTGGTGGGCGACGACGACGATGGTGTTGGTGGTATGGTGCTAGTGAAGATGGTGTTAGTGACGATGGCGTTGGTGAAGAAGATGGTGACTGGTGTTGTATCCGTAAGAGTAGGGGTAATCGATGAAATTGGGTGGTGGGCGACGACGATGGTGTTGGTGGTATGGTGCTGTGAAGATAGTGACTAGTGAAGATGGTGTTGGTGAGGATGGTGTTGGTGAAGAAGATGGTGACTGCCACTGGTGGTGTTTTGTCCGTAAGAGAAGAGAGAGGTGAGAAAATGAAATCGAAAAATTTACCCACCCTAATAATAAGACCTCTATCATAGTTCTGGTATCCGAAATAAATCAAATAGATCTCGTTCCGTTCCGAAATTAATTTCAGGTATTACCTACCCAAATTCAAAAATTTTGATAACCGAAATTATAAAAAAACTCGGGACGAAAAATCAGAATTTTGGGTATTGAAAATTTTGCTCACCCCTAGTTGTCATGAAGGTGCGATGCTTTTTATCTTCTTGAGCAAGCAATAGTGGTGGAGCAAATGATTATCAACTACCTGACGAAGGTGGAAGAATAGAGTGTCACTAATTGGATATGGTGATGGTGGTGTCGATGAGAGCCCGAGACTAAGAGTGAATTGTTGTTTGTGAGAGCTAGAGAGGAGAAGATGAAGTGTGAGAGAGTGAAAGTTAGGTTTTGTTAATTAGAAAAGTAAAATAGACTTGGAAAATTTTGGAACCTTCGATGAAGTCGTGAAAGTCGAATCGAACACTGAAATTAAGCAAATTCTTCACCTTAAGTTTCGTTTGACATGGATCAAAGTCTGACCGAAGTGATATTTCATATCAAATTGGATTGGGTCATATTAATCGAGGAATGCCATCAAAATGAGTTCCTAGAGCGCTAGAGGGATCACAATAACACCACATAAAAGCTACCTTGGGCAATCAGCTCGCTTTGATAAAGAGTTATGCTTAGTCTTTTTGACAAAAACTTATTTTAACTCCACCATACCCTATTTTTCACCCTCGCTGGCTAGACTTGTTACTGTCCTCGGGTAATATACACTATTTTTCTAATGTAGGTGTCACCATAATGACACTAAAATCACAACAAATGCAGTCACAATATCATTGCTTTAGCGCATAACACAACACACATAGAATAAAAAGGGAGGAGACGGGGATGATAAACACACGATCTAAACGAACCCCTCGAATTCGTGTTAGACAAAAAAAAAGAGGAAGACGTGGGGAATACTTTAAACCATTTTATAGAGTGAATTCATAAAATTTATGGTAGAAAGAGATGTAGTAGAAGAAGGAAGGAAGAAGAATGAAATTGAAATTGAAATCAAAATCAAATGTAGTTGGAACTTATTTGTTCTTGATTAGGATTGTAGTTTCAATTATCTTTTGTTACACCAATGGTTAAAAGGAAGAGGGGTTTAAAATATCTCTAAATAAGAAGATTTTAACGATCAATTCAAAGAATTGAGAAACTTGTTCTTAAGAGAGTGAGATAATAAATAGAGTTTCTTCTAAAAATTTAGGAATGATCAAAATAAACAGAGCAATGCTTTATCTATAATAATCAAACCAGATTATTTTACCATTTTTTAAAATATGGAAAAGGAAATGATATTATCCAACCGGCCGGTTTTAATAACTATGCTATTTTTGGCCTCACCGTTTATAACCTAATAATGCAGTTAGAAACTTAGAACTGATGTTAGTGACAGTACCGTACCGGCAAGTGTAATCCGTCGTCAGTCACAAAATATCAATTCACAGCTGCTTTTTTATATGCTACAGCAGCTGTTTACTCTGTTCTTCTTTCTTCTAAAGTCTTGAAAAACCCAAAGAAAAGAGAATGGAGATGAACCTAAACATGGCGCTACTCTCATCATCTTCTCCAAATTTGGTTGTGATGGGATACCCTATCTCTCTCAAAACCCTTTCTCCTACTTCTCCATCTCTTCTTTCCAGAAGACACCTCCTCTCCCGCAATCACAGACCACACCGACTTTCCATCTCTGCGATTAACAGAAACTCCCCTGGAGGTATTCTTTTTGTTATTGTTTCCTTCTCCTTCTCCTTCTTCTTCTTCTTCTTCTTCATCCTTTAAGTAGAACGGTAGTACAGAATTGTGAAATACTTTTGTGTTGGTATATTGCCTTTGCAGACAATCGTTTTGCGGTCATATTTTCTTCTTCCACAAAGGCAGACAAATTGACGTCCTCTGTTGCTGTCAAGCCCCAACCAGTGTCGCCTCCACCTTCACAAATGTAATTACTCGGCCCTGTGTTTTCCTTCTTTTTCTTTTCTTTACAATTTTAATTTGCTCAACTTTTGTGGACGTTTGTTAGTTGTTGTTTAATTCCAGTTTTACTTTTATTTCTGGTGAAAATTGCAGAGGGTCGCCTCTTTTTTGGATTGGAGTTGGTGTTGGCTTATCAGCAGTTTTCTCTTGGGTTAGTACTGTTGTTAGAGTATAACAACACTACTTGCTGCTTCTCCTCGCTTCACTACGTTGTGCCCTTCCCTTTCTTTTCTTTTCTATAATCCTAGTATTTATATTTATGTTACTGTTTTTTTGTTGAATTATAGGTTGCTTCAAGCTTAAAGGTGAGTGCCTCTCTCTCTCTCTGCAGACTATGCATGTTTGTTTGTTTTTCTTGCATAGTTTGGTCTTCCATTTTTCATGCAATTGTTGATAAGGAGCTTTACATGTCTCTGGTGTGCTATTTTATGGTAAAAAAGGAAGAAAATCTCAGTTGTTATTTAGGCGAGCTTATTTTTATGCTACTCCATGAAAGTACTAGAATTTTGACTAGGTTCAGTAAACATCAGAAAAATCTATACCACCTCTTCCTCTAATTTTGTTCCCAGAAATTTCTAACTAACAAATGCTATCCTAACTCCAAGCATTTGTACCATGTTTCATTTATTCTCCACATCCTTTTTATAAACCCATGCCATAGATAGCATCAATTAAGCATCACAAACCATATAATGTAGTTTTAAACCAATTTTTTTTTTTTTTTTTGGTATTCATTGAATCCTAAAACGTAGAGTGATAAACTCACTGACCTTGCTTTTACTGTTTTTTAATCCACATAAGCACACATGCAGCATATCACAATAAATTCTGTTCTGCTTCATTTTTATTTTCTTTCTTTCTTAATTATAGGTCTATGTTTTGATTTATTTATTTCTCTTATTTTATTGCGAATTTTATGCAGACCACTGGTAATATGATGTAATAAGGTAAGTGGTAACTAGGTGATATAGTAAAGAAAATATAAAACTGGATGAATCAGGTCATAAATTTTCATACTAGAGGTCAACATGTCCAAAAAGAAAGAAATAGAGAGAGCTTTGTGTTGCACTCTTTTAAACAATAGGCTCAATGTGCTACCACATTGAGAACAAAAGGGCCCAAAAATGTTAGCAGATCTCTAAGTTCGCAATCAAATTGTTGAAAGGGACAGAGAAAAGAAAGACCACATCATCCATGTATGAAAAGACCCTATTAAGAGTTACAGATTTCCAGACAGATTTGTGATCTATAAAGAAAGCATTGACCAAGTATGTAAAAAATCTTTAGATGCTCAAATGAAGTTTCAGGAGAGTTTTGTTAGGACTTGGTATCAGAAACAGCCTAATGATCCTGGAGGGAGTCAGGGAGTGACATCCTAAAAGTAAACAGACACTGTAGGATCAACTTTTGGTTCCTATGAGGTCTTTAATCACTATATGCTCATTCCTATGGTGCACTGATTATGTTGTATTTTAGTGGCCTGTTGCTGTTTTGATTTTTCGCTCTCATCTGCAGCAGAATTCTTTTGCCTCATTATGTATGCTATGTTCTTGCTTAGCATGATATCTCATGTTAGGAAATGAAATGTTCCATTTACACATCATTTTTTGGTCTGCAATTTGTCGAAGAATTCACAAGCATATGTGATTGAAGTATTTCTTTTTATTTATCATTAATGAGATGCATGCTTCTTTTCCAAAGTTTGCTTGTTTTGGTTTAGAAGACGAGTGATATCTAGCAACTTAACATTTAACTTCTAAAATTTGCTTCATGTTTACATTTTTATGCAGAAATATGCCATGCAACAAGCTTTCAAAACTTTGACACAACAAATGAATACACAAAATAATCAATTCAACAATCCTTCATTCTCCACACGGTCACCCTTTCCTTTTCCACCACCACCAGTATCAGGCCCTACTACATCATCTTCTCCTTTTTCCTCGCAACCTCCGATTACAGTAGATATTCCTGCCACAAGAGTAGAAGCAACTCCACGTACAAAAGTAGAAGCAACTCCAGCTGCTGATATCAAAGAGGAGACAATAAAGGAGGAACCGAAGAAATATGGTAACTCAATTTTCAAGTAAAGTAGGAATGTGTGCTATTAATAGGATTTCTGGACACCAGTACTATAGATCTTTTAAAAGGATATTTAATTTTGGTGTTTGAATGCGAGGAATTAGATGCTCACAAGAGGAAGCTGAAATTAAATTTTAAAAAATACACATAAACAGTAAAACTATGTTTAAAAATTAAATGTAGTTTAACCTTGCGCTGGCAGTATTGTTAAATTACCATAGGCTCCTTCTCTTCTTTCATCTCAGCATTTAATATGGTTAAGAAAGTGATTTCATATATATATATGGATGGATGGATGGATTCCTGAAATTTGCAAGCTGAAAGGTCCACAGTTAAGATTCATTTAACCCAACCAAGTGCAAAGACAAGTAGTCAGTAATACATATCAGAGGCAGCAAAATGATTTCTGAAGGATAACAGAACCAATAGAATTTTAAACATGTTAACTTTTGTTAGCCTTAGTACACAGTCAGATGAGTTCAAGAGGCAGTTTTTGTATTAACATTGCAGTTAAAATAGTGTGAATAGAGTTAGAAAGTAAATTTCTCAATATATTGACTTTATAAAGCCGTGTAATTTCAGGAGTCAGTTGAGTTATAAATCAATATATTATCATCATATTTTAACAACAAGTTTTTCCTTGTCAACTGTGGGAGACAGGTGGAAGTCAAAGATTTTGGGCTTATTGTTTTTTACTAGTTTGTGCTTCTTCTTTTTTTCAGAGATTCTTCTTTGGATTATCATATTTGACTTTGGTTTTTGTTTTAAAATTAGGGATCTCTGTTCTCAGTTTGTGTAAGGTTGGGCTTAGCCTATGATCCCCTCTTTCACTAACTGGCATTGGTAGTTGATTTTTTTTCTTTTCTTTTGGGGAACATCTATTGATAGTTGGATGTTTTAGCTATCTAATTTCCTGTGTTGTTAGTATCGTCATTCTACTTTCATTTTCCTCCCTGTTACCAATTTAATACTTGTCCCTTCTTTGAGGCCTGCATCACCTGTGTGCATCGCATTAGACATGTACATCTTCTGAAGTGGGATTATATTTTGACAAATGTTAGCATTATATTGTTGCTTCAGTCAATCTTTAGTACTTGTGATATCCATGAAAATGTTTGCTATAAGATATACTAACACAACTTCATATACAGCTTTTGTAGATGTGTCTCCAGAAGAAACTACTCTAAACAGTCCTTTTAATAGTGTTGAAGATACTACGGAGACAAGCTCATCGAAGGATACTTGGCTTACTCCTGAAGTAAGTCCTTATTGTACTACACTCTTAGAGTTAACAATATTTGGTGTTAATGATTTTAAAAATTATATCCAGGTTTCTCAAAATGGAGCTGCTTTTAAGCAGAGTTCGAGTGGTTTCGAGGGTTCCCAATCTGCTCGTAAGTAAAAAGTTAATGGCAAAGTCCGACTACTGTCAGTTCCTTCTCCTGATATTGCATATTATTTGATCTAATGTCCTATAGTTGCCTTTTAACCAAATGGGGGTCTGGGAAAAAGGAGTGTTTGAAAACGCACAAAAAGAATTGGCCAAGAGGAAGGTGTGTTATTGGAGTTTGTTATATGGTTATGAAACCTGAAGCTCAAATTTGACTTCGGATTTTTTTTTTGTTTTTTTTAAAGATTCATTTTGGTCTCTCATTTATAAAAGTTCTTGTACCCTTCCCAGCACTAATCATAGTCACTGACACTAAGGTATTGAGCTCATCCATTCCCATTCCATTACTACCACAAACCCATGTATCAATTGAAACAACAACTGCAACTGCTGTCTCTATTCTGAATATGAATTTGACTTCCATTGTATAATTGAAGGGACATTAGGTTTGTTGGTAATATACAAAGACATAAAACCAAGTTAGCCACAAAAAGAAATATAATGGTCAAGGAAATCTCAACCATCCATTAAAACATCCAACCATTTTAACACTAGACAAATTAAATAAAAAAAT
Source organism: Viola odorata (assembly GCA_963691705.1). Taxonomy (NCBI): domain Eukaryota; kingdom Viridiplantae; phylum Streptophyta; class Magnoliopsida; order Malpighiales; family Violaceae; genus Viola; species Viola odorata. The sequence goes on from OY829541.1 coordinate 25,988,066, forward strand.
CACACATATTGAAGCTTTTTACCCAAATATTAAAACGAATCCTTATGGGTAAGATATATAGAAAGGCGTATATATAATGATCTTATTATTACAGACATGCATCTTTTTTCAAAATTCCATATTTGGAGGTATGATGTGCTATAGGATTGTCGAAGGAAAAACACGATAACAGCCATTATATTGCTTAGTCTTTGTATGTCTCTAAAATATTGAGGCATTTTGAAGATCAAGAAATAAAGATGAATTTCGCTGATGAGCTGTAACTCAACTGGCTTTCTAAGGTCGACTCCAGTTTTTTTGTTTCCGGGTAGCACATTTCTTGTGTGTTTATTCTGTAATAATATTCAGCTTATCCGGGAAAAAAAAGAAGCTGCAACTGAACGGGCTTTCTGCATGTCCTCATCCTCTACCAAGGAAACCAAAAAAGAGGAAAAGAAAGCTTCTTAAAATTGCATTGTCCAACATTTACAGAAAATTAAAGCAAGTCATCTTTTGGGGCTTAGTTCACCTGTCATGTGTATACTCTCACCCATTCTCGTGCTGTGAAATCATTCTCTTTTGCGTCAATGAATGCCAAGAGACCTCTAATATACTTTACATACCCTTTCCCCATACTGCATTATATGTTGCATGCCTCACTCTCATCTGTCCACATCTCGTAACAAACATGTCTGTCGAGAGTCAAGATTAGTCCTTTTGTTCATCTGCTATTGTGGTGGTTGGTTCAAATTGTGTATATAGTGAATTCTTATCCTCATTGAATTTTATTGGCTCATCATGTCAGCCTTCCTTTCATGACTTTTTGCAGTTATAGTGTAGGTTTAGGGTTGATATTAGCAGGGACATACTTTGAGTTAATGTACTTAGTCTTCCATATTTGATGCAGCTATTAGTTCCTGTTTATACCCAAGATATTTGAATAAAAGTTGAAATTTATTCTTGAACAGGGAAAAAAGGTCCTGCTATGTCAGTTGAAGCGCTGGAGAAAATGATGGAAGATCCAACAGTGCAAAAGATGGTTTTTCCGTAATATTCTTCTTTTCCTTGGATCTTATTGTATTTTTGTTCTGTTGTTTATGCTCCTTCCTTCTGATATTCCACTCTTTTACAGATTTTAGTGGTTTCACCTGTTGTTTTTTTTGCAATTCTTCACCTTTTAAATTAAATGATGAGCTTTTTTTCCCTTTGTTTGTGTTTGTTCTAGGATGAAAGTTCTCAGTAAAGCTGGAGTACCTGTTTTGTGTTTGAATTCCTTTTGGCTGGTTTTTCTTGTTTTTACTGTTATTGGTTTTGATTATGTTAATATATTTGCAGATATTTGCCTGAGGAGATGAGAAACCCTGAAACCTTTAAATGTGAGTTGAACTCCCTCTACTCTGTAGTATTAACATATTCCCATGAACTATATACACTGTAGTGTTTTCCTTTTTTCCCCCCATTTTAAATTGTACCTGTGATTGTATTGGAAGTTATAATTTAGTCTTCCATTTTACTTGGATCTTTTGCCTTTAGCTTTCCCCTTGGATTATTACTTGTCAACATTGTTGCAAGGTTCCTGCATGGTTCGGGTCCATCCCTGTCTCTTGTTTTGTTTTGTTTTGTATTTTCAATAGTGTGGTGCCTGCTTTTTTGCATTTCAGTTAGGACATTTATTGGTGTGGCTACCTTTCCTTTGTTTTTCGACTAGTTTGTGTACCTTAGCCAGTTGCTCGGATTTGTTTCTCTTGTTCAAATGCATAAGTAGTCATTCATGGTAATGGTGGACTGAGTTTTCTATTTTTTCGAATTCCCTGTAATCTTTACTTGGATGTGCATTATTTACAGGGATGCTACAAAATCCACAGTACCGTCAACAACTGGAAGACATGCTGTAAGCCTATGATTTATCTTTTCAGCTATCGATGATTTTTGTGGACATTGAGCATATACTGTTATTTGAATGTACTGATGTACGAGTCTTTTGTTTCCCAATTATTTCATGGCATATGCAAGCACTGGTTGCCCAAAATTCCTGAACTGTGGTTTTTAGCCTTTGTTGTTGATAATTTGTGGTTTCTTTTTTGATTCCGTAAATTTCTTTGACTATGCAATTTCTATCATTTTCTATTCATACCATTCAGGTCAAGTGCCTGGCAATAATTGTTGTGAATACCTGGAATGGACCTTGTAGCATTATCTTAAGTTTGACTTCACGATAATCTTTCAAAAGTCTAGGAATGGAGGCAATTGTCAAGATGCATTGCACACATTCATCACCACCCAGCAAGATTTCACAGTAGGAATAATTCTAGTTGATATGTTTTGCAAGTATTCTGTGTGTTCTTATAGCGTTGATGTCAAAGACTTCTGCAACAACTAATCCCTGGCACATGGCTTAGATGCTCCTTTACTCATGATGATATGAATGTTAAATGCAATTCGAATGATGTGCTTTAATTTCCAGTTTAATCACCTGTTCATTACATATTATACATGTTTTGGGTCCAGCAGACTGGTGCAGCCAGTAATTCCGTGACCTTTTTTTTTGTGAATTTTGTATAAGCAATTAAGTATAGCCTGAAATTAGTCAGTTCGTGATGGATCATTTTCTTGCTCATACTTTCTGTTTCAGAAATAACATGGGTGGAAGTACTGAGTGGGATAACCGGGTAATGGATTCTTTGAAGGATTTTGATCTCAGCAGTCCTGAGGTTAAGCAGCAGTTTGGTGAGTTTTAATTTAGTTTCAGAGTACTGTTTTGACTTCTGATCTTCCAGAACTTTAGAACTTAAAATTGGAAACATGGATATATGAACAGTTGTTAGCTTTCTTATGACCTTTTTTGGCTCTATAAGATTGTAAACTTGGTTGTTCACGTTATACGGTTTTCCCTGCCTTAATCTTTGTGCTTGGACCTGCTTAATGTCTTCTACACATATGTGAGGAGGAATTGTTTGTGCGATTTAGATTTTCTTCAGCATCTTCTTAACTGATATTATTCTCTTTTTTTCCCTCAGTTTTCCTCTCCTTTTCTAGTATGTTTTCATTCCCCTACCATCTTTCCTGAAATGTGTTACTTGTACTGACATGCATCAGATTTATCAATCCTGTGATTCCCACCTTTTTTAAGCTTGAACTTCTTTATGCAATTAGGGTGAGTTATATCTTCTTAGTTGGCAGTTCTGTTTGGGTCTCCATAACTGCATCTGGTTGGCCAACCTGTTACTGAGACGTTAATGATGCAGAAATCTGGGAATTTTACACACCATTGCTTCTTGTGCTGGATATGCTTTTGTTCACTTGTGACCAAAATATATTCTCTTTGACCGTCTGTGATTCTAATAACTTGACATTGGATTGCTACAAAATAATTCAGTGTTTTGTGTTTTTATTCACTTATTCTCATGGTGTTAAATTGTGCAGATCAAATTGGCCTCACACCTGAAGAAGTAATCTCAAAAATCATGGCCAACCCTGATGTTGCCTTGGCATTTCAAAATCCAAGAGTTCAACAAGCCATCATGGATGTACGACTAACTAAACTTTACTTTCTCACTAAATTTACAAATTGACATTCTACTCATCATTATTATTCTTTGTTTTCTTTCTTTGCAGTGTTCGCAGAACCCATTAAGTATCGCTAAATACCAGAACGACAAGGAGGTATTCCCAAACACCTCACGTTTGAATTGATAGTTTTACAAGATATGCTTATACTATGCGCCTATCCATGCCCCCTTCCCTTCAAATTGGAAGTGCAAATTTGATATTTGTTCTGTTACATTACCTTTTCCCTGTCGATACTAGCAACCATGCTGGGTTTTATGAGTGGCTTCTTCAATTATTTCTACTTCACTATTGTTCTCAGTGGTTACCCTCCCCCCCAGAGTGGTTGTGCTACTTCAGTTGGTGTAATTGGTCTTCCAGTGAGCCACGCGGCTGAATTGTATTAAACTGTCTAGCATCGGATCACTTTAATAGATGATTCTAGCATTTGAAAATGAGGAAGTTTGACATTCTGTTTGATATTACAGGTTATGGACGTCTTCAACAAGATATCGGAACTCTTCCCTGGGGTGACTGGTTCACCGTAGTCACATCAATTACTTACCTTTTGCGTTTCTTCCAGCTAATATGGTGGATGTACAGTAGTGTAGGCGGGGCTTTTTACCTCTAGTAGTAACAAATTGTGCTCGAATTTTGTATGTTGCCCCTTCGGCCGTTCCCTCTTGTTACGCAGATAGGGAAAAAGTTTTGGCTTAGATTTTGGGTAAGGAGAGATGTTGGGAATTTCTAAAATAACCAGAGTACTGTTTGTTTATTTATACATTTGAAATCTCTCTACAAAGTTAATGATTTATTTATATATTCAATATTCAATTTCATCTTGAAAACCAACCTAAACCAACCAGAAGGCAGAAAGCAGGAGATGCTTAAATTCTTGATAGCATGTTGTTGAGGGCCAAAACCATACTTTGATAGCGTTGCTGCACGCGTGAAGGATCTTTGTCCCTCGCCGCGTACTCTAACTGCAATCAAAACAAAAAACAAGAGGGAATAGAGAAGATGAAAGCTTCATATGATCCCAATCTATGTATCAATTGATTTGTTTATAGATTCGGTGCGAACAAGATTACTTCTTTTTTACATGTATAAACCTATACTACCCATTCTTAACTCACCCCGCTCACGAGTCTCCACCGGGTCGAATCACTTCTCGTGAGCCTCCACTGGATTGAATCTATAATTTCAAGACACTGATCTACAATGGATGCTGCAACTTGTACCACATTGTGTAATTGAGGATTGAAATGGCACAAAAAGGAGCTACTTACTTTTGTAACAGAGTTGAAGAGAGTTGAATAGAGACTTCTGAGGAGAGGTCTGGAATTGGGTGGTTTGTTTTGGATGATGGTGTAGATATCCAATTTCAAGTTGGATGAGCTCTTCCTCAGCTGCTTCTGTGCTTCTCTCCAAGATTCAGATTCCAGCAAAGACTTGACATTTAGCAGAGACTGTGCATGCTCTTTGATTCCAGTCTCCACCTCCTCAATGCTTGGACCAGGCACCACCATTGTCAGATCAAACCCATTCGCAATCTTCTCTCTCTCTTTCCCACCACCGAATAACAATGTCACCAATGAGAATGACACCATACCCACTGCCACTGCTGCTCTCCTACTGCTGCTGCTGCTGCTGCTGCTGCTATTCCTCATCTTACTGCATCTGCAGCAGCATGTTCTTTGATTCATATGGTGTGGCAAACCAATTTGCTGTGCAAGAACTGTTACTCTTGGTGTTCTTGTTATTAATGCCATCCTCTGCTTTCTTTCTTTCTTTTATGCTTTTATTATGATTCAAAGAAGCATTTAATTCTTAAAAAGTTTTGGAATTGGAGAAACAGAGTAGCAGAAGAAGCAGAAGGAGGAGGGACCAAATCCAAATGCGTACCAGTTGTTGTTCATTACCAAAATGTTATCCATTGGAATTTTGGAAGTTTTCAACCCCTCAAGACTCAAGAGTAAACAAGTGATATGGCCTAGCGTGTGACATAATTGTACTTTACTTAATTGCTTTATTATATCAATTCTCAAATATTAAATTTACAACCTCTAATATTTTCCCGAATAATTTTTTTATTAAAAATAATAATTATAAAATATAACAAAAATAATAATAAAAAGTGAAATGTGAAAAAAAGCAATACATTTTTTTTGGAATAAAAAAAGTGCCAATAAATTTACGGTGTTTTGATCACATGAGATTGAATGGAAAAATTAATCAATAATAATAGTATGACCAAATTGATACAAATAAAAATCGTTAGAGATTATAAAGTTAAGTATGATAAGATGACAATTAAACCGGAAACAATTAAATACTTGCAAGATGAATGTAAACGTTCATCATTTTTTTTAACTTTTAATTTTTTAAATTTCGTTTTGGTAGTTTTCTCGGGTTTTCTCTCAATTAAAACTAATCTTGTTGAAACAAAGTTGACCTTTCAAAAAATAGTGACTCTCCCTTATATGATTTTTTCCATTTTCAAGATGAATTTATTTTAATATACGTACAAATATAAGGATAAATATATACATATACTAATAAAATAAACAAACTTAGCAACATTTTCGAGGTCAAAATTGCTAGTTTATTTATTTATTGGAATAATATGTTTATCTTTATATTTGTACCATACATAAAAAAATCTTATATTTTTAATTTATTCAATTGTATAAAACAAACCACTACTGTTAAAATAAGATAAGATTGTTAGCTTGTCAATAATGCTCGAGTTAGATTTATTCTGACAGTATATATATATATATATTTTAAGAATTAATAAGATAAAACATAATTATTTTAATAATATGACATTTACTTTTTTTCTTTTAATTAAAATTAATTTCATTTAAATATTATTCATTATTAACTTTTTCCTTTAAAAACTACATTGACATCAGAATAATTTAAGGCCACACTATTTACCTTCAAACAGAATTTAATTAAAAAAGAACATACTTTTGTTCATATTTTAAAATAGTGGCTCATGATGTCTAATTGGACAAACATACTTAATTCTTATCAATAGATCTGAGATGGGAATGCCTAGGTTCCACATACACACAAAAAAAAAAAAATGTTTCGTCTTTCTTTTTTTCCCTTTCCTTAAAAAAATATTTATTGATTAATTTATTCCATGACATCATAAAATAATTACAATCAAATTCTTACATAATTAATTTAGTCTCTATGTTTGAAAAAAAATCAATGAAATCATGTATTTTTTTCATGTATTTATAAATTTGGTCCAACTAAAGCTTATATAATTAATGTGAATAATGAGTCAATTTTCGTACTTAAAATTGTCTGATTGATCTTATCTCTATTATATAAACATAATTTTTCTATTTATATAAAATTGAAAAATTATAATTATGTTACGTTATTTATATTAAACATAATTTAACATGCTCGACATAATTAGGATATATTATACATATTAAAAAAATTAAGTCTTTATGGGCCTAAAGTGGGCAAAAAATGATAGTTACTTATTGATCAAAACCAATTTAAAATGTAGGGAATTGTGTTTAGAGCTTTTTCTTTAACAAATACATGAAATCGTTTAAAATAAAAGGAAAAGGTTCCGAAATGAACAACATTTAAATTAGAAGGTTTCATTTTTTTTATAGGCGAAAGTAAGATTCAAATTTAGGTATTAGAAAGCCTCATTAACAAGCTTCTATAACCATATTTTAGGTTACCTAATAACAATTTCGGAATAAAATTTTATTTTTTGCTCACTTATTTAGCATACAATACAATTTCATAGATAAATATATAAAGTACAAAATTAAGTACGAAGGGGACAATTACAAAAAAATATCACACCACATTTACTAAAATAACAATTAAAATTAAAATGTGTTTGCACACGGATCTTGCCTGTATGGGATTCCACTTCTATCATCATCTCCATCATCACACCTGATAAGGTCTGACCAAGCATTAAGGTTGAAACAACAAAATAAAAGCAAGGACGATAATTTAATGTACAAACCCCAAGAACCTTCCTAGAGCTAATCTAAGACAACCTAATTGAAAGATTACAAGGATATGTATTACAATGTTTGAACCCCTCTTAGAGTGAATCTAGAACAACTTAAACAATTGAAGAAGAAAGGAGAAGATTAACTTAAACAATCCAATCTCTTAGTTTGGATCACCTTAGGTTAAGGACCTAAGGTGGCTTTTGAGAGAAAGATGAACTCAAATATCCAGTTCAAAAGACAACGATCTAATGTTCTCTCTAACTATATATACAAACAAGAAAGTCTAGCTATTACGTCTTGCCATTGCTTGCCTATGAAGGCTTCGCCTTCCATCCATGGCCTGCCAATGAAGACTTTGCAATTTTTCTTTGGCGCATGGCCATAACTTGCCCATGAAGTCTTCGCAATTTTGTTGGCGCTTGGCCATGGCCTACCCATGAAAACTTCACACTTTTGCTAGCACCTAGGTCTTGACATGCATGTTGAGGCTCCTCGCCTAGGTCATGGTCCGAGTGTTCGGCCAAGTGTGAGCTAGCCTCAACATGGATGTAAACGACTAACTTCTTGGGCGAATCCTCCTCCATGGCTTCTTCCTTCCTCAAGATGCGATCACCATAGAGAGCTTGGATTGAGACGTTGTGATGGGTCTTCTTGAAGATGGTGAAATCTTAGTAGCTTACTCCTCACTTGTGCTTGTATCAACACTCATCCCCTATCATGAATATGAATGTGACAAGTAGATTCAAGCTCAAAATTTGTCAATCCTACTTAATACTTTCTCCGTCCTTAAATAAATGACGTTTTGGGTGTTGGCACAGTTCTTAAGGTAATGATTGGTTCAGAGAAATTGAAGTTCTTTATGACTATTCTATCTCTGGAATTTTTCAGTATTTATGAGAATGTCATTCACTACAATTGCAACTCCATGGTGTGAAAGTGGGCTGAAAAACTGGGCCAAAATCTGTAGCTTCGCTCAACCAATTTTTAATCTTTTTCAACAACAATAACACATCTGTTTCTCCTTCTTTCTTCAATCTCTCTCAATCCAGCCACAACTAGGGTTGCGCAAATACCGACCGAACCTAAATTATCATAATACCGTACCGAAGTTTACTCTATTCAGTCGGTATTTTTTTTGAAATTTTTACTGTTTGGTATACCGAATTACCGACCGAACTTTGTTCTGTAAGGTAAGGTATCCGATTTGCAGGTACGGTATTAATACCGTACCTGCTGAAATTCTATTTTGCCTAGGCCCTGCCCATGGATGGGGCCATCGGCCATTGCCCAATGCCCATCCAGGATGAATTAAGCAAACAAGTCGGTAATGTGTTTTGTAATATAAAGCCCATATTAGACCCATAAGGAGTTTTGTAATTAGGACAATTAAACGCGTCCATCAACTTCCTCCTTTTCTCTCCACTCTCATTGCTCTGCTCCAACCTTTTCTCTCATTGCTCTACCTCTGCTCCAACCTTTATCGAAAATTCAATTTCAACCTAATATTTGGCCGGCTGGTTTTTCAACAGATAATCATCCTTCCGTTATTCTGCATGTTGATTTCCTGCAGTTTTCTCAACGTGTTGCTGTTATATTACTACTATTAGTTTAGATTTTAGGATTTGTAGAATCTGTATCTTGGTTTTGTTGTGCTGATCACATCAGATGAGGATGCCTTCTGGATTCACTCGCTAGGTTTCTCTCCTTTCTGTTAGCTAGTGAATCGATCGATGTTGGCTTTAAGTCCTAATTTGAGGAATCCACACTACTCATGTTTCTGCTTGTGAAATGTGCTGCCACATTTTTCAATTTCATTTTCCATTTGCTGCTTGTCCTTTAGAACCTACAAATTGTGACAAATGAATAAATAAATGGTAGATTTCATACAGATTTTATTTGCTATTGATGTTTTCTATTGTTTTTTTTTCATACAAATTTCATATAATAAAGACCATACCAAGCAGCACTGATGGTCAGATCGAGAGTGAAATTTCAGCACTACCTTCTACAAATGCTACACAAGCACAAGCTACTGAAGTTGGAGTTGTTGGGCAACCTAAAGTTCCAAAAAAAAGGAAGTTGATAACATCAAGGTCTCCTTACTAGAAACAATTCAAGAAAATGGATAATGAGGATGGAGACCAAGTAGGTATATGCATTTTTTGTTCTAAGGAGGTACCTGCTAATCCACAGAGAAATGGTACCTCTGGTTTACGTAATCACATGGTTACTTGTAAGAAAAAACCACACTCAAATGTCCAAAACCAGACTGAACTTGATTACCAAGTTAAGGATAAATCTACATCTTTAGCTATTTGGGTATTTGATCAAGAAGCTTCTAAGATGGCTTTAGCTAATATGATAATAGAGGATGAGCTTCCTTTTAGGTTTGTGGAAGGGAAGGGGTTTAGGAAATTCATGCGAGTTGTGCAAACAAGATTTAAAGTACCATATAGTACCACTATTTCTAGAGTCTATGTTGAAAAATATGTGGATGAGAAATTAAGTATGAAACAACTTCTTATGTCCAATTGTCAGAGGGTTTCTATAACCACTGACACATGGACATCAATTCAAAGAATCAATTACATGTGTGTCACTGCTCACTTCATTGATAATGATTGGAAATTGCACAAAAATATAATTAATTTTTGTCCAATTTCTAGCCACAAGGGGGATGCAACAGGAAAGGCAGTGGAAAAATATCTAAGTGACTGGGGTTTGATGAGTAAAGTCTTCACAATCACAATGGACAATGCTTCGTCCAATGATAAGGCTGTTAATTGGATTAGGAAAAGGTTGTCACTATTGGGTTCAAGTATTTTGGAAGGAGAATTTCTACATGTTAGATGTATTGCACACATAATCAATTTAATGGTGACTAATGGTTTGAAAAATGATATCAAGTCAATTTTTAGGATAAGGGAAGCAGTAAGGTATGTTAGGCAGTCTCCCTCTAGGCTTCTCAAGTTTAAGGCATGTGTTGAGAAAGAAAACATAGAGTCTAATTCTGGTTTGTGTCTGGATGTATGTACAAGGTGAAATTCCACCTATCTAATGTTGGAGAGCGCGTGCACTTTTGAGAAAGCTTTTTGAAGCTTATACTGAGGTTGATCCTTATTTCAAGATTGAGCTTGATAGTAAGGGTGTGAAAAAAATAGGAAAGAAGAAATCAAATGAGGAAGAGGTGGATGATGTTACCATTGACAATTTGGAAGATGATGAAAATGAAGTGGATGATGGAGTTGCAAATGCAGAGAATTTTGGGAGAGTTCCTACAGAAGAAGATTGGAACTGTGCAAGAAGGCTTGGAAGATGTCTTAAGTTTTTTTATGATCTAACAAACTTCATTTCTGGTTGTCATTATGTAACTGCAAATGCATATTTTGATGAGATAACCAATTTGGCTTCTTTGTTAAAAGAATGACAATATGGGAGTGATTATGAGTTAAGTATCTTGGCTGATAGCATGAAGATGAAACTTGACAAATATTGGGGAGATGCGATAAAATTTAATTCTTTATTCTACATTGCTGCCATTTTAGATCCAAGACATAAGTTTATATATGTTGAGTTCTGTTTAGATGAACTGCATGGACATGAAATTGGTGGAAGATTGGGGAAGAAAGTGAGGGATGACATTATTAAATTATGGCAAAAAAGGGTTGGAGGACCCTGGACTCTGGTGTTTTATTTAATGAGAACCCTCAACTATTTTTTTATTTAATCACCCCCCTGAACTATTTACATTTTGTTTAATCACAGCCCTACCATCACGTTTTGCTGATATGGCACCGTTATGTGCCACGCCGTGTACTTACTCGATTCCACGTCAACTAGACACGTCAGCAACTTGCCACATAGTCCCGTCCACGCCTAGAAGCTCGCCACGTGTCAGTGGGGCCCGCACAAGCGAGCCTAACCTTATTCGGTCGGCTTGTCACTTGCCCAAATTCGTCTCTTTCCTCTCTCGAAATCCTTTTCCAATAGAAACCCTAACCTTTGTATTTTCCATTCCCAAATCTTCCTTCGCATCCTGTAAAACAAACAAAACCCTAACATCTTCCAATCCTCCATACCCAGCCTCAATTGGGATTGAGCGAAACGCAATGTGGTGTTAAGGGAGTCAGTTTGAAAATGACGATTGATTTCCGAGGTGGTGAAGAGGACGTGCGCGTGCGTTATTGCTCGGCTTAGAACGAGGGTTGCATTGGAGCATCTGTTGGTACGTTACTTTGTTGGAATCTTTCATAGTGGGGTACATTTTCTTGGTAACATTGCTTTCGTTGTAGTCCTGTCGGTAGATTAGGGTTTCTGTAGTGTGGTCTACATGGGCAGACTACAATTATATATTGGTGGGGTTGTATTATGGAAGGGTAATAAACTGAGATATGTGGGGGGTTTTGTTGAAGAAAGAAATTTTGATCCTGACACGATGACATACCTGTTATTGTTAAATTGGTGTGCTTCAATGTGGTTTAGAAACGTAAACTGTCTATATTTTAAACACCCAAACTCGTTTTCTATATTTGAGATATCTGATGATGGTAGCATTATGCCACTTCTTAGCCATTTTGAGACTGGTGGTGAAGGTACTATTTATGTGGAACATGGTGATAAAATGCACCCTTTGTTGTCTACTGATAACCCTATGTTGACGGGTATAAGACTTGGTTTAGTAAATGAGGAAAAGAAGTACATAGAGAGTAATGAGTTGTTTTCTGGTGATGAGACTGGGGATGAGAGTGTTGATGCGAATGAAATAAACAGTGGAGAAAATGAAGTGGGTGAGTTTAGAATTGACGAGAGTTGTTACAAAGAATCCTAATGCGTTACCTCCGCACCCACATAAAAGGAGAGGTAGACCACTTAAGGAGAAGTTTGTGGGAGAAGGAGTTCACTTTTACCCGAATGGTGTGATGATATATAATGTGAGTATTCACTATAATTGTTTGACTGGACATGTAATTTTTTAAATCTTGAGTATCTAACATTAAACTTGTGAGGTGATGTGTGCACAACCTGGGAGGGTGTCTAAGAGAATTCTGAAAGTACCAAAGAGGTTTGAAGGTGGAGCCGGTGGGACTGGTGGTGTGAAAAGAAATTGAAGACTGAAATATTTTGGTTGTTCTACATGAATTTTGTGAAGACTGCAATATTTAGTGAAGGTTGATTCATGTTGCAGCTTCTTTTGACATCTATCTTCTGTAATTTATGCCCAAATGCTGTAATTTTACTTTCACAATGGCAGCATATAATTGGAAGGCAGCTAGAGGATGAATACAATAGCTTTAATGTTAAGTGTTTGGATTAAAACTTATATTATTAAGACAGTGTATTCGCGTTAGATAATTATAAATGACTCTGTTATAATATTTTGTGTAAATTATTTCGTTATAATATTTTGTGTAAATTATTTCGTTATAATGTTTCGTGTAAATTCCTTCGTTGTAATGTTTCGTGTAAATTACTTTGGTGTAAAATATTCAAACTCAACATTTCGTGTAAATTCCTTTGGTGTAAAAGATTCAAACTCAACATCCAAATATTATTCATTTGACATGGTTACATGAACTTCGTAGCAACTTAACAACCAAAGAAAAAAAACCAATTTATCTAGTAGAACATTCAAACCAAATAATACAAATGCACAAGAACAAAACCAAAGCAAAGAACTAATTTCTTCTACGCAGCTTCTCAATATCACTTGTCTGGTTTCTAATTACCAACTTCAATCTCTCATTCTCCTCTATAAATTTGAATGCATCATTCTTCAAGATCGTAACTATACCATCTAGCCTAACCTCCTTCTGCCTCAGTTCTTCTATGTCATCAGCTAACAAATCCATGTCTGCCACCAGTTCTTTCTCCCTGTTCCTCAGTCCAATAATGACCTCTTTGGCCCGATCTTGAATCTCGTCATCTACCCATTTATGGAAATTACACCGGTTGAAATAGGCACATGTTACAAATCTCCTACCTGGATTCACATCGGTCCAAGAAGCCCAGAGTGGAGCTTTTTTTTCCACAAAAGCACCTAATAAGTGGCCCTTCATAATCCAACACAGGTTTTTGCCCAATCGTCGAGATCTTGTAAGCTTGGCGGTGATTCACGTTGCGCGAATGTGACTCGGGGTTGGAGCATGAGGACCGTGAGGAGGAGGATGACGAGCATTTCATTGTGTTTTACCAACGTGATAGAGAAGATGAGGCAGAAAAGAGAGGAAAAATAGAGGTTAGGGTATTGAGGAAGGAAAAGAGATAAGGGAGGAAAGATAGGAAGGTGAGGTGTTTGATTAGGTATGGAAGTAGAAGAAGTAGAAGATGCAGGGAAGAGATGAGGTTAGGGTTAGGGTTGCCGTTTGGGTGTCGACAAATAAAGAAGTAGAAGAAGAATAAGGTTAGGCTTGCTCGTGGGGGCCCCACTAACACGTGGCGAGCTTCTAGACGTGGACGGGACTATGTGGCAAGTTGCTGACGTGTGTTGCTACTCGATTTTGGATTTTAATTTTTTTAATTTTTCGCATTTCTATCATCAATTTTCAAAAATCGTACTTCCATTTATTCTCATTAATCTGATGTTTATTTTTACACTTAATGTTGTTTAAATTTTATTTCATACTTTTTTCGCATTTTTATCACTTTTTCCGTTCGAACCAGTATCGGTTCCCGAGTCAAATTCTCGAAACCAAGGGTCGAACAATTTCGCTCATTAGCTACTTATTTTTTATTATTTTTCTAACCCGCGCCATCTCTTGGCGTTTCGTTCAATTTTTATTTTAAGCATTTTTTTTCTATTCGAACTTTTATCGCATACAAATGAATTTTTATTTAATCTTAGAATGAACTTTTCGCAGCCCATTGATTATTATTTATTTCGTTTCATTTTTAATAGCTTTGGGGTTCAAGTTTTATTTATCTTTAGCGAAATTTTCTCGTACTAAAAGCTCGAGCCAAAAATAATTTGCTCGTATGCATTAATTTGCATTAATGCAACATTAATGCATTTCTGCAAATTTGGCCACCTTCTCCCCTAGTCCCTACGGCTCTATCTCCTACATTTAGCTAGCCTGCCTCGTCACCTCATTTCCCGGAGCTTCCATTCAATCTCAGCCAAGCAAATCACCATTTGCATCCTCGTGCGTCGTTCCAACGCGCACAGTGCCACCCTTGCCCTCCAAGTCCGGCAACGATCATGCGCAGCTCTAAGCCACACTCCCACGCGTTCCTATGCCTATAAATAGCAGCTCTAAGCAACAAGCAAAGGGGGGTAGAGAGGGCCAAATGAACGCTGTTATGCAGTCTATCCTCCACTAGTTTATTTATCTTGTCATGTTTTTTATTTTTTCTTTTTCTTGCCGGAGTTGCAGGTCCGTTGCTTGGACCGCTGCTACTCTGGCAGCTGCTGCTTGGCTGCTTCCGCCGGAGCTGTCGCTGTCCCTCAGTAAATGGATACGTGATTGCCTGTCGAATCATCAAAAGTTCTAGGCGTTCACCCATTTAGGGGTTCGAGTCCAAGTTTGGGGTTCGTGAAAACTACCTAGGACACGTGTCCTAGGGCCTCACTACTAACCTCCTAATCTTATTTGGAAAAGGCCCGGCGGTAGGGCATTATGCGTGAGATGCATATGCAATGACAGTTTATCAAAGCGAATAACAACAAATCATGTGAACAATTTATTAACAAATAAAAACAATAATCACGCATAAAAAAATCATGTGATAATACAAGAATTAAATATATGACAAACAATTAATCATGTACAAAAATCATATGAAAAAAACAAACACCTTAAAAAAAAAAATCCGGCTTCGACCCTATTGGTCCCCAGTGAAGTCGCCAAACTGTCGCACCCCCGTTTTGCTTTTGTTTTTAATGCGACACGGATTTGGGACGAGATGTGAGATGAAATCGGACTCATCTTACATAATGCAAAGAAGTCGCCACCCTAATTTGTTTCTAGGTTTAGGGGACCTAAAGTCATGGCATGAAAAAATAAAAACTAAGGCGAAATGGGTCTGAACCCGAGAACATTGGTTCGGGGTCGATTTATTGACTCGGGAAGGTGTTAGGCACCCGAGTCACATCCTAAAAAAGTTACTGAAGAAAAGAGGTGTTTAAACATGCTTGAAAAATAAAAAAGACCTAATTTAATGATCATGCCCATTGGATTAATTCCAATAATTCTAGCAATTCTATTCATGCATACGTATATGCGGAAGAAGCGTGGAATAAATAAAAGGATAAGGAGCGCGTACTTGTGAAGGGTATCGGTTGATTTACCCTACAAAATCGAGATTATTAGTTCGGGAAAATGATAGTTGAAACAGATAAATATTTAATGACTTATTGAGAGTGAAATAATTAATTTTAGAGATTAAAAGCGAGTAGAATAATTATTTAAGTATTTAAAAGTATGCAAAAGTAATCAATTACACGGTTCGAGCATGTGACTAATTGATATCAAAATTATTAAACGACATAAATGACTTAACCATTAAACGTAAGCGAAATAATTAATTTAAACATGTGATAGCATGCAAATATAATTAATTACTGTATAAGCATACAATTAGTTGACACGCAAAATGATGTATGCATGCGAAATAATTAATGTTAATGATTGATCGCAAACAGAATAATTAAACATGCGGGAGCATACGAGAGTAAATAATTAAACATGCAAGCATACGAAAATAAATAAACAGTACAAGCATACGAGAAAAGTACGAAAAATAAATGCGAAGGACTGAAAATTTGGACTAGGCCCACTGGGCCTAGAAATTGGGCCCACTAACTGGGCCCATTAGACCAACCCCATCCCCTTTTCTTTCCTTTCCCGTTTGGGCTTGAGCCCACCCTTCTTTTTATTCCAATTTGGGTTTGGCACAAGCCAAACCCATCAACCAAATTAAAAATAAAACAACCTTCACTATTCATCATCTCTCTCCCTCTTCCGCGTCTTCTTCTTCCTCCAAACAGCAAAGGAGTCACGGCTGCGTCTCGGTTCCGGCGACAGAAGCAGCTACGGCGACGGCAGCAGTGGCAGCGTACGGCAATGGCAGAGACGAGCAGCGAGACAGCACAGCAGCTCGGCGAGGTGAGGCACAACAGCTCAGCGGCGTACGGCGGTTGATGCGAACACACGCATCAAGATGCCGTTACCACCAGCCGATCCGTTCCAAGAGCTAATGTGTAGAATGACAAGTGAGGAAGCTGCATTTGGAGATATGATTCCACGCATTTGGTCGATTCAATCTTTACCAGATGTGATTATGATTCGGTTAGACAACATATCGGCTCATAGTTGGAATCGTTTCCGTGAATCGGCACTTATCCGTTTCAGCACTTGGCCGATTCACTTACCTTTTACACGTGCGTTAGAAACGGCACTTGACCGTTCCGCGCAAACGACACTTGCTGTTTCGCTCCTATGTGCGTGCCGATTGCTATGTCCGTTTGCTGTGCCCGATTTGCGTAAACGACACTTGTCCGTTTTACGCGTGTCGATTGTCCACCTGTTTTGCGGGAAACGGCTCCTGCCCGTTTCAGCACTTGTCCGTTTTACGCGTGCCGATTGTCTGCCTGTTTTGCGGGAAACGGCTCCTGTCCGTTTCAGCACTTATCCGTTTCACTGTGGCTTTATGCTGTGGTGGAAACGGCCCCTGCCCGTCGGCACCTGTCCGTTCCACCAGATCAGTAGCTGGCGCGCGTCTTTATCTGTTTTATTTACTTTAGCTTAATTAATTAATTAGACACTTTAATTAATTAGTTAAGTGTTCTACTTTATTTAATATTCCTATTTGGAATTAGGGTTTGCTTGTAACCTATATAAGGAGCCTCTTGGCCTCCTTAGAAACTTGGCTGTTATTTTGATAAATTGAGTTAATCTCTTCAATCTCCGCCCCTTGTTCAAGTTGGTTGAACCTTGTTATTCTTGAGTCCGCAATACTTGAGTCTTATACAAGTAAATCTTGGAATTGCATTATTGTCTCGTTTATCTTAGTGTGATTCTCACATTGTTGAGTCTAGTCCTACGAACCCGATTCAAGACCCTTGACTTGAAATCGATTAGGGCACTTAGCACAGGTTAGCTAGTGGTCTAAGCTCGTACTTGTCGAGTTATCTATCAGTTCTATCTATTCCGCAGGAAATCCGTCTTTGAACAAAGATCACAGTTGGTGTTACGCATCCTAAGGAGCCAGGATCGTATCAGCGGTGGCAAAGACGAGTAGCGAGGCGGCACAACAGCGAGGCGAGGCGGAGCACAGCAGCTCAGCGACGGCTCGGCAGTAGCGCATGGCAGCAGCTTTCTTCTTCAGCCGAACCAACAACGGCCAGTCTTGATTAAAATCATGAGGGAAAGTAATTTTTCTAACCTATGGCGAGACACTTTACGAATGCCCATTTGTAGTTGAAAATTCCCAATAGCAGGTGATCAAATTTTTTTACATATAGTGAGTGAGTTATTCCAGCAGCCAGCTTTCTTCTCCTCATGACCATCATATCCATTGTCAAGTATTTATAAAACAGTTTGACATGTCTGTATGTTTTTGTCACTTCATGGATGTACTAACTTGATGGATCTCTTTTCTGGTTTTCTGTGCAAAGTAATCAATGTGATTTGTTCTGGTAATTTTGATTTTGTCAATCCAAGTTCCACTGGTGCTTACACTTTTTTCCTTTTACTATTTGATTATGTCTAAAGTTTTGTCTACAATGTCAAAGAAATTAAGGATTATATTTGATATACGTTAGACTTTCTCTATCTTCCTCTCATGTGCACATACATACATGCAGTCCAATTATTTTTATTATCTTTTATACTGAAATAAGCAGAAAGACATGAACTTATTTTGTAAGTTCTTACATCTGATAAAACTTACTGTAATGGCAGGTTTCTTTACTTTCTATTCTACCAACATACTTGTTGAAGGTATCAGAGGTCCCAAAGCTTCGTGCAAAGGATTTATCTTCTCTTGTCTGCTGGGTATGATCTTGTACATGCTTACACAGTACGAGGTTCACGGGCTGTAGATTTGAGGTTCAGATGTGTCAGTGGCTCAATTGTATTTGGTTTTGTCGTGTAAAACTCGCAGTTTCATGATAACTTCCGTGTAACCGGCTCAATCAGTAAAAAGGGAACGCTTCTTTCAGCTTTGGCCTTTGCTCTTGGATCTCGTGAAGGAAGTCTTGAGGAGGTAGTATCTTCATCTCTTATAGTAGAAATAAGTGAATAGAGAATTTAATGAGAAAACCATGTGCAGTATCATACAAATGAGCTAGTGTTGCCAATTATGATAAAAAATTTCATAGATGATCCTATCTACATGCATCCTCAGTTGATTTTTGTCGATTTTCTCTGTTCTTTTGCAGTTATAATTCATCTATTGTTCCTGTGGTAGCATTTGGTAAGGCATTTGAGACACTAGGGACAAGCATGGGACAGTTACCCATGTTTAGTTGTCAGAGATGTAATTTGTTTTTCTACCGCAGGGACTTATTTTAAGTAAAAGGCATTCTGTCAATTCTCTTTTATTCCATCCCCTCTGTCCAGTAAAATCATAGACTACTCTATCCTTTTGGTCCGCTGCTACAATTTATAGGTAAAAGATAATAATTACAAAATCTGATTACTATGTCTTTTGGTCTCCTATAACATAGATTCCAGTATCTTTATGGCTTTCTTTGTCTTCAGCCAAGGAACAAAGCAAAATGACCAACAACGTGGTTTTGGTCATACTGCAACGCGAGAAGGGCTAAATAATTGGAAACAAGCTGGAATAAACATAAACTGATCAAACAAAATGTAGTAAGAGTTTGAGGGTTCTAATTTAAAAGTGTTAGGTCTATTTCAATCACCCCATTTTGATGTGTCCTTCGTACAGTTTTGCCTAATTATTATCCTCATTTTGTTACCACACAAGGTGTTTTTTTTTGTAATCAGACAGATTGGAAGTAATGTGTCTACTTTCTCAGCCTGGAAAACAGATTTGTTATTCTATTAGTCAGTCTTCAAAGGGGAAAATTAAAGGTCTATCTTTTTTGCAGATTGCAGCTTTGTCTGTGGCACTGTTCAGAGCTTTGAAGCTTACCACTCGGTATGATTCTATAATATAACAAGAATGCTTCATCATGGTTCCTGCTCAGTGATTAGTTTTGGTTTTGTTATGCTAGTTCTTATTAAGTTTGTGAGTGTTTGGGCACTGACACTTTGCTGCATGCTTGATTTGTTGCCTATTCAAAAAAATCAACGCCATCAGAAAGCTCTTGAGATTTCAAAATATCGCTGATCCTGTTCTGATACAATCATTGATGTAGCATGGAAGTTTTGAACAGCTTTAGTGCTTTACTTGTGCAGAGAATTTGTCATGAGAACTGAGAAGTCATTTTGTTTATCCAGTTATATACCAATAGTATATAAATAAAGTTATGATTTGGGAAGTTTGGAGTTTTTTTCCATAAAGTAGTAGACCTAGGGAGTTTCTGAATAATATAGTTTAGTTTGGATAAGCTCTTGCATTGAAACTGGAGATAATTAATTGGAAGTTTTAAGTTTGTTCTTTGCCCTCAAGAGACCGTTTATTCTCTTCCCTACAACTTTTCAGTTCTTTTGTATCCCTTCTTCAGTTCTCATGCCTCTGCATGCCTATATTGGTTTTTGGTGTTTTGTTTTAATTAGATTACACATGGCTTTGTATAATGTTTTTACCTAAATGTTTTATGTACAAACAGAACTTGTATGGATAGACTCTTCTTTAGTATGGAAAAACCTGTGGAGAGACTCTTCTTTAGTATGGAAAAACCTGGTGCATGTCCTCTATGAGTTCAGAACATTGTTAATTTCTTATTATTGACTTGTATGTGTGCGGATGTTTAGTTGTTCAAAAAGGTCATGCATCAGAATTTCTCATGTTGGTTATGTGTGAGAACATCTGTGCCCATTAAGTATATTTTCAATTGAGGTGGAAGTTTGTATTAAAGGTTTTGTGTTCCCAGGTTTGTGTCCATTCTAGATGTTGCTTCCATAAAACCTGATACTGAAAAAAGTGAAGCAACAGGCCAAGATGTAAGAAAAATGGGAAAAGGAATATTCAATACTCCAACTCTGATGGTGGATAGAACAAAAAATAATTTTGAATCTCCTGTTGGAAAGCTCTCTCCTAGTGAGAAAAACAATATCTCCGAACCTTTTTCTAAGGCTACATGCGAAAGTAGAAATAGCACTCAATCCAAAGATTCTTCTCATGCTATGAAGTTGGAAGAGGGTGCAATGGACTCCTTACCATTTAGGATTCAGGATACCACTTCAGAAGCATGTACATCACAGGGTACAAAGAGAAAAGGTGATATGGAGTTTGAGATGCAACTGCAAATGGCTCTCTCTGCGACAACAGTTGCAATGCCTCAGAGTAACATGGGACCTGATGTGAAAGATAACTCCTTCAACGTTGATCCACCATTTAAAAGGATCAAGAGAGTTTCAAATGAAGTGTGTCAACCTGAAGGAATGTCAACTGCTCTTGGATCAAGGAAAATAGGCTCTCCCCTGTATTGGGCAGAAGTATACTGTAGTGGAGAAAACTTGGATGGAAAGTGGGTGCATGTAGATGCTGTGCATGCCACTATCGATGGAGAGCAGAAGGTGGAAGCTGCAGCTGCTTCATGCAAGACATCTTTGAGATATGTAGTTGCTTTTGCTGGGCGTGGGGCGAAAGATGTGACCCGCAGGTTTGCATCTGAGATATATTGCTGAGTATTTCTGTTTCTTTTGACCCTCTTGACTCGTCACCCTTTGTTATTCCTCGATATAATTTGCTTTGTTGCTAAAAAAATTAGCAGGGTGTCTGATTTGTGCATAATACTATTTTGTTGATTGTATTTCCTTTTTCTTTCTCTGGAAAAAGCCTACCTGATGAATGCTTAACTATGTAGCTTCTTGTTTCCAAGTGTCATTTTTTATTAACAATGTGATGTCTGCAACTTCTCATTTCAATTTTTTACTCCCTCCTTCTCATTCTTAGTGTTCTTCTTTTCACGCGGATTAATATATTTGTGCTTACAAAGGTTAAGAAAGTGTGAGAATTGTGTTTCTACTAATGCCCTTAAACATTGAACAGTGAAGTTAACCATATTTTGGTAACTCTATTTTTTGGTAACTGATGAGTACAGGTGTATTTTCTCCTGTGAGGCACACAAATTTAATTAATTTTCTCTCTGTTTCCCCAAGTTTTGTGCTCTTGCATCCTTCTACTAGTTACCAAACATCTTCAATCATTGTATTGTACTTACCCCCTTGTGTCTTGTACCTCTTACCAAACAACCTAAAAGTGGGATGGAGGGAGTACTCTTTTAGCTCTTGTGAGATGTAGAGGAACTAGGAACGGATGTTTGTACACATGCTGTATATAGAAATGATAAAGCCGCTAGTTCATGTCAGTGCTAGTACGCGTCGCTAAAGATGATCTGTATGCAGGTATTGCATGAAGTGGTACAAGATAGCATCTCACCGAGTTAACTCAGTTTGGTGGGATTCAGTGTTGGCCCCACTGAGGCAATTAGAAGCAATAGAAACAGAAGGAGTGGTCCCTTTGGAAAAGCATCATATTGATGTCTCAAATAAGCAGGAAAATGTGGAACAGTCAAGAGTATCCAACTATTCAGAATACAACAGTAGCTCAAGCCATGATGACTTGCCTGGGAAGCCAATCTCTGGCAGGAATCCTCATGCTGCTACCAGAAACTCTCTCGAAGATTTGGAATTAGCAACTAGGTCACTAACTGAGCCCCTTCCCACTAATCAGCAGGTATAGAAATTTTTTTTGGTGTGAAAGAAGCAGGTATAGAGATTGATATGGCCATGATGTCAAAATTTACTCAGCAATCACCTTTTTATAGAACCTATTTCTTTATGCAGGCCTATAAAAATCATGCTCTGTACGCTATTGAAAGATGGCTTACAAAGTGTCAGACGCTTCATCCCAGGGGTCCTGTTCTGGGGTTTTGTTCCGGTCATCCTGTTTATCCCCGTGCTTGCGTCCAAACACTCAAAACCAAGGAAAGATGGCTTCGTGAAGGGATGCAGGTCAAATCTAAAGAGCTTCCAGCAAAGGTCTGGTCTGGATAGGTTACTGATGGGAAATTCAACACAATAATAGCAATACGCAGCGGATAATAATTTCCCTAACTTGCTGGAATCTATGAGGAGCAATAACAAATTAATGGCAGCAACTAATTCATCACACATACACGAAGAGACAACGATTTTAACGTGGAAAACCTTCTCAATGCGAGAAGTAAAAACCACAGGCACAAGCCAGTCAATCAAGCTCCACTATGATCAAAATCAGGGTACAAGAGTGTCTCAAATCACAGCACAAATCGTGCTCAACAACTAGGCAAACAGCCAACAACAAGTATGAAACTAGAGAACCAAAGGAAGAACACATAACCAGATTTCCAGCAGCTACTTGCGGGACTCGATTCCTCCTACTCAGATATCGTCTCACCAATCCAACCGGTCAGATTGAAGAACCGGATGTCGTGAACCTGCTGTCTAAATTTCAGCCCGATCCGACGGTGAACGAAGGCACAACGATAAATCTCCCACGGCTGCGCAGAGATGAACGAATCTGTTTTCTCTCTTCTCCTCTCTCTTTTCTCTCTCTCTCATGTTTCTGTTTTTGCTTGAATGAGCTGCTGCCTTCTTACCCTAAATTAGAGAATAAGATGAGGGACTAGTGGGCTTGCATATTGGGCTTCTCTCCACATATGTTGGGAGCCCAAACCCAACAAATCTCCCCCTCACAACTATGTGGAGATGACCGCCAAACCGGCGATCTCACAACAAGTTTCAAATTTGCATCTCGGTAATGCCTTAGTCATCATATCAGCACCATTATCATCTGTATGAACTTTGGCTAATTCCAACAACCTAGCATCCAATGCATCACGTATCCAATGATACCTCACATCAATATGTTTGGATCTAGAATGGAAAGTTGAATTCTTACCAAGATGAATTGCACTCTGACTATCACAAAATAGCATGTATTTGTCCTGGACAAAACCAAGCTCCTGCAAGA
This sequence comes from Viola odorata, assembly GCA_963691705.1. Classification (NCBI taxonomy): domain Eukaryota; kingdom Viridiplantae; phylum Streptophyta; class Magnoliopsida; order Malpighiales; family Violaceae; genus Viola; species Viola odorata. Next base: position 26,011,687 of record OY829541.1, read on the forward strand.
ATTTCTTCAACCAAAGCAACTCCTTGCAAGCTTCTGTAATGGCAATGAACTCTGCCTCAGTAGTGGACAATGCAACACACTTTTGCAATCTAGATTGCCATGCCACAGCTCCCCCTGCAAACTTAATCAAATACCCCGAGGTGGACTTTCTGGAATCAATGTCTCCAGCCATATCAGAATCAGTATAGCCCACAAGGATAGGCTTATCACCTCCAAAACAAAGCCTCAAACTAGCAGTACCACAAAGATACCTCAAAATCCATTTCACAGCATTCCAATGCTCTCTACCTGGATTTGACAGAAATCTACTGACTATACCAACAACATGTGCAATATCTGGTCTTGTACACACCATTGCATACATCAAACTACCCACAGCAGATGCATAAGGAACCCGTTGCATATCTAGTCTCTCAGCTTCATTTGAAGGACTCTGTTTAGCACTCAATTTAAAATGAGTAGCAAGAGGAGTGCTTACCGCCTTAGCATTTTCCATTTGGAACTTCTGTAGCACTCTTTTGACATAGTGTTCCTGTGACAGCCAAAGTTTCTTCCCCTTCCTATCACGCATGATTCTTATACCAAGAATTTGTTTAGCAGCTCCCATGTCTTTCATGGCAAATGACTCGCCCAATTGATTCTTTAACCTGTTAATCATGGAAATATTTTTCCCAACAATAAGCATGTCATCAACATACAATAACAGGATAATGAAATCATCATCGGAGAACTTTTTAACAAAGACACAGTGATCAGAAGTAGTCTTCTTGTAGCCTTGCTCTGACATAACAGACTCAAACTTCTTGTACCACTGTCGCGGAGCTTGCTTCAACCCATATAGACTCTTTCTCAGTCTACACACATAGTCTTCCTTTCCTTCAACATGAAAACCATCTGGTTGCTTCATGTAAATTTCTTCCTCCAAATCACCATGAAGGAAAGCAGTCTTTACATCCATTTGCTCTACCTCTAAATCAAGAGTAGCAGCCAAACTCAACACGGTTCTAATGGATGACATCTTCACCACAGGAGAAAAAATCTCATTGAAATCAACACCCTTTCTCTGTCTGAAACCTTTCACCACTAATCTAGCTTTATACCTCGGGGATGCAGAAATACTTTCTTGCTTCACCCTGTAAATCCACCTGTTTTCCAAAGCCTTCTTGCCTTTTGGCAATTTCACCAAGTCAAATGTGTGATTATCATGCAAAGATTTCATTTCATCTTGCATTGCATCCAGCCACTTCTTCTTTTCTTGACTCTCCATGGCCTCATGAAAACACTCAGGTTCACCTCCATCTGTCAAGGTAACATATTCATCAGAAGGATACCTGGTAGATGGCTTCCTCTGCCTAGTAGACCTCCGAGGTTGAACTTGAGGTGGTTCAGGATCATGTTCCTCTTCAGAATCATCAATAGGAACATCTAAAGCATCTCCAAACTGCTGATCACCAACATAGTCATGTTGCTCACCATTCTGAATATTGTTCTCAGCAGCATCCATATCATGGTTAGGTGTCTGAACTGGATCAATATCAGACAGACTACTATCTTTCTCAGGTGTAGTCTTCTCCATCTTATCAATGTCTTCAATGGTTTGGTCTTCCATGAACTTCACATCACGGCTTCTGACAAGCTTCTTCTCAACAGGATCATACAACCTGTAACCAAACTCATCTTCACCATATCCAATAAAGATACACTGCCTCGTCTTCGCATCCAACTTGGATCTCTCATCCTTTGGAACATGCACGAATGCCTTACAACCGAAGACTCGCAAATGATCATATTTGACATTCTTGCCAAACCAAACTTTATCTGGCACTTCAGCATTCAGGGCAACTGCAGGACTGAGATTAATAACATGCATTGCCGTGTACAATGCCTCACCCCAGAAATGCTTAGGTAGCTTAGCTTCAGAAAGCATGCACCTAACTCTCTCAATCAACGTCCTGTTCATCCTCTCTGCTAAACCATTCAGCTGAGGAGTTTTGGGAGGAGTTTTTTCATGTCTAATACCCTGCTGCTTGCAATAACTGTCAAATGGTCCACAATACTCACCACCATTGTCAGAACGAATGCATTTCAGCTTATTGCCTGACTGTCTCTCAACCAAAACTTGGAATTGTTTGAATTTCTCCAGCACCTGGTCCTTGGTCTTCAATGCATAGACCCAAAGCTTCCTGGAGCAATCATCAATAAAGGTAACAAAGTAAAGTGCACCACCAAATGACTTTACCTTTAATGGACCACAAACATCAGAATGCACCAATTCAAGCAATTCTGACTTCTTTGAGGGAGGATGCTTCTTAAATGATACTCTGGTCTGCTTACCAGCCATGCAATGAGAACATTTCTCCAACTCAGCACTCTTCAATCCCGGAAGCACATCCTTTTTAGCTAAACAATTCAGCCCCTTTTCACTGATATGACTAAGCCTTCGGTGCCACAAAGAAGCCTCCATATCCATGGCATTCACACTGTCTTTAGCAACCAAAGCTTTTGTCCAATACAGTTTACTAACTTTCTCCCCTCTGGCCACAACCAAGTTACCTCTGGTGAGTTTCCATTTTCCAGAACCAAAGTGATTGTAATAACCACCATCATCAAGCATCTGCACAGAGATCAAATTAAAACGGACATCTGGAGCATGTTTGACTCCTCTAAGCAATAACTGCACTCCCATGTTGGTTTGCAGGCAAACATCACCAATACCAACTACCTTAGCAACACCATCATTACCCATCTTCAACACTCCAAAATCACCAGAAGTGTAAGATGTGAAGAACTCCTTCCTCGGTGTAACATGCAGTGTAGCAGCACTATCAATTACCCACATGCTCTCATCTGATACAAGATTAACTAAATCATGATCACGGAGAATAACAAGATCATCACAAGTAGCCGCAGAAACACGATCATCACCATCTTGATCCTTCTCTTTCTGCTTACCATTATTGTCTTTTCTCTCCCTTTTCCATTGAAAACAGTTCTTCTGTATGTGCCCCTTCTTGTGACAATAATGTATCTGGACTTGGACTTACTTCTGCTCTTGTCCCTACCACCTTTCTGTTCCTTTTTCTGACTTCTCCCCCTGTTTTCAGTAACAAGTACCTCGGAATGAGATGAAGTACCCTGTGCCTTCCTTCTCATCTCCTCATTAAGAACACTTCCCTTTACATTTTGCAAAGAGACAACACCATCGGAAGCCGAATTCGAAATTGAAACCCGAAAAGTTTCCCAAGAGTCCGGTAGAGTATTCAGTAGCCATAGTCCCAACACCTCATCATCAAACTTGATACCCATTCCTGATAATTGATCTAGGAGTCCTTGAAAATCATTCGAGTTATCTGAAATGGAAGTCCCATCCTTGTACCTCAAATTCATCAAGGAATTCAACAAATACAGTTTATTACTCCCTGATTTAGAAGCATACAAAGATTCAATTTTCTTCCACAAGGACGCTGCATGTTCCTCATTAGCAATATGATTATAAACATTGTCATCTACATATTGCCGAATAAAACCACAAACTTGCTGATGCTCAAAATGCCAAGCCGCTTCAGTCATGGATTCTGGCATCTCAGTAGAAAATACAGGAAGATGCAACTTTTTCACAAATAATAGATCTTTCATTTTTCCCTTCCACAAGTGATAATTAGTGCCATTCAAACTCAACATTCTATTTGTATTTGCCTCCATCATTCAAGAAAATCAAATAAACTCAAACCAAGAGCTCCGCTACCACTCTGATGGGAAATTCAACACAATAATAGCAATACGCAGCGGATAATAATTTCCCTAACTTGCTGGAATCTATGAGGAGCAATAACAAATTAATGGCAGCAACTAATTCATCACACATACACGAAGAGACAACGATTTTAACGTGGAAAACCTTCTCAATGCGAGAAGTAAAAACCACGGGCACAAGCCAGTCAATCAAGCTCCACTATGATCAAAATCAGGGTACAAGAGTGTCTCAAATCACAGCACAAATTGTGCTCAACAACTAGGCAAACAGCCAACAACAAGTATGAAACTAGAGAACCAAAGGAAGAACACATAACCAGATTTCCAGCAGCTACTTTCGGGACTCGATTCCTCCTGCTCAGATATCGTCTCACCAATCCAACCGGTCAGATTGAAGAACCGGATGTCGTGAACCTGCTGTCTAAATTTCAGCCCGATCCGACGGTGAACGAAGGAACAGCGATAAATCTCCCACGGCTGCGCAGAGATGAACGAATCTGTTTTCTCTCTTCTCCTCTCTCTTTTCTCTCTTTCTCTTGTTTCTGTTTTTGCTTGAATGAGCTGCTGCCTTCTTACCCTAAATTAGAGAATAAGATGAGGGACTAGTGGGCTTGCATATTGGGCTTCTCTCCACATATGTTGGGAGCCCAAACCCAACAGTTACATATATGGTTGCAGATCTTTTATCGTATGTTGTTTAATGGATCATTATCACATTCTCTACAGGTTGTGGAGCAATCTGGAAAGCTGAAGAAAGTACAATTTTCAGAAGATGGTGATTATGGTGAGGCTAACACTAAAGGAATTATTGAACTTTATGGAAACTGGCAGCTAGAACCCTTGGTTCTTCCCCATTCAGTTAATGGGATTGTGCCAAAGGTCAATTCTTTTTGTCTCATTGAATGCAATTTCAAGTACAAAATTTCATAGTTCCAGGCTTGAGTTAATTTTTAATAACATGATCCACTTTTGTTTTTGAAAAAAGAAAAGAATCCTCCTTCCTTGCCGACAATGAATTATTTTTGTCTATAGTTTAAGTAGCACACATCCTTCTTCTTCTTGTGAGATTATTTAAAGTTGAACATGGTCCACGTCACTGTAGTAGTCTCTTTCTCTATGATATGTATCAAATTATTGAGACCTGATATAAACTGAGAAGTTTAAAATCCTGTATGCATTCTTCTACTTTTTGGAACAGCTTGAGGATGCACAAGTCACCTTCATGCATAATTTGATTAGAATTGTGTGTTGGTGGTAAAGCTTTATTACTACTGACTGATTATTGACCTAAATTGTCAGAATGAACGTGGTCAAGTTGATTTGTGGTCTGAGAAGTGCTTGCCACCAGGAACTACACATTTAAGATTGCCAAGGATATTTAATGTTGCGAAGAGGTTGGAAATTGATTATGCCCCTGCCATGGTTGGTTTTGAGTTCAGAAATGGTCGTTCTTTTCCTGTCTATGAAGGTATCGTGGTGTGCTCAGAATTCAAGGATGTAATTTTAGAGGTAAAGTATCTTGGTAACTGCAGTATATTGGACATGTTGAGAAGTATGAAATTATAAATGCGAACTTGCAGGTGAATAAGTTCCACGATGGTGGCACTTAGTTCATAGCAGTCTTGAACTTTTCTGCTTTTACATTACCATTTAGTTCCTGTGATGGTGTTTACATCTTTGTGATTCTTGGTTTCTCAGAGAGCTGTCAGTTGTTTTCAGGCATATGCAGATGAAGAAGAGAGAAGGGTGGCAGAAGAGAAGAGAAGGGACGAAGCACAAGCTCTCTCCAGGTGGTATCAACTCTTGTCATCAATTATAATTCGGCAAAGGTTGAACAATCGTTACGGTGATGATTCGCCGTTGCAAATCAAAGAGAACAACCCAAGTCCATGTAAAGAGAGAGATGTACATGGTTGTGGTCAAGAAAAGCAATCTTTGGGATGCCAAAAGGAAGAGATTGAGGATAATAAAATGTATGCTGAATCGGTTGGACAGGGCGATGATCATGAACATGTTTATATGGTAGAGGATCAGATTTTCGACAAGCAGAGCTCAGTAAGAACGAAGCGATGTAGATGTGGGTTCTCAATCGAAGTCGAGGAATTGTAGGGCGACCATTAATGAACATGTTTATATGGTAGAGGATCAGATTTTTTCTTCTTTATTTTGAAGTTTTGTGCATATTTCATGTTAGAGGTAACTTAGTTTGTTTCTACTGTATTTAATTCTCATAGCAGCTGGTAATGCATCCACATCCAAAGCAGGGAAATGTGCATTATTTGCTTCTTAGTTGGGCTTCTATTTTCTGGTAAAAAAAAAAAAGTTTGAAAGAAATGCTGAGTCTGCAGAAACAACAATTGTTATCAATCCCATCTGTGACGACCGGTATGTTCCATCCCAATACAAAAAAAAATGAGATAGAAAATATGTTGTATTGTTTCGGTTATTATCTCGATGTATATCAGTTATACTAGTCAAATGCTGAACGGTTTATCTAGCCCATTTTTTTTTGTCAATTAGAGTTGTGCTCATTTGAATACCTGTAAGTTTGTGTAATGATAAATATATATTATATAGAAAATATAGAATTCGAGATGCTAAACGGTACTGGTATTTTAAACTATACCGATATATTCCGTACCAATAGCAAATCTGAGATGCTCGTCGGTACGAGATTGACAATCTTGATTTTAGATTGTATGAGTATTAGTGAGATAGATTAAGGAATACATGTGAGAAACACAACAAAATCTTAAAAATGAAACATTTTTTTAGTGAACTTTGGGAAACTAAATTATTTTTCTACTTATAAGTTAATTTTTATATTTCGTGGTCTCCCTTTCGATGGTCTAGAACATGAACAAGCAGGTAGTTGAAGTTAATGAGGTGGCTCATGACATTGTAAGAGGAGAACTGAACGTAGCAACTCTCTAAAATGGTTACATAATTCGTCAAAAGTTGGAGAGGAAGAAGTAAAAAAACGCTAAGAAAAACTTCTTACAAAACCCTAAAAGTCTATATATATATAGTAAAATCTAGAACGAGAAGTCTTGTTTCTAATTGGGATAAAATAAAAAATAATTCTGAACTTTAATGTTTTAATTAATCGCAACCCTAAATAATTTGTTTGTTTAATTACCCCCCTGGTCGTATTTATTATTGTTTAATCACTCCCCTCCTGTTAAAAAAATCTGACATGCCATTAACTCCATCACTTTTTTGCCACGTCAGCTCCTTGTTGTCACGTCGTCTTGTCACGGTGGAATGACATGTCGGATTGCCTCCTCTCTCTTCCTCTCTTCGTCTTCTTCATCTCTTTGTCTCTCTTCTTCATGTCCGTCGACAAATCTCGCCCTCGTCCCTGCTAAATTGCCCACTCTCGAAGAAGACGAGGACATCGTCAAAGTCGTTGTGCAAGGGATAATACTGTCATATTCTCTTGAATCAAGGCTGAGAGATTGTAAACGGGCGGCTGCAATCCGGCGTGAGGCGCTGTGAAGATGGTCATTGGATGGTTTGCCGTTGGAGGGGATGGATTCGGACTCCGACCGTCATTGCCATTCATCACTAGATCCGCTCACCACCCGATGAGCCACACATATTTAGTCATTCACTTAAACCCGTCTAGATCCGGCAGTTCACACAAATCCATCCAGATCAGGTTCTCTTTTCCACCATCTCACTAACCTCCACTAGATCCAATCATCCTCGCACCACCAAATGAGGCTTTGGGAGGGTAGAGAGGAGGCCAACTTTTGTTCTTGAATTTGGCCATAATTAATTGCTCATGTGTCCCACTAAATGACCTCCTCCTCCGCTGCCTCCACCACCGTCCAATGAAATTGATATCTTTATATCAAACCCTTCAAGCATTAGTTGATTCAACTCTTTAATCATCCCCTTATTATTGTCCTCTTTAATCTTGCTCTTCTTTTCAGCTCCTAAAACCATTTCTTGAACTTTAGATGACACTAATTTGGTTGATTTCTTGACCTTCTTCTCCTTATTAGACCCATTTGCTGCTGTTGTTTCTTATTTTTCCACTAATAATCTTGGCTTGTGGTTGTGGAGGAGGTGGTGGCACTAAAATTAGCTGAAACTGTCATGGATTTGGCTTCCAGGAGTGTGTGATGCGATCATGGATGCACCTCCCTTGGATCCCATGCCGCGAGGACTAATTACGCAAAGCTTGACAAGGAGACTAACACTTTGGTTCGAGGCCAAGATGAGTAAGGAGCCATTCCAAGCAGAGGATCAGGTCGTAATGGTGATCGAGCACCATATCGAGACTACTAGGCCGAGTGCGAGCCTATCGAAAACCCTAGGCGAGGCCCGCGCCAACCCTAGGTCTCATGCGCAAGCTATCGGGAAAACCCTAGGCCACACATCGCATGGCTCATGTCTTGGCCGGACAACCCACGAAGACCTCTCGTAAACCTCATGCCTTAGTCGGACAACACATGAAGTCGCCTCGCATCCATCGCAGCCTTCCCAGGCCTCATACCTACCGCGGCCAACACATGAACATCTCTCGCAGCAAACCAGCACAAGCCATGAGGACCTCTCGTGCGCATCGTAGCCCGTGCTAGTCTCATACCCTAGTCAGCCAAACCATGAAGATTCCCTACAACAAGCCATGAAGCCACCCGCACAAACCCTAGTAAACCATGAAGATGTGCGGCTAGCTTCCGAAGAGATAACCGAGCCCATCACAAGCCAAGGTCACCTTTGCCACTCCAAGTGGGCCTAAAAAGCCCATCAACAAAGCCAACGACCTCTCCCATGAAAGACGCTCCCAAGAGCAAGGGCGAACCATCTCAAGGCCAACCACTTATTAATAAAGTCAATTTCTAATTAATAGTTTCCATGTTTTTGTTAGGTAAAGAGTTAAGGGTATGGGGTTCTAATTGACTATAGGCAGATAAATTTGGGACAAACATGAATAATAAATTAAGAAATTGGGGCATATTTAGCGTGTTTGGTAACTAACTAATTGGTAAATACTAGAATAAATTCTATATAATTATAAATTTTATTATAATTGATCTCCCTACCCCCCTTTGTTGGCTAATTATCTCATTTTTATTAATTTTGCATACTGTTAAACATAGAAGTGGATTTTAAATTTTGTATTAAACAATATTGGTACAACATACATGTAATCTAAGAAGATCCAAACTTTATGCACGAATGAGAAAGGAGGACTAAGTAGGAGTAACGACAGACATACTAAGTCTATGAGGAGTGAGGATGTATGTGTCTTTTATGAGTGACAACTAAAAAGGAACAAAAGGAGTAATTAAATTCGGTTTTTAAATATAATCATGACTCTAATTCTCCCTATCATAATAAATCTCTTTAATTAAATAGTATTCATTTTTAACCGATATAGATCAAAGTGAATTAAATTGAGGTATAGTAAAATACTTTGGGACGATAAATATGACGCATAAATGAAAATTTTTCCTTGAATCACACTGGGTGCTTGCTTCTATTTGTGTTTTAGAATCATTCGTAATATTTCATGAGTTGAGCAGTTTGATTTACAAACGATTTTAAAACACAATCCGATTCAACCTGGTTAAATCTAGTTGAACTAAAGAATCAGTAAATCATAAGCTAAATGGTTCATTGTCTGATGCGATTGTGATAACTTTGAAATAATCATTTCCTTAATTTATGAGCATAAACTTTGGAAGTCAATTTTTAAATAGAGAGAGTATAATTAATTAGTCTTTGCTTTTCCTATAAAAAAAATGAAGAAAACTATATTAGACTCCGAAATACTTGAAACTTTCCATTTATGCGTCCTCAATTGAAAAATCAAAAGAGACCTAGAAAAAACTCTATTCAAGACAAAAAAATAAAAAATAAGAGGGACCTAAAAATGGCCATTAGATCAAAGAAAAATTGGTTTGATCAAAGTTTATAAGTAGTACTGCAGTGCTCCTTCAAGTTGTGGTTCGGTTCGGTTTTGTTTAGATTGAATTGGAGGCTGGTCAAAGCAAAATTAAAAAACGCTAGCTAAATTGCACTTAAACATGCAAGATTTGACAACCAGACGCAGATAGAGCAGCACAGAACACAAACACATGAAATGAAATGAAGTTTGATAAACAGATATCACAAACACATACCCCCCCCCCCCCCCCCCATGTCACTGTTGAATATGTTATCATGTGCAGCCACCCAAGGTTGAAGATATGGCTCTAGATATGGAGCCACCAACATTAAAGATATTGCATATCTTCAAAGAAGATATGCACAGATATGTATTCAAGATATTGCAAATCTTCTCGTTGAAGATATGCACAGATATGTAATCTTAGAATTGTGTATAAATAGGTAATAGATGGATGTAAATCAATTAAGCAAATCAAAACAATAAATATTCTCTCCCCATTTCATTCGTTTCACTTGCTTATACTATTCATTCATGCATGATTACTATTCATTAAATACCAATTGAGATTTTCTACTTAGTAGCAGAGCCAATCAAAAAATAAATAAAATAATCATCATGAGCAAATCTGAATCTGAAAGCTCTAGTGTAAAATCTGCTCCGATTATTTTCCAACCTCAAACCTCTTCCTTCAACCCTGGGATCATCCTTGATGAAACAAACTATGATGTTTAGTCCAAAATGGTCAAGATGTTAATTGCTGAAAAGGAGAAACTTTCCTTCATTCGTGGTAATACACTGTTACCTACTGAGAAGGATGATGGATATGAAAAGTGGTATGCAGAAAATCAAAAGGTCAAGAGATGGTTGTTGATGGCAAAGTCCCCAACTATCATGAAGCGGTACATCCGTCTATCTACTGCCCGGGAGATTTGGAGAGCTCTGTCTACAACCTTCTATGGTGGAGCAGACGAATTACAGATGTATACCCTCAACCAACGAGCTTTTTCGGTCAAACAAAATCGTCGAGAACTCTCTATTTTTTATGGCGAGCTGGTTGAAATCTTCAGTGAACTTGATCACTGTGATAATGTGATTATGGAAAGTGCAAAAGATGTTTAGTTGTACCATAAATCAATTCAACGGTTGAGGGTACACATATTTCTAGCAAGTTTGGATGGTGGATTCGAACAGGTGCATGGCGATATCTTAAGAAAGGATCCAGTTCCTGAATTAGAGGAATGTTACTCCTTGATCCGTCATAAGGCCGCTCAAAAAATAATGATGAATGGAGAACCCGAGATATGTGAAGCTTCCGCTCTTATCAGTCGCAATCCGAACTTTTATTACTTACAGGGGAATTTTTATCAAACTTCAGCGAACTTTTCATCATTCACTGTGTGTTAATTATTTCATCCTATTTTATTCTACATATTAGCTATTTTGGTTCGGGTTTTTATCCATTTTCGGACAAAATTACCCGTACCATCGACTCGAACCAATAATAAATAGTTTCCTTGTACGTACCCCATCAGCATTTAATGCTCCCTTACAATCGCCGCACCTGTCACTGTTCTCTACGCCTTCGCCATCTCCTCGCCGAACATCACACCATCGCCGCTCTACCCTCCCTACTCACTCGTCTATCACCGTCTGCCTCGTTCTCTTCCCCAACAGTTGATGCCTCTCTACTCCCCTACTCCTTCGGCAAACTTCACCCTGCCCTCTATAAATTCCTCTTCATTTTCACCCAAAAAAAACACACAAGTTCAGAGAGGGGTCTGCCCAAAAAATGGCAATCCACACAATCACCCACAAATATTAACTATCTCTCCCATTCGGCCTCCCCATCATCAACCAACCTCGATCTTCCTCATCAACCCCCAATACTAAACCGATCTTAACCCCACTGCCAAACTGCCAAGCCCATCATCACCAACAAATCAATAGTCACCACTGCCAAATTATTAAAATCAACTCTCACTACATACCACTACACAGCCTCACTACCCAAACCACCCATTCCCGAACAACGCAAAACCACTACACAACCTTCCAAGTACCCATTTCCTACACAAAATCCACCAAGACAGCTACCAATCACCGCCGCTTCACTACTGCAGCCGACCAGCATCGCATCCCCCTCAGTCACCGCCGACGGTCCCTCTCTCACTAGTCGGCTGCACAAGCACAAGAAACAGAGTAATCTTTACTTACTCCCACTCCTTATCCTTTTCTCATCTGTTAATTGCTTAGGAAAAGTTGGCTGTGATTGCTTGTTGGTTCTGGATTTGGTGTCGTTTTGCTGTTGGGTTTGTGTTTGATTTACAGGTCTGGCTTGGATAAAGAAGAGAGGAGGTCGACCCTTTTCTTTCTTCGGGTTTAATTTTGGATTTGATTTGGGTTATTTGTTGTACGGGTTTGTTGTTTATCTTGGGATCTGGTTCGGTTGAAGATGTAGCAAACGGAAGCAGGTCCTGGAAGAAAAGGATGAGATGTGTTGTAATTAGGTTAAACGTGTAAGGGGTTTGTTGGGATAAAAGGGAGAGTGGGCTGGTATTGTTTTAATTCAGAGTGTGTGAACCATGGGCTGGCCCATGTAAAGGAAAGAGGGGACGCTTGACGCTAGGCGCCAAGCTTTGTTCAGCCCAGCGTGAAGAGAAGAATGATGGGTCAGGCGCACAGCGCCGGCCCAAGCGAGGGAAATGCTGGGCTGGGCAAGGCGGAAAAGGAGAAAGGGCCAGCCCAGCTGGGCTGGCCTGCTAGGCCCACTCCCGGCCCAATGGGCCGGGCCCAACATTTTCGGCCCGTTTTTTTTATTTGATTTATTTTTTATTTTTTATTGTTTTTATTTTTGTATGCTTGTACTATTTATTTATTTCCGCACTTGCACCGATTATTTATTTTTTGCATGCTTGTTCATTTTCGTACATTATGCATGATAACTATTCCGCACATGTAAAAACAATCACTAATGCTCGCATATAAAAGATGTCAAACGTCTACCCACTTGTGCCAATAATTCCTATAAAAAGGGTATATCCGCCCGATACCCTTTCCCAAGTAAACGTCTCTTCTCTTTTATTTATTCCACGCTTTCCGCATATATATATATATATATATTCGTATGCATGATATTTAAAATTACTAAAATTTATTTTATCTATTGGGCATGGTCACGTAAATTAGGACTTCTTTTTACTTTTCAAAACACATTTAAACACCTCTTGTATCCGGTAACCTTTTAGGATGTGACTCGGATGCCTAACACCTTCCCGAGTCCATAACGCGACCCGAACCACTGTTCTCGGGTTCAGACCCACTTTTGCCTTAGCTTTTTATTTTTTTATGCATGACAAATAGGTTCCCTAAACCTAGAAAAAAATTAGGGTGGCGACTTCATTGCATAATGCGAGGCGTCCTTTTACGCTGAGCATCGTAATGTCCCAGATTCGTCGTATACTCGCGAATGTTTATTTTATTTTCGCTGGGGTGCGACAGTTTGGCGACTTCACTGGGGACTAATAGGGTCGAAGCCGGATTTTTTTTGAGGGGTTTTCCTTTTTGATATACGATTTTTTGTGTGCATGATTAATTATTTTTTTCATGTATTTAATTGATGTGATGAATTTTTGTATTATTGCCTGATCTTTGTTTTATTTGTTAATAAATTGTTCACATGATTCATTGTTATTCGCTTTGATAAACTATCATTGCATATGCATCTCATGTATAATCCCTATCGCCGGGCATCACCAAATAGGATTAGGTCGGTAGTAGTGAAGTCCTGGGGCCCACGCCCTGGTAAGCTTTCACGAACCCACACTCGGACTAGAACCCCTAAATGGATTGAGCGCCCTGGATCCATTTATGATTCGGTAAACGCTCTCGTATTCATTTACTGAGGGACCACTTCTATGGTATCGTCCGGGAGCCTTCCAGCCAGTTAGAAGTAGTAGATGTCACCCCAGCATATGCATCATGTTGAAATGTGTATATTGCAAGGATTGTTGTAATTCCCATTATTTCCGCATTGCTTTTTCTATACTCTTCGTAATCGTTCATATTTGTATTTTTTTTGCTTCGTCCTTGTTATTGCTCTCTTATACGATTATACTTATTAACATACCAAAATTTATCCACAGGACCCACTACGTTTATCCAGATGGCAACACCCACACTATTGGCTCTTGATACTTTTGGGGGCAGGACCTACGAGGACCAGTCGCTCTAAGGAGACATGTTGAAACCTGGTTTCGTCCCTGACATCACTACCAGAGTACGATTAGAAGTCGCGGATTTTGACATAATGAGGATTAAGGCGTTAAGGGCTGAGTTGACAACTGAGGAGGAACTGCAATTCTGTTGTGACTACGGAAGGTTGATGACCCTCCTGGACATTAAAGTAGATTGGGGTTGCCTTCGAGCAGTACTGAAATTTTGGGATCCGTATTATCGTTGTTTTTCCTTCGATGGAGGAATCGATTTGATGCCTACTTTGGAAGAATATTCTGCTTTGCTATCCTTCACCTCACAGATTTCCTCTATTTACCAGAATGTACGCTACGAGTCCTCCCTCGTCGGTGCAAAGCTTACCAAGCGGCTAGGAATTCCCACCCGGTATAAAGATGGAAATAACATTTGGTGTTGGTCAGACATTGTGGAGAAATTCCACTCGGCTCGAGGAGATAGACGTTTGAAGATTTTAGCCTTTGTCCTGGTAGGGTTCATTCTGTTCCCAAAAGCAAAGGATTACATTGATTTTGAGGCAGCCAATGTCTATTACGAAATAGAGGTGAATAAAATCAACCCCACCACCGCCATTTTGGCAGAAACTTTCCGTGCTTTGGATTCCTGCAGAAGGAAAGGGAAAGGAAAGCTTACCTGTTGTGTCCAATTGCTAACAGTATGGCTGATGAGCCACTTCAAACAGGCACCGGAGCAGTCACTGTTTACCTCAAGCTATGTAGGTATGAATCCGTTGGTCAAGGTCATCTAAGCTACAGGCACCGGGACAACCGAGGACAAGTGGCTGATGGAAGACAAAGATGTATGGATGGACCGATTCCTGAACCTCTCACAGGAAGATATCAATCAGCATGCAAAGTGGCTGCGGTCAGTCAACCCTATTGTGAGCTATGGGTATTTATCATGGGTCCCTCTTATTGGAGCTAGAGGGTGTGTCCCCTATTGCCCTACGCTGGTATTAAGCCAATTCTGCATCCAGCAGATCATTCCCGCTACGTATGGCATGACAAACTCAAGTATGCCACACACAGCGGATGACCTAACGCCTCAAGATTACGCGCGCGATTGGATGAACCCGTTTTGCCTGGAGGGGCATGTTCGTCCTACTCCGCCGATAGCTGAATACTTACAGTGGAGAAGAAACAAGACCAATGGGACTGTCTTGCCATGCCCGAAAAATCAAAGACCTATGGAAGAAGTAGGTGAATCCTACACAAATGAAGGGGCGAACATGGTGACCCGCGCCCAACTGATGTGGCAGTTGCAGACAGTAACAAGGCAACGGGATCAAATCGAATCAGAAAAGGAAGAGTTGAAGGTGGAAAAGTTGCAGTTAGAATACAGGGTTTATGAAGCAGAACGACATAATCAGGATTATGTGAGGCTGAGTTTGAGGAATCAGGAGTTGGCAGATAGGGAATTTGAAAAGAGGATGGCAGAAGAGATCGCCAAGATAGATGTACTGAGTGGCGCAATTAGAGAAAGAGATGTGACAATCAAGATGCTGACTGTTCATGCCAGTAAAGCAGCCAAGAGGGACCAGACAAGGCAAGCTCAAATAGCATCCCTAGAAGCTGAGTTGGAGAAGCAAAAAGCGGAGATAACCTCATTAAAGCAAGCCGAGCTGAAACTTTCCCAAAAATATGAGCAAGAGAGGATAAGATTCGGACAGGAAATTTAGATATTGCAGGAGCAGTTGGAAACTGAACGAGCTATCTCCGATTCCTGGGTCGAATCCTTCAGGAAGTTGAAATCGCGTATTCCTGAAGACCAGCTTCCTGACAACTTGCCTTTCTGCTGAGTCATTCACCGTTTTACCCTTTTTGTAATCCTTATAAGCCACTAATGGCTTGAAACACTGAAGGGATGACTGTAATCGAATCAGGATAATATGTATGATATCATACTTATGCTTCCATGTATGATAGATGAGTGTTTATCTTTCTACGGTCCAAAGACACCTTTAAACACTAGTGCCTGATCACTTTTGTTCCTGCTCTAACGTTCCGGAAAAAAAAAAAGAGTCCTCGAGAATAAATGAAATCCCTTCCACATCGTCGTCAGGATTGTTAGTCCGATCGTTCGAGAATGTCGTGATCATACAAAGGCATCGTCATCTCTTCACCCCAAAAGTATCAAGCAAAAGTGTGGCCGAAGCAATGGATAGATAGCGCGGGGACCTTGGGATGTTATAGTTAATCACTGTTTAAGCTTACGAATATCTCGTTTGTTATTTTACAGGTGGGAACAGAAAGTAATAATAGCTCCTAGAAAGCAGACTATTCCCCGTAAGATCCACGCGACTAGGCTACAAACGCGAAAGATGGCAGAACAGGATAAGGCAGAAGATGCGTTGAAAGCAAAGATAGCAGAATTGGAAGAACAAGTTCAGGCTGTTACAGGGCGGGCTGAAAAAGCTGAAAAAGAACGGGATGAGGCAACAAGGTATTTACCGCCTGGTATTTACCCACCTTTTGGGCCATCGTCCTCGTCTGTCTTTGTTGGATCTCCCATGCCGCCATCATTTACCGGTGAAGGAGTCCAGTGGAAATGGTCAGATCCTTTCCCCGCTACCTCAACTACACCGAATCCTGCCAGTGTCACCGCCGAACAAAGTGATGCATCCCTTAATCCACCTCTGACTGGGACTACTATAGATCGCGGGAAGGATGAGGTCCACCCAGAATTTCAGAATCTCTCTCTATTTCAGAGTCAGCCCATCCCAATCACGATACCCATACCTTCGGGAATCCAGCCTCCGGGTAGCACTCAGACACGTCCATTAGTCTCACTTGGACATCCCCCGGCTGCTAGTTCTGGCACTTCTAGAATAGAAGTACCCAATATTGACAGGTTAAGCTTATTGGAAGAGAGGCTAAGGGCCATTGAAGGAACAGACCCCTTCGACCCTGCCGAGCCTGCAGATATGTGCATGGTGCCAGGGATCACCATGCCCCCAAAGTTCAAAATTCCAGAATTCGAGAAGTATACCGGGGTTGAGTGTCCCAAAACGCACCTCAAGGTCTATTGTAATAAAATGGCTGAGGTAATCCAAAATGAGCCTTTGTTGATCCACCTGTGCAGAGAAAGTTTGACAAAGCACGCCCTGACCTGGTATATGAATCTGGACAAATCAAGAATCAGGACTTGGAGAGACTTGTCAGATGCCTTTTTCAAGCAATACAAGTTTAACATGGAGGTCGCTCCGGACCGTTCTGACCTGCAGAGCATGGAAAAGAAGGTCAATGAGTCGGTGAAGATTTACGCTCAAAGGTGGAGAGAACTCGCTGCTAGAATCTCCCCCCTCTAAGCGATAAGGAGCTTATATCTATTTTCGTGAATACTTTCAAGGCTTCTTACTACACCTACCTCATATCCAATTCATCAAATAACTTCTCCGACATAGTCCAGGTCGCAGAAAGAGTTGAGCAAGGAGTCAAGTCTGGAAGAATTGTCGTGGCACCAGATGTGACATCGAAAAGAGTACCTCCGGTAAAGAAAGAAGTCGGCTTCATATCTCATCAGTCGAGCTACAGGCCCCCGTACTTCTCACCACCTTCATATCCTTCCCCACCACCATATCAACCTAACCTTTTTCATTCACCGCCAATGCCCGTTGCAAACGTGGCACCTCAATTTCCACCATTCTTACCACCCCTTCCACAAATACCGCGGCCTTCACAACCTAGACCCTACACTCTACCAAGAAACCTAAATCTGCAAAACGATCGCTGGAATCGAGAACCAGTGCCACTGCTTCCCCTACCAGCAAAAGAAATTTACAATCACCTTACTGCGGTAGGGCAAATTGTGCCAATCCCAGCCCAACCTTTGCAACCTCCTTTCCCGAAATGGTATGACCCTAACTCAAGGTGTGAATATCATGCAGGCGCTCAAGGTCATACTTTGGAAAATTGTTTTGCTTTCAAAGTAAAAGTAAACCAATTAGTCAAGAGCGGGTGGGTCTCTTTCGAGGGGTTGCCTAAAGGGCCTAACACGACCACTAATCCTCTCCCAAATCATACCGCTGGTAGTGGAGGAGTGAATGCAGTCTCAATTGAGGTCGCCAATGCCTTCCCTTTAGTAATGAAATCATCCAGAGAAAAACTTTTCTTTGAGCTAACAGGAGCTGGACATCTGCGACCCTCGGAGGATAGTTTGAGCAGCTGTTTGTTCTGTCCTGAAGAAAGGGAGCATGGGATAGATGATTGTGAACCATTTCTATGGAAGATGAGACAGCTAGTAGTGTTCGGGGTTATTCAGGTCGTGAAGAAGATCCGGGAAGTAGAAGAAGTTGACGTGATCGAGGATAGGGTTTCCACCCCGTATTCATTTGAGTATGTAGCCCAAGCAGGGGCCTCGGTTATGACACCACCCAAATTGATCTTCAAGTTCGCCCAGAATACTCCTAGTGAAGATCTGCACGCGGTCCCTTTCAACTATGGATATGAGGTTATCACTACCCCTTTTATCGTCACACCAGCAAGCCCACTGACAAGCGAAACCTCCAATATTGGGGGCCTGACCCGTAGTGGTAGGTGCTACATCTCTGATGAAGTCGAAAAACAAAGACAGGCCAAAGGAAAAAGTCTGGTAGTTCCAGAAGAGTTGGTCGAGAAGATGCCAGAGGTAAACAAGCCCATGCTAGAAGATGATGCAACAGAGTTCTTGAAGATCATGAAGCAAAGTGAATTTAGTATCGTGGAGCAATTGAAGAAGACCCCAGCCCGCATCTCTATTATGGAATTGATTCTCACCTCCGAGCCTCATCGCTGAGCTCTTTTGAAGGTACTGAATCAAGCCTTTGTGACCAAGGACATTACAGTGGAAGGGGTAGAGAACCTTATTGGCAGGGTTCAAGCTCTGAGCAGCATCACCTTTTTGGAAGAAGAAGTCGATCCAGCAGGGACGAGCCACAACAAGGCTTTATACATCACTGTGGAATGTAAGGGCCATGTCATAGCGAAGGCCCTGATTGATAATGGGTCCGCGCTGAATGTCATACCCAAACATGTCCTCGAGCAGCTTCCAGTTGATATGGCTTACCTGAGACCCAGTGGAATGATGGCTAGAGCTTTCGATGGTACAGTCAGAGAAATCGTCGGAACTTTCGACTTGGATCTGGTCATAGGGCCCCACCCTTTTACACTGACGTTCCAGGTCATGGAAATCCACCCCGCCTACAGCATGCTTCTAGGGCGACCATGGATTCACTCGGCGGGAGCCGTTCCTTCCTCTCTCCACCAGTGCATCAAGTATGTAAAGGATGGGATTCTCGTCACGATAAAGGCGGAAGAAGCTTTGATTCTGGCAAAGCATCCATCCATACCTTATATCGAGACCACCGAAACCTTGGAAAGTTCTTTCCAATCTTTTGAGATCGTAAACGCAGACTGGATGAAAAAGGGATCCCTTGTTCCTGAACCTGAGATCGCTGAGACTGCTGTAATGACTGCCAGGATAATGCCCAAGGGTGACTTTCGCTTAGGAAAAGAGCTTGGAGCCAAGCTGCGAGGGATGAAAGATTCGGCATCCATCGGAAGCTTCGGGGACCGTTTTGGCTTGGGATATCAGCCAAGCAAGGCTGACTTCGAAAGAATTGCTAGGGAGAAGAAAGAGAAACAATTAGCCAAGTTGTTTGGGCGCCCGGCATCAAATGATCGAATGCATATCCCTCACATCAGAACAACATTTCCTTTTGCGACTGAAACCATCAATCAAGGTCCTACCCTCGTAGAAGCAGTTGCAGACCTTCATATATGCGCCCTTGAAGAAAAAGGGTCCTCTTGGGGCACTTTCAGCTTTGTCAAAAAGTCTGAGGGACCCATAAACAACTGGACAGCGGATCGTCTTGATAATCCCTATGTCCTCCCTGATAAGGAAATCACTGCCGCAACCGAGGACGGTTGGAATTCCACATGGGTTGGCTCGTTTGGTGGAAAATTCAGAGGAAAAGATAGTCCCCCATCGGGAAGAATTGGAGGAGATAAACTTGGGGGCAAGCTGTAAAGATCAAAAAATAGTCAAAATCGGGACAACCTTGGCTACTACTAAGAGAGAAAGGTTGATCTCCCTCCTTAAAGAGTACGTAGATGTGTTCGCATGGACATATGAGGACATGCCAGGCCTTGATCCTAGCATAGTTGAGCACCGGATCTCGTTGAAACCCGAATTCAAGCCGGTAAAGCAAAAGCTTCGAAGGATGCATCCCGACACCTTTCTGAAGATCAAAGAGGAGGTCGCCAAGCAGCTAGACGTGGGTTTCCTGAGAGTTACGAAATATCCGGAGTGGGAGGCTAATATCGTTCCTGTGCCCAAGAAAGATGGGAGGGTTCGCATGTGTGTGGATTTTCGCGATCTCAATCGGGCTAGTCCCAAGGATGATTTCCCGCTCCCCCCATATTGATACCCTGGTAGATAATGCCGCCTATAATGACATGTTCTCTTTCATAGATGGCTTTTCAGGATACAATCAGATCAGGATGGCTCCCGAGGACAGTGAGAAAACGACATTCATCACACCATGGGGAACTTTTTGTTACAAGGTTATGCCCTTTGGACTAAAGAACGCGGGAGCCACTTACCAGCGTGCTGCTGTCACCCTATTCCATGATATGATGTATAAAGAGGTTGAGATATATGTCGACGACATGATAGCTAAATCTCAGGGAGCTCGAGATCATGTGGAAGTCTTGAGAAAGGTACTCTAAAGATTAAGGAGGTATCATTTGCGGTTGAATCCAGCCAAGTGTACTTTTGGAGTGACATCCGGAAAGTTGTTGGGATTCATTGTCAGTAGTAGGTGCATAGAGGTAGACCCCGACAAAGTAAGGGCAATTCAGGAGTTACCTTCTCCCAAAACAGAAAAAGAGGTCCGGAGTTTCTTAGGGCGCATAAACTATATCGCCCGCTTCATTAGCCAGCTGACACTCACTTGTGAGCCAATGTTTAAAATGCTGAGAAAGAATGGAAATGCTGAATGGGATGAGGATTGCCAAAAGGCTTTTGAGAGGATCAAAACATACCTGCAGACTCCTCCAGTTTTAGTCCCTCCTACGCCAGGACGTCCTTTACTGGTGTATTTGACGGTCACAGCGGGTTCCATGGGATGTGTATTAGGGCAGCATGACGAATCTGGGAGGCGTGAGCAAGCCATTTACTATCTGAGTAAGAAATTCAATGAGTGCGAGATGCGATACTCCATGTTAGAACGAACGTGCTGCGCCCTAGCATGGAGTGCTCGAAGACTCAGACAATTTATGTTGTATTACATGACATGGCTGATTTCTCGCATGGATCCTCTGAAGTACATCTTTGAGAAGCCTTATTTGTCAAGCCGAATCTGCAGATGGCAGGTCTTGCTGGCCGAATATGAGATTATATATATGACACGAAAAGCGGTCAAAGCAAGCGCTCTCGCTGATCACTTGGCCGACCATGCTATGGACGAGTATGAACCTCTAGAGTTTGACTTCCCTGATGAAGATATCGCGATTATTGACGCGGAGTACACGGACGATGCTGATGATTGGTGGACTATGTTCTTTGACGGCGCAGTAAATCTTTCGGGAAGCGGAGTGGGTGCTGTTGTTATAGCCCCAGATGGTTGTCAATTCCCCATAGCATGCAGATTAAATTTCCCATGCACAAATAACATCGCTGAATACGAGGCATGCATCAACGGGCTAATGACTGCGATTGAGTTGAAGGTGAAGAAGTTAAAAATCTTCGGGGACTCGGCTCTCGTCATCTATCAAGCCCAAGATTTGTGGCAGACCAGGGATTCAAAGTTGATACCTTATCAGAAATTGCTCACCAGACTCATAGAAGAGTTTGAAAAAACTGAGTTCGACAAGATTGATCGAGAAAAGAATTCTTTCGCAGACGCCTTGGCCACTCTGGCTTCGATGTTCAAATTGGAATGCGGAATAATGCTCCAGCCACTAAGGATAGAAGTGAGAGAGATGCCGACTGATAGGATTTTATCTTCTGCCGAAAGATGTATGGCGGAACGGCTCCTCTCAGATCAATGCTCACGACGGTCCGCGGTACCTGCAATGCGCCGGAGGGGGTCTCCGGCGGAAACACTCCGATGCTTAAGTCAGTATGTGTACTGAATTTGGCAGAGCTTAGGCCAGTTAGAGTATGCTTACCCGCCTCCTTTGAGGGGGAGGTGTATATATAGAAGAATTGAGCATTTCCGCGTTTGGGAATAGCTAGAGAGCTATCCCTAACGTTAGGGATCGTGGTTCGCCCCTCAGATGATATGTTACCGTGGCGGTAGCCATGGGATAAATGTTGCCACGATAGGGTAGCGACTGAGTTGTCTCCCTGATGCGTGGTATTCCTCAAAATGAGACAGCTCCTTGAGCCATCTAGAAGGTTTGTTTGGGGAGACTCCTGAGCACTGTTTTGCCCTCGTGGCGTCAACCTCTGGGGTAGGCGATGGCCCTCTATCCACCGCGGCGGTGGGAACAGTGATTTCTTCTTTCAGTTCAGGGCAATAGACGGAAATACCCTTTTCCTTAGGTGGATTGTTATCATAAGCCCAACTGAAAATGAGCCCGAGTGTTTACCAAGGGCTAACGCCCCTTCTCTGTGAGTTATCAGAGCGTTTCCTCGTCAGAAAGTGGTTTAGATGATTTTTGTCAGGGCTTATAAATTGAAGTTTTCTTCTGCGCAGGTTTCCTCGCACTTGTACGTCCCTTTCTTTTCCATATTTCGCCATGGATGAACTGACCCGAAATTTCCTGATCTCCAAAACTTTGACCTTGAAGAACCTTACTGAAGGTGACATTGGCTTCCTGGAGAGGATGATCACCAAGACCTCGGAGGATGTCTTGGAGTTGCAGGGGATACTTACCCCTATTTTGTCCAAACAGCTGGGAATATCTTTGGAGGACTTCCGTCCTTTGGAGAGCTTGGCGAAGCTGGCCACTACTACTGCCCACCTTGACGTGGTTGCCTCGATGCTGCAGCAGCGAAAGGATTTGCTGGTCTGCTGCTTGAAGGGGATGAGGGCCTGCTCCGCTGAGCTGACCTCCATTGCTGACGCGCTGAGGGATGTCCCGGTCGTACCAGGGGAGGATGATGCAGGATCCAATGCCTGACGGCTGCCTTTGTTTCCTCTTGTTGCCTTTCTCTTATGCTTTTATGTGTATATCTGAACGCTGAGGCCGCTCAGGCCATAAATAAATGGTTGCTTTTGTTTTGTTTTTTCCAGTCATTTTGTTTATTTCTTGCTGCATTGGCTAAATGTGTTGGTGGCAAGCCCAACTGAAAATGAGTCTTCCTCTGGATGTATTATTTCAGTGGTTGCGTCCCCTGAATGAGCAATGAATGCTTTGACTCAACTGTTTCCAAAGCCGCCGTTCCAGGGGTGAGTGATTGGGTAGTTATTTGGTGCCTTTTGGTTGGCGCGTTTAACGAGCAGGTATATTGGTGCCGGATCAGCTTCTGCCATTGCGGTTATTTTTCCCAGACATCTTAATTGATTTTTTCAGGATCTGTGCGAGGATCGGAGCGCTTCCTGAGTTATTTAAGGGAAATGCTTTCCCTTCCCCTGTTCATCTTCATCTTTTCCTTCTCTTTGCTTTCTTGTAGGTCGGCATGATAGATTTTTGCGGGCGTGATTCCTTGCCAACACCTCCGACTTCGCCGGATTCGGATAATCCTCCTTCGACTCCTCTGTGGAGACCTACAAAATGTCCTGCTAGACGCCAGGGTCGCAAGGAACCAGTGAAAGTGAAGAAGCAGACTTTTGAGTCCTTCTTTACCGGCTTTGTGCCCCACTACGTGACGCAACCAAAAGGTGATGAAGCGTCACCGTCTGCCCCTCCTTCTTATTCTTTTGAGAATAAGGCTCTTTCTCATGGTACTGATTTGAAGCCAGCGACTTCTACCGCTGGGGAGAGTTCCCGTGCCCGTTATGACAAGGCGGTAGCTCATGCGACAAAGCTCGTGCCCAAACCTGTCGAACATTTCTTTTCCTACAACAGTGGATTGCCGTCGTCCCCGGAGGACTATGAGTACTGTTATGACATGGATTGGGCTGATGAGGATTAACGCCTCTGTGTTGTATATGCCTATTGGCATTTTATGAATAAGATGATATTTTCTGCCTTTTTCTTTTGTCGTTATTTCCCGTTAGCCTACTGGTCCTTGGTGATAGCCAGCGCAAGCGGTTGGCTTGGCCGAGGCAGTTGCTTCGCAGTTATCTTGACTGGGTTAATTCTGTCGCCCTTTTGGGGAATCACGCTGAATAACTTCTCTTTTTCTAATTTATTTAATGCGCTTCCACGTGGCCAACCTCTTTTTACACACGTCTCCGCGCGATTGGTGGCTTAATTAATGCGGTGGCATTTTAATCCTTTAAGAGGGGCCATTTTTCTTTTTTCAGAACTTTTGCCCTTGCTTCGAATTTTTTCTCTTATCTTCCTTCGTCTTCTTCCCCGAATATCTTACCGGCCGTCCGTCATCGTGCGCCGATTCCTCCGTAACTCTCCCCTTCAAGGTACCAATTCAATCCTTCTCCGATTTCCTTTTTGCTGGTTTGTTATGGCTAGAAATAGACCTCGCCAGGTTATCTGGAAACCCATGGATCCAGAGGTCGCGCAATCACCTAGTATTTTTACATGCGATGTGGTTCTGAAAGCCGAACTGGAGGAACACGGTATTACTTTTCCTCCCGGGTATGAGCCCTTTATCCCTGGAAGTGATATGCGGCTCCATAATCCGGCGTGGGGTTACAGTAGGCTTTTATTACTTTAAGATGTTCCTTTACGGTTTCCGCTTTCCTGTTCATGAATCGATACTAACGCTGCTGCGGGAGTATAACCTTAATCCTGCCCAGATAACTCCCTCCTCCTGGTGTACGGTTTATACTTTTCTTCGCGCTTGCGAGTTGAAGAACATTTCTACCCCATCTCTCAATTTATTTCGCAAATTTTTTAGTATGAATTGCCATAATTGTTTAATCGAAATTACTCCTCGGTGGAATGACGCACTCGTGCAGTCGTTCTGGAAGCGTTTTCACGGCTTTAAGAAGGGTGTAGCTGATTGAAAAAGCAGTTTCTTTGTTCTAGAGCTACCGTCACGTTTGTGGCGTAGCAATTTCAACCAGGAGCTGATAGGCCCCATTTGGTCGAATCCCTCAATATTGACCAGGACTGAGTTGGAGCAAGCTAACGCTCTGTTAGAAGAAGGTGCTCACTACCGCATCCGTAGCTTTGCCTTGTTCAAACCTCTGGAGGAGTGTGCTATGGTTGAGTCTGCCTCTTTTCGTATTTTCTTTGCCTTTGTCTTTGCGCGTTTCTTTTGTTATAGGAGGCTAACGGTTAATTCCCAGGTGACGCTGGCGCTCCTTTGAATGTTACGCCACTTCAAACTTTACCAACTTCCCCCCTGCCGATGGCTCTAATCAGGGTAGCGCTCATCCCCCGAGGAGAAGAACCAAGACGGTTGCCCGGGGAGGGCGAAGGCCCGTTAGCTCTAGCCGAGTTTCTCGGTTTGTGGAAAATTGGCTGCCGGAGTGTCGCGCAAGGACGGACTCCAGCCCAGCCGCAAGGACGGTGATTACTAGTGATGATGAGGATGTGGATGTCGAGTCGGACCTTTGCCATGCCTCTTCCTTGCGTCGGAAAAAACTTCGATTTACCGCGGGTGAGCAGGCCACCGGGGCTTCTTCTGTGGATGCAATGACTACTCCTATCTCTGCCGTTTCGGTTGGGACGAGTGTCTCCCAACCGGTGGGAGTTACTGAGGCGTCGGCTGCTACGTGTTCTGCCGAGGTGGAGGTTCCCTCGACAGCGTGTCCTCTTCCCACAGTTGACGCTCCCGATTCTCCAATTTCTCATTGTATTCCTGACGTAGTTGCTACGCCTTCTGCTACGGATTCGACTGCTGGGCTACCGCCTAAAGTCCTTCCTCAACTGTTCTTTTCTCCTATCATGGAAGTTTTTTTCGGGAATTCCTCTCCCGCTCCGTCAATCAATCTTTCTTATGGCAGTCCTACCGAGACCCCCTCCTACCGTATGGGGCTGAAGGGATTCTGCTTTGATGGTCTTCGTGCTGTCGGGGTTCCCCAACCTTTTTTCAGAGATGAGTTTACTGCACCTTTGATAGGAGAGATGCTGGGCTCCCAGAAGGAGAAGGAAGAGTTTCTTCAGCTTCCTCCACCGGCTCGTCTTCGCCATATGATGAATGATTCTCTGGATTTCTTCCGCCACCTGAACTATTTGTTCGAGATTCATGATCGCGAGTCACGTAATTTTTCCAACGCGCTGTGCGTTAAGCAGTGCAGCTTGAGAAAGCGGTGGAGCAAATGGGGTTGCTAACGCGTCTTTGCGATGAGTCGCAAAAGGAATTAAACAGAGAGAGGTCTGTCGGGAAAGCAAAGGTGGAGGTTCTGGAGGCAGAGTTAGCGTTGGAGAGGAAGAAAAATCTCCTTCTTCGCGAAGAGATGTCTGCTCGAGACGAGGAATCCGCTAGGACATCATTAAAGGAGGAATGGTGAAAGAAGAAAATCCTGGAAGTCTTTACTTCTGGATTTGCAACCCATTTCAATGGTAACTCTTCCGACCCTGCCCAGGTTGCTGACTATATTTCTGCCGTGATGGATGAGGTTAGCAAAGGTGGGATTGGTTCTTCTGTCTCAGAAGGGGAAAAGGGCTAACGCCAAAGATAGGGGCGCCGCTTTGCTTTTCGAGAAGTGTCACAACGGGTTTCTGGACCCTTTCTTGTTATTCTTATTATTGTCTGCTTTTATTATTTTTTCCGAAAACCATTTGTCATTATTCCTCTTGTAATAATGCTGACGCTACATGACCTTTATCGCATTCGCGTGAACCATTGTGATGCTACCGCCATCTCTTCATTATCTTCTTTGTGTTGCCGCGCCGTTTGGCTAAGCCAGCGCTGCTTTTTAGGCCATTTAAATGTTGCAGTCCTTCCATTTAATGCGATCTGAAAAGCAATGATGGAAAAGGACACGCGTCTTTCTATGAAGAGGCGTTTGAAGCAAGCGTCTCCTAGGGAGACGTGAATTGCCGAAGCGTTTCGTCATCATTTTTTAAACTTGTATCTCCTCGCGCGTGCCTTATTTCCCGACGCGCTGCTTTGCCATGTGTCCCCTGCTGATTGGTCACGCCCTTTCAGTGTTATATATAATGTTTTTCCTTCCTCCTTTTTCTTTTTTAATCTCCTCTCTCGCACGCTACTGCTTTCTGGACAAACAACTCGCGCCGCTCTCTTCTTTTTGGTCTGAGACTCCTGGTGTTCTCTTTGCAAAGGTACACACCCTTTCTCTGCTCGTCACTTCTCCTTTATTGGTTATGGCTAAGACTAAGAGATCTTCCGATGAGGAGGATCCTCAAGGGTCCGTCGGAGAAGAAAAAATCAACATTACCCCTACCTCTCTCTATACTCTGCCTTTAGTTAATCGAAGGCTTGCCGCGTGTAATGCGCGATTTCCCAGAGAATATCCCGTGCGCGCTGCTTCCGAATCACTTCGCCTGAACAACGTTCTGCCCGGTAACAGTAGAATATTATATGCTAAGTTATTTGACCATGGGTTTTGTCTTCCTCTTGACCCGCTTGTTGAGTTGTTATTGGCTGATTCTGATTTGGCTCCGGCTCAATTGAGCCCTAACGCGATTTGCGTTGTCAGTGCCTTTGCCGCACTGTGCCATTTCAAGGGAATCGAGTCTCCCACTCTGGCCCTGCTTCATGACATTTTCCAGTTGTATTCTCATAAGGGGGTGATATCAATATCCCCTCATTATGAAGATAGCTCATTGAAGCCCTTTACCTGGAAGCTTATGGGTATCGAGTCTTCTGTTCCTCATTGGAAAGAGGAATTTTTTATTATTGATTTGCCCGAGCCGTTGAGGAGGGTCGGCTTCAATGAGAAAATTAAAGATGGAGCTTGGGGCCATCAGAAACCCCTTTCTGATCCAGAAGATGGCTGGTTGAAGACGTTACTTCAACTAGATTTCAGCGTTGATGCCCGAAAGGTGGCTAACGGTCTGGAAATGGAACAGTGCAAAAAGGGTGAGCGTTTGCCCTTTTTCCTTTTGTGCTGCCAAGAGGTACTAACGCTAACGTTTCTTTAACTGTGCAGTGCCTCCGCCTGGTTGGGAGCCCGAGTATTTCCGGAGGAAGAGGAAACAGGAACAAGGGAAGAAAGCTGCTGCTGCTGCTGCTGCCATTGCGGAAGGGGAAGGCATTGCTACTACCTCATCGCCACCTCCTCGCACCCCTGTCGCAAGGAAGAAGAGAGTGAGGAAAACACGCGCCACGCAACCCGTTTCCCTTCACACCGTTGTTTCTTCGGAGGCGACAGTTGATCCCATTCCTACCGCGATACCTCTGGTTTCCACAGTCACCCAGGTATGCGTTCCTTTTTTTCTAAGGTTCTCTTTTCTTCCGTATACTTTTCTTATCATGCGTGCACTGCGTTTTCTAGGAGGCTTCCACTGTTTCTGCTCAGTCAACCTCTGCGGGTGATATGTCTATTCCCGAGGTCCTTCGAGAGCGTCAGAAGAAGGCCCGCTATGAGCTTCAGCACAACCCTACCTCTTCTGCTGCGAATCCTCCTCTAAACGTCTCTGAGGGCGGTGGCCTTCCTGCTGAGCAATCGCAGGGTATTGATTTCGGTGGTAATCCTCACATTTTAGGTGATTCCTCCACCGCGACAGGCCATAACTCAAGTGCCCTTAACCTTGAAGCATTTGGTGGAGATGGGTCCCTAGTGCCCAACGCGGGAGGTTCCGGCAGTCGACCCTCTTCTCCTGCCGCTCTGTTTTTTGTTCCGATGTCTCCTCCCAGTATCGCGAGAGGTGGCCCTGCCCCTGCTTTGATAGCCGGTGCTTCTACTTACAATCCTCTCCGCATGCCCACTCATCATATTGGTTTGCGTTCCTTCAGAGACAACATTTTGCAATTTCCTGCCGGGACTGATCATGATTCCATTCTCGCGTCTACCTCTTACCTGATAGCCGAGATTATGTCTCTTCCAAGGGAGAGGGATGCCTTTGCGGCTAGGAGTGAGCAGGAGCGTATAAACTTTCTTCGCTCCCAAGCGCTCTCTTTTTTCTGCCACCTCCATTACCTGGATGAGGAGAATGCTAGGATTGCCGCAAACGGGCAGGGGGAGGTGACCAGGTTGCAGAACGAGCGTCAGAGTTTTGTGGACGCGCTTAACATTGCCAATCAAGAAACAGAATCTGCCCGTCAGGAAGTGACGACTGTCAAGCAAGAGCTGGAGGCTATCAAGCATGCTTTGGAGGAGGAGAAATGGATTCTGACCGAACGCCTTTCTCGTGAGGAGAATGAGTTGCGCCAGGAGAGGCAGAGGAATGCTGAGCTGACTGCCGATCTGGCTTTAAACGTTGAGAAGAATCAATGGTACTTAAGGGAAGGCGGAGGGCTCATGTCGGAGGCGTTGATGCATCATCATGGGATAGAAAAACTCCGTATTGATGAGTTGGCTGCGTATTTTGATAGGAGGGTCTCCACTATTACTGATGACAGCTTCTATTTATGGAAATCGAGGCAGCAAGGAGGAGTCAACGCACCACCCGCTCCTTAGTTTTTTTAGATAAATTCTGATTTTTGCGGCCGACGAGCCATTCCTTGTTTTGTAACGTTAACGATATCACTTTTGCCTTGGTTGGGCTACCCCTTTTGAATGGAACTTCTTTGTCTGCTCTGTTTCATAATACTGCTTGCGCAATTATTCGTCCGTGGTGTTTGCTGCCGCGCCTCTATACATATGCCCACTTTGCTCTCATATGAACTTCATTCAGGTTCCTCAGCTGCCTTTTCGATGGCCTTATTGTTGCTTTCCGATAGCATTTCCAAGAATGACTCAGCATTGCTCAGGTTCAAATCACCCTTTGTTGTCAGGGGAGCTTTCTTGCCCCGTTAGGCCTGCTGCGATGTTGTTGTTGCAGTAGGGATGTCTTTCCGGCCTTACTTTGCCGGGTATCGACCGCTCAATTTCTAGCTGGAGTGTCCCCTCCTTTCTTCCGCCGGAGATTGGCTTGGGGAGTGCCTCATCTTAGCGAGCTGTCTGATCAGGACCAGCCGTCGCAAGGATAGGATTTTCACTCCTAAGCGTTGAAACCTCGCGTCCCTGGAACGTGCCTCGTCTCAATGGGCCGTCTATGTGAGTACGGTTGCCACAAGGATAGGATTTTCACTTCCGGGACGGAGTTGGTCTCTCCTTGGGGTCGTGCCTCGTCTTAATGGGTCGTCTATATGAGCACGGTTGCCACAAGGATAGGATTTTCACTCCCAAGGATACCGGGGCGTGCCTCGTCTTAATGGGCCGTCTATATGAGCACAGTTGCCACAAGGATAGGATTTTCACTCCCGGGAGCGTTTGGGGTCGTGCCTCGTCTTAATGGGCCGTCTATGTGAGCACAGTTACCACAAGGATAGGATTTTCACTCCCAATGCTTAGCCATGCCAGGGCGTGCCTCGTCTTAGTGAGCTGTCTGATCAGGACCAGCCATCACAAGGATAGGATTTTCACTCTTGGCATGCTTCACTATCTGCATTTTATTCAACAACAAACGCACAGAAAGATATATCTTGTTAGAATAGTATTGATGTTACCAGATAGGGTGAGCTAGTTCCTGGAGTGGTATAGCTTCAGCCGGGCTATGTTCCACGAGTTCTGTAGGGGCATTCCATCGAGCGTTTCCAAGTGGTAAGCTCCTCTTCCCACAATACGGGTGACGCGATACGGTCCGTCCCAGTTTGGACTAAGTTTGCTCATGCGTTGTCCTGCCGCTCGTCTATCTCTGAGCACTAAGTCTCCAGCTTTGAGCAATCGCTCTCTCACTTGCCGGTTGTGGTATTGCGCCATTTTTCTTTTGTAGTGTAGAGTTTTCAGCAATGTTTCCTCATGTGTTTCTGTTAGGGCGTCAAGGTTGGTACGTAACCTTTCCTCGTTATTTTCTTCTCTGAAATGAGCCACCCGAAGGCTCATCATTCCGATCTCAACCGGTGTGACAGCTTCGGTTCCGAATGCTAACGCAAACGGGGTCTCTCCAGTGCCGGTCTTAACAGTCATACGATAGGCCCATAGTACGTATGGCAGTTCGTCTGGCCATTTCTTTTTGGAACCTTCCAGGTTTCTTTTGATGCCACTAAGGATGCTGCGGTTGGTTACCTCTGCTTGGCCATTGGTTTGGGGGTGTGCTACGGAAGAGAACCTTTGTTCGATCTGGAATTCCGCACACTAATCCCTGAAGAATTGACTTGTGAACTGTGCTCCATTATCGCTAATCAGTATGTGCGGAACCCCGAATCGCATAATGACTTGGTGTTTGAAAAAATGCCAAATTTTTTCAGTGGTGATGGTGGCTAACGCCTCGGCTTCTGCCCATTTTGTGAAGTAGTCTACCGCCACGACCACGAATTTTAGCTGAGATCTGGCCATTGGAAACGGGCCTAATATGTCAATGCCCCATTTGGCAAACGGGCATGGAGCAATTATTTCTGAGATTGGTGTGGCCGGTTTTCGAGGGATCTTAGCGTATTCCTGACATTTCTGACAGGTTTTCACGAAGTTATGGCAATCTCTTCGTATGGTGGGCCAATAGAATCCCGACCGAAAGACTTGAGCTGCCAAAGTATCGCTCGCGATGTACATGCCGCATATCCCTTCGTGAATTTCTCTTAGCACATGCAGGCCTTCTTGTTCCGTTATGCATTTAGCGGCTGAGTGGGAGAAGCACCTCCGTATTAACTCTCCATTGTAATATGTACATCGCGCCGCCCGTTTTAGGATTTTCCTTCTTTCCGCAATTTCATCTGGTAGCCTATCATGCTTCAGATATTCTACCACTGGGATCCTCCAGTCACTTTCTATTTCTTCCACACACAACGATGCTTGCTCCTCCATGAAAGAGGGTATGGATAGCTCCTTATAATGTACCTCGTTAGGTATGGAGGCGTCTGCGTTGGCTGCCATCTTGGCGAGGCTATCAGCCTCTTCGTTACTTTCTCTGGGGATGTGCTCGAAGATGACCCGAGTGCCTTTTTTCTGCATCTTCGACAGCTCACGCTTTACTTTGGCCAAGTATTGAATCATGACGGGCTCTCGGGCTTGGGAGTTTCCAAGGACTTGATCCATTATCAATTTAGAGTCTCCTCGTATCTTTAGGCGTAAGCCGTATTGCTCTTCCGTCACGGTAGAGGCTTCGACGGAGAAGGTGTTTCCAATTCTGAGTCCTGCCAGCAGCGCTTCATATTCAGCGGTGTTGTTGGATAACGGCTGCAGGATTCTAATGGCATATCGCATTTCTATGCCGTTTGGCCCCACCAGGAAAATGCCTGCTCCTGCTAGCTCTTGATTTTTTGCGCCGTCCACGTTGATAACCCATGAGTCTGCGTGCGTTTCCGGGAACGACAAGCATGAGTTTTCTGGTTCTTCCTCTGACAGTTTTTCCGACACCTCCTTGGTGAATGTGCACTCCACTATGAAGTCAGCTAACGCCTGGGCTTTTATTGCCGGCCTGGCTTTGTATTGCAGCCCGTATTGTTTGAGCTCGATTGCCCAAATCAACATTCTCCCTGAGGACTCAGGCTTTCTAAAAAAAAATTCTCAGCGGCTGATCAGTTAGAACGGTAACAGGGTGGGCTTGGAAATATCGGTCCATCTTTCGCGTTGCCTGTATTAGAGCAAGCGCTATCTTCTCAATGCGAGCGTATCGTAGCTCCGCGTCTTTTAATATGTGACTCACGAAAAATACGGGGCGATGTACATACCCTTCACTTCGTACGAGGACGGCGCTGACTACTTCGTCAGCTACTCCCAGATATAGGTATAACTCATCGCCGAACTCAGGCCTCGTTAGCACTAGATCGGATGACAAGTAGGCTTTCAGTCCTGCAAACGCGTTTTCACATTCCTCTGTCCACCCGAATGGGGCCTTGTTTCGAATGACCTTGAAAAATGGGAGGCATCTCTCTCCTTGCTTAGATATAAACCGTCCTAACGCGATGATGCGGCCAGTGAGCTTTTGTATTTCCTTGACGGTTCGCGGGGATATCATGTCCTGAATGGCCTTTACCTTTGAAGGGTTGGGCTAAATACCCTTTCGGCTAACCACGTAGCCCAAGAATTTTCCCGTTTGGAACGCGAACATGCACTTTCGTGGGTTCAGCTTCATTTTGTATTTTTTCATCACATTGAAAACTTCTTCCAAATCGGCCAGATGGTCTCCGAAGCTTCGACTTTTAATCAGGATATCATCCACGTAGGCCTCTACGTTTTTCCCTATTTGTTTTTTGAAAATCTTATTCGCCATGCGCTGAAACGTTGCCCCGGCATTCTTCAGCCCAAACGGCATTGCGGTGTAGCAATATGTGGCCCTAGGGGTGATAAAGGCAGTTTTTTCTTCGTCTTCTGCAGCCATTGGGATTTGGTGATACCCGGAGTTGGCATCCAGAGAGCTTAAATAAGCGTACCCCGCAGTTTGGTCGACCAGCTGGTCAAATTCGAGGAAGGGGATAGCAATCTTTGGGACAAGCATTATTTAGGTCAGTGAAATCAATGCACATGCGCCAATCTCCGTTAGGCTTTGGAACTAGCACCGGGTTAGCCAGCCAAGTTGGGTACTGAACTTCTCGAATGAACCCCGCGTCTATGAGCTTCAGTAACTCCTTCTCGATAGCCGCCACTTTTTCTGATGAAAAGGCGCGTCGTTTCTGCTGAATAGGTTTGGCCTCAGGGCTGACGTTTAGTCGATGCTCCGCGACATCTCGCGAGATTCCAGGCATGTCCGCTGGTTTCCATGCGAATTTTCCCTTGCATTTTCTTAATAGTCGGGTTAGTTGTATGCTCTCTTCAGGGCTCAGTTTCTCACTGACCAAGAGATTCGCCTCGTTGTCCTCAACGATAGGTATTGACATCATCTGATCTAACGGCTGAGTGCATTTTTCTTCTTTATCGTCAAAAGGATCGTCTGCCACGCAAACGTAGCAGTCGCAACTCCTCTGAGTCATGAGAAAATAACATTCGGCTGCCAGTTTCTGGTCTCCTTTGATTGAGACCACTCCGTCCCACGAGGGGTATTTCATTCGCAGGTGTTTTTGGGATATCGCTACCCCGAAATGATTGAGGAACGGTCGTCCCAGTATAGCGTTGTATGGTAACGTTAGGTCTACAACCAGGAATAATAGCTCTTCTGAGCGCTTGGATGTGTCTTCTCGGAAGTATACTGGCAAGGATGTTATTCCTGCTACCGGTATCGGTACGCCATCAATCCCGATAATTGGCCTCACGCTTGGCGCTAGCTCCCCATCAGGGCGTTTCATCAAGTTATATGCTTCCAGCGAAAATAGATTTACTGTGCTCCCGTTGTCAACAAGGGTTCTTCTCACCCCATGACTTCCTATGACAGGTGTGACTACCAACGCGTCGTTGTGTGGGAAAACAATACCCTTTCCGTTTTCTTCTGAGAAGGACAATATCATTCTATCTAAGGCATTTATCGCCTCAATTTTTACCTGGGCACTTTCTCGCTTGCGCTTTTCCCCAGGACTGGGCATTTGTGGTATGGCCTCCTCGAAGTAGGGTGTTCCCCCGGCAATAATATTAATCATAGGCATCTGATCGCTATGGACAACGAGAACTTCTCTATTTTGTCCAAGGGGAATTGCGTTAGCCCCCGTGGCGCGTGAAGGTGCTTACCTCTGATCAGCTGTCATTCCCGTTGGGTTGTTCCTGGCCTCTTCTCTTGCCTTGGTGGCAAATTCTCCTAGGTAGCCCTCATCGACCAATAGCTCTATGGCCAATTTCAGTTCTCTGCATACATCTGTCGAATGTCCCTTGACCTTGTGGAACTTACAATATGCGTTTTCCCTTCCTCCCATGATCATTCCTGGCTTCACAGGAGCCGGATATCTAATGGGTAGATTTCGCTGTTGGACTATCGCCAGGATTTCAGCCCGTGGGAGTATAAGAGATGGAAGGTCAGGATCATATATCCGGCCTTTTGGCGGATCCGCTTGTTTCCGAGAGGGGGACCCTCCAGGTCTTCCTTTCAAGAAATTGCCTCTCTGCCGGTTAGAGGTCTTGACAGTATGCTCCTTTCGTTGCCCCTGATCATCAATGGGTCGTACGTCAGGGGCACTGTTATGCGGGGCGTTAGGGGCCACATATGGGTCTGTTGGCATGTCTCGGATCCATTCTCTATGTTCCTCCTCTTCCATTCTCACATAATTATGCGCTTTCAGCCTCAGCCCATCCAGGGTCATCGGTGGGTCCACCGTTAGCGTGTCTCTCAATTTTCCGTATCGGCAGTTGCGTTTTAGGGCCTCAACCGCAAAATCAATAGTGACCCCTGGCGTTAGGGACATTTCAAGATCAAATCGACCTAAAAAGTCGTTCAACGATTCCTGCAATTTTCGATGGATATCGAACAGTGCAGCTGCTGACTTCCTGATAGGAATAGCCGTGCTAAATCGACTTTTAAATTTTTCTTCCAGTTGAGAAAAATTATCAATAGATCCGGCCGGGAGTCCCTCGAACCAGAGACGTGCCACGCCTGACAGCGTCATTAAAAAGATCTGACACAATGCTGCGTCACTGCGCGTTTGGAATTGCATAAAATCTTTCACCTTATTGAGGTGAGAAATGGGATCTTTCGTTCCATCATATGATTCTGTTGGGAGTTTCACGTGTCGGTGAACTCTATGGTGCCTGACACTGTAACTGAACGGATGGCCAACGTTAATATCAAGGACCCCACGAGGCTGATGCGGGTGTGGAATTTCAACGTCATATCTGGGATTCTGAGGGTCATATTCCTGATGTCGCCTGGGAGATCGACTGCGGCTTCTTGGAGTTCGAGCTCGTCGACCTCTACTGCTAGATCTTTCACTGTATCTAGGAGATGGCTCTCTCAATATATCCCTCCGTCGATCATCCCAATGTTCTCTGTACTCATCACGTCGCGCGAGCTACCTCAGGGATAGAGATTCCTCCCCTATATTGTCCAGAATATTCAGCAGGTCCACGCGCAAGCGGCGGGACGCCGATGGGGGCCAATGAGAATGGTAAGGAGGACGGGAGTCCTCTGGATTGTCGGGGCGATAATGGTCGTTCATTGACAATGGACGGAGTGAAAACTACTTGGGAGGACACACCAGGTCTCGAGGCATGAGGAGTAAATCCAGCAGCCATCTCTGTCAACTGATCCAATTGAGCTTGGAGAGCTGCTATTGAATTTGCGAAAGGGTTGTCTACTTCACCCATCATGGACCTCCTTGCTTGGGGGGTAAGACGACTGGTTCCTGTTACATGAGAAAAGGGAGAGCAAATCTGGAATGTAATTTCTTCCGAACTTAGCCCAGGAGGAAGATCTGATTCTCCCGCAGTGACGTCCTGCACTGGGGTGAAGGCATCAGAGGTAGCGAAGGCAAACAGTCGTCTGCGGGTGTTGTATGGGATGTTGGAAGTTTGGGACAGCGCCGGATCTGACTCTGAGGCCATAATCCTTCTAACTTCGGGGAGGAGGAGCTTGGTTATTAAGGATGCTCACTTAATAGAACCAATACTCTCAACGAGAGCACCAATTTGATAAGATTTTGTCTTCTGCCGAAAGATGTATGGCGGAATGACTCCTCTCAGATCAGTGCTCACGACGGTCCGCGGTACCTGCAATGCGCCGGAGGGGGTCTCCGGCGGAAACACTCCGATGCTTAAGTCAGTATGTGTACTGAATTTGGCAGAGCTTAGGCCAGTTAGAGTATGTTTTCCCGCCTCCTTTGAGGGGGAGGTGTATATATAGAAGAATTGAGCATTTCCGCGTTTAGGAATAGCTAGAGAGTTATCCCTAACGTCAGGGATCGTGGTTCGCCCCTCGGATGATATGTTACCGTGGCAGTAGCCATGGGATAAATGTTGCCACGATAGGGTAGCGACTGAGTTGTCCCCCTGATGCGTGGTATTCCTCAGAATGAGACAGCTCCTCGAGCCATCTAGAAGGTTTGTTTGGGGAGACTCCTGAGCACTGTTTTGCCCTCATGGCGTCAACCTCTGGGGTAGGCGATGACCCTCTATCCACCGCGGCGGTGGGAACAGTGATTTCTTCTTTCAGTTCAGGGCAATAGACGGAAATACCCTTTTCCTTAGGTGGATTGTTATCACCGGCGTGTTGTGCCACTTTGGAAGATGAACCTGATGGGAAGCCATGGTACCATGATTTGATACGCTTCATCAAACATCGGGAATACCCACTGGGGGCAAGCTAGAGTAGTAAGAGGACTCTTCAGCGTCTGGCTTTAGACTTCTACATTGACGGTGTAGTTCTATACAAGAGAAGAGCGGATGGAGTCTTACTTCGTTGTGTCACCGCTTCTGAAGCTAGACAGATCATAGCAGAAATCCACGACAGAATTTGCTCCACACATGCTAGTGGTCACATGATGGCAAGACAAATCATGAGATGAGGCTATTTTTGGCTCACCATCGAACGAGATTGCATCGACTACTTAAGAAGGTGCCACAAGTGCCAAATTTATATCGATCATCTCAACGCCCCTCCAGCTCCTCTTTTTAACATGACGTCGCCTTGGCCCTTTGCAATATGGGGAATTGACATCATCGGCCAAATCCATCCAAAAGCTTCTAATGGTCATCGATTCATCCTTGTTGCAATTGATTATTTCACTAAATGGGTGGAAGCTGCCTCATACTCGAATATCACTGCCAAGACAACGGTGAGATTCATTGAGAAGAATATCATCTGTCGTTACGGAGTCCCTGAGACGATCATCACGGATAATGGCACTAATCTGAATGGGAAGCTGATCAACGATCTCTGCCATCGATGGAAGATAAAACATCGAAATTCTTCACCAGACCGTCCGAAGATGAACGGCGCAGTCGAGGCCGCCAATAAAAACTTGAAAAAGATCATCCAGAAGATGGTCGTCACTCACAATGACTGGCACGACATGCTTCCTTTTGCTTTGCACGCCTATCGGATTGCAATCCGCACCTCCACGGGAGCGACTCCTTATTCCCTGGTTGACGGTATGGAAGCGGTGATTCCTCTCGAGGTGGAAATTCCTTCCCTCCGAGTTTTGGCAGAATCTGGGGTTGAAGAGTCTGATTGGGCAAGGGTCAGGTATGAACAGTTGAATCTGATCTCGGAGGAACGATTGACTGCCATGTGTCATGCCCAATTGTATCAGAAGAGAATGGCTAACGCCTACAACAAGAAGGTAAGACCCCGTGAGTTCCAAGCTGGAGATTTGGTGCTAAAGAAAATTCTCCCCCATCAGGAAGAAGGTCAAAGGAAATGGGCCCCTCGATATGAAGGCCCATACGTGGTCAAGAGTGCATTTTCGGGAGGTGCTCTAATGCTCACTACTATGGATGGGGACGATTTGCCGAGACCAGTAAACTCTGATGCTATTAAGATGTATTTTGCTTAGAAATGGGAGGTTTTAATTGAAAGACATAGGGCTTCTCCAAGACGGGACAATTTAATCAATAATAAAAAAAAGAGGCTTTCTCAAAATTGCACTTCTCAAAAAAAAAATCTCCGTTAATTCATTTTTTGAAACGACAAGAGAAAATGCAGTACCCACCAACTCCAGAGGGCCGCCTGATCCACTGAGTTTAAACTAATATCATTAATCGACGCTCGCTTTACAGGAATTGAATAATCTTGGACTCTTGCCATCCACATCATCACTGCAGGAATGTCGATTAAACATAGTGCGCCCTGGTTCGGTGACGCATTGACAAGCACATCCGTCATGGCTCCTAAATACAAAAGACTAAAGAGTCAGATTTACAAAACTCATTCCGGGTCGGTGATTTGGTCTGACTATTGGCTGCCGCCTGTTGCATACATCCAGAGAAGTCCTCTTACCTCTCTATCTCTTTAAATTTTTGTACAATCATTCATTCCCGCATTGAGGAGGGCAATTCGTTTTAATTATTCATAATTTTTTATGAGTGGTCGTACTCTCACATTTTTGTTTACAAAATTGTTAAAACTATTAAGATTTGTTATAAAATATGCATAAAACCCTTTGAATAAAATCCACGATACCCTCAAAATTTTCAAACCTTCCCTAGATTGAGCATGTTCAACATGTTATTGCATTATGGATAACTTGCGCATCCATTTGAAATTATATGACATGCATGATCTCGCCTGCTAGCTCTTATATCTGCAGCATGCTTTAGATGTAAGCAATCACAAACAAATCCTTGTGAGCATTTTGAGCCTCCACGCCTCACTTCTTTCATGTGTGCAAATGCCTGACTAAGTGCTAGTTAGATTTGCATAATATCCAGGGTACATGCACCATTAGACATGGGATAGATGTAAGACGACAGAGGACTTTGCTCTTTGCTTCCACCTTTCTTTGGTCTTCTCATTCTTTTGTCTTCAAACACTTGCTCTCTCTAGTCAATTCATTTCTTTTCTAAGCAGCTTGAAAAATCTCTTACTTCTACTTGAATTCCCTAAATAATGGGCAGTGCCCAACCGAGGTTGTTCACCGAAGGTAAGGTGCACATCAAGATTGGTTTGCGAGGATTGCTGATGGTCAACGCCAGAAGAAGGCCAAAAGCAAGACTTATAGGCCCCTGCCAAAGACAGGAATAAAGACGGAATAGACAAAAAAATTGTACTTGGTGTATTCGTAAAACAAAAAAACAAAAAAACAAACAAAAACAAACAAAAAAAAAGAGAAAAAAAAGAGAAAAGGTGTTCGAAGAACACAAGCAAGTCAAAAGTTAACAAGATGATCTCAAAACAAAAGAGAGATCATTCCCGGCGAAGTTTCAAGAAACTGGTGTACTTTGTCAATGACAAATGATGATTTCAAAAGAAAAGAGATCATTCCTTGTGAAGATTCAAAAACTCAGTTGGGTATTTCGAAGAAAGGGTCTCAGGTCGTGTTCAAACAACTATTTGTGGAGAAGAAGACTGACATTTCAAAGGAAAAGCTTCAGAGTTTCACCAAACTCTCGCAAACTGCTCTCGAGGTGCACCTTACCTCCGATAGGCAACCTTAGTCAAGCATTGCTCATTCAACCCTTTTTCTTTTTGCTAAAAAAAGCACCTTGCTAAACAGACTTTCTCTTCTTTCTTTCAAAAAACTACACACCACATTTCTTTTCTCTTGCAAGGTCCTCTCAATTATATGAATGCCCATGCATGTGCATCTTCATCTGAAGTTTATTCACTCGGATTGACATTGCAAATCTGACTTTGTACTATGTTTGTTGCATTTCTCTGAGTGCAAACACGTAACCTTGCTTCTGAGTGTGAGTGCAAACACCAATATCCGGTGAGGATTACTTACGTCTACATGCTGTGGGAAAGTCTTGTCCTTGAGGTCGTTATCTCCTGGGCAAGATGCAGATGCTTTTCTAGGCTTGTATCAAGCATGCTTATATGATGGAAACTGGATGACCTGTTCTCCAGAAATGCACAAACTTGTTGAACCTTCTCTTGATATGGAAGTTGTTTTTTTAAAAAAAATACTGGGGGCAAACCTTGGGGTAGTGTGGGAATACTTTCATAAACAACATACATGCATGATTTTCTTATTTTCCCATTTACCAATTTGATTTTCCTTTTTTCCATCCACTACTGCTCCGTGTTTGTTTCCTCCCTATTTGCAGGATACAGGTATGCGTCAGTGGAATCTCACACTGTGACCGAAGCAACCGAATGGAACACGTTACCACTCCACAATCAATTGCGTGTGGTGGCGGTTTTCCCCCACCATCCAACCAACCATTCGAATGAAGCATCAACCTCTGACGGGCAGCAGCGTCCGAGAGGAATCTAGCATTAACATCCAACGGGCAGCAGCGTCCGAGTGGATTTCTCACCATCAATGACCTCAATATCAGCGATCGTCTTCAGAAATCTTCATTCATCCTCAAAGACCAGACCCTCATTATCCGAGAAGATCACACTCGTCTTCATTATCAGAGAAGACACTCCTCATCACTGTACGAGAAGGTTAGTTCTTCATTATCCGAGAAGACATTTTTCTCCATATCCAGAAGACCAACATCAAAGCAAAGGTACATTACAATCCACCAACGTCAAAGCAAAGATCTCAAGTTTACGTTTTCGCAATTTACTTTTCTGCACGAAGGTATGGACTGCGAGTGCTACCCTCGCCCTACCTGATTTACTTTTCTGCACAAGGTACGGACTGCTAGTGCTACCCTCGTCCTACCTGATTTACTTTTCTGCACAAGGTACGGACTGCGAGTGCTACCCTTGCCCTACCTGATTTACTTTTCTGCACAAGGTACGGACTGCGAGTGCTACCCTCGCCCTACCTGATTTACTTTTCTGCATAAGGTATGGACTGCGAGTGCTACCCTCACTCTACCTAATTTACTTTTCTGCACAAGGTACGGACTGCATGATACGGTTCAAGGATCGCACCAAGAAGCCCAAGTCGGCTAGGGTTTGGCAAAAGAGAGCACGAATTAATATTTCCTATTTTTATGTGCTTTAATTACTATGTAGAGCTTCGGCTTAATTAGGAGTTTATTTTATTTAGGAATTAATTATTTAGGTAACTATCTATTATTAGTAGTTCTATTTCTAGTAAGACTTGTATTGTAAAACGCCTATTTAAAGGCTTGCTTATTATTAATAAAATTCAGATCAGAATTTCCATCAAACACCTTACCAAATTCCCGTTTTCATTATTCTACCTTCTTACTTTCTCGATCTCCAGAGCAAGTTGTACTTGTGTTCTAACTTAGTCGTGGCGTTACAGGGATAACGTGATAGGTGCGGCTAGGGCTAGCAAAGCGTGGCGTTTACAGGGATAAGCGTGATAGGTGCGTGAGCTAGTGTGTGCAGACCAAAGCGTGGCACTTACAAGAATAAGTGTGATAGGAGCGTGAGGGTTTGTTTGGCGTTCACAGGGCTGATCGTCATTACTAATATTCACAGGGCTGAATATTGATTGCTAGCAGTCACAGGGCTGATTGTTGGTGTTGCTTTCATTCACATGGCTGAGCGTTAGCGTGTGTGCGTACTACAGGGCTAGGCGTACATCGGCGGGCGTACTACAGGGTTAGGCGTTCGTGACAACCTCGACTTGCTCAAACAGGGATTTGCGAGTCACTAAACTCAATTAGTAGTATGGGATGCTAATTGATTCAAGAAGGCGTATCAAAGGGATTTTTGTCTAATTCCGCGCACCAAACCTACAAGAGAACAAGATCATTCACTTATGCGGGTCTTGGCCTAGCTAGGATCGTATCATTGCGAGTGCTACCCTCGCCCTACCTGATTTACTTTTCTGCACAAGGTACGGACTGCGAGTGCTACCCTCGCCCTACCTGATTTACTTTTCTGCACGAAGGTATGGACTGCGAGTGTTACCCTCGCCCTACCTGATTTACCTTTCATCATTTACTTCTCATCCCATTATCAGGGAGGTGTGCATTTGTATTTTTGCAATTTTCAAAACATTGCGAGTTCGGGAGCAACCATCTTTACCGCTCATCAAAAATCTCAATTACATCGGATTTTTGATAAGACAGTAAAGAGGGGGCAACTGTTGCTACCCGATTTCGCATTTTAAAATTTTCATTTGTTGCATTTTTATCATCGATTTTTTTGAAAATTATACACCTGTTTATTTTCGTCAATCTGATGTTTATTTTTGCGCTTCATATCGCTTAAATTTTATTTCGTACTTTTCCACATTTTTATCACTTTTTCCGTTTGAACTCGTATCGGTTCCGAGTCAAATCCTCGAAACCGAGGGTCGGACAATTTTACTCGTTAGCTAATTAGTTTTTATTATTATTTTAACTCGCACCATTTTATTGCATTTCACCTAATTTATGTTTTTAGCATTTTCTTACGCCCGAACTTTTATTACTTACAGGGGAATTTTTATCAAACTTCAGCGAACTTTTCATCATTCACTTTGTGTTAATTATTTCAGCCTATTTTATTCTACGTATTAGCATTTTTGGTTCTGGTTTTTATCCATTTTCGGACAAAATTACCCGTACCATCGACTCGAACCAATAATAAATAGTTTCCTCGTGCGCACCCCATCAGCATTTAATGCTTCCTTACAATCGCCGCACCTGTCACTGTTCTCTACGCCTTCGCCATCTCCTCGCTGAACATCACACCATTGCCGCTCTACCCTCCCTACTCACTCGTCTATCACCGTCTGCCTCGTTCTCTTCCCCAACGGTTGATGCCTCTCTACTCCTTCGGCAAACTTCACCCTGCCCTCTATAAATTCCTCTTCATTTTCACCCAAAAAAAAACACACAAGTTCAGAGAGGGAGACTCTGCCCAAAAAATGGCAATCCACACAATCACCCACAAATATTAACTATCTCTCCCATTCGTCCTCCCCATCATCAACCAACCTCTATCTTCCTCATCAACCCCCAATACTAAACCGATCTTAACCCCACTGCCAAACTGCCAAGCCCATCATCACCAACAAATCAATAGTCACCACTGCCAAATTATTAAAATCAACTCTCACTACATACCACTACACAACCTCACTACCCAAACCACCCATTCCCGAACAACGCAAAACCACTACACAGCCCTCCAAGTACCCATTTCCTACACAAAATCCACCAAGACAGCTACCAATCACCGCCCAATCAACACCAACCACCGCCGCTTCACCACTGCAGCCGACCAGCATCGCATCCCCCCTCAGTCACCGCCGACGGTCCCTCTCTCACTAGCCGGCTGCACAAGCACAAGAAACAGAGTAATCTTTACTTACTCCCACTCCTTATCCTTTTCTCATCTATTAATTGCTTAGGAAAAGTTGGCTGTGATTGCTTGTTGGTTCTGGATTTGGTGTCGTTTTGCTGTTGGGTTTGTGTTTGATTTACAGGTCTGGCTTGGATAGAGAAGAGAGGAGGTCGGCCCTTTTCTTTCTTCGGGTTTAATTTTGGATTTGATTTGGGTTATTTGTTGTACGGGTTTGTTTTGGTACGGGTTTGTTGTTTATCTTGGGATCTGGTTCGGTTGAAGATGTAGCAAACGGTGGCAGTGGCTGGTTTTATATGGTGATGGCCGGAAGCAGGTCCTGGAAGAAAAGGATGAGATGTGTTGTAATTAGGTTAAACGTGTAAGGGGTTTGTTGGGATAAAAGGGAGAGTGGGCTAGTATTGTTTTAATTCAGAGTGTGTGAACCATGGGCTGACCCATGTAAAGGAAAGAGGGGACGCTTGGCGCTAGGCGCCAAGCTTGTGGGACGCTGGGCTGAACAGCCCAGCGTGAAGAGAAGAATGATGGGCCAGGCACACAGCGT
Source organism: Viola odorata (assembly GCA_963691705.1). Taxonomy (NCBI): domain Eukaryota; kingdom Viridiplantae; phylum Streptophyta; class Magnoliopsida; order Malpighiales; family Violaceae; genus Viola; species Viola odorata. The sequence goes on from OY829541.1 coordinate 26,055,923, forward strand.
CGGCCCAAGCGAGGGAAATGCTGGGCTGCTTGCCCAGCCCAGGCGGAAAAGGAGAAAGGGCCAGCCCAGCTGGGCTGGCCTGCTGATGGGTCTGCCAAGGCCCACTCCCGGCCCAGTGGGCCAGACCCAACATTTTCGGCCCGTTTTTTTATTTGATTTATTTTTTATTTTTTATTTTTTATTGTTTTTATTTTTGTATGCTTGTACTTATTTCCGCACTTGCACCGATTATTTATTTTTCGCATGCTTGTTCATTTTCGTACATTATGCATGATAACTATTCCGCACATGTAAAAACAATCACTAATGCTTGCATATAAAAGATGTCAAACGTCTACCCACTCGTGCCAATAATTCCTATAAAAAGGGTATATCCGCCCGATACCCTTTCCCAAGTAAACGTCTCTTCTCTTTTATTTATTCCACGCTTTCCGCATATATATATATATATATATATATATATATTCGTATGCATGATATTTAAAATTAGTAAAATTTATTTTATCTGTTGGGCATGGTCACGTAAATTAGGACTTCTTTTTACTTTTCAAAACACATTTAAACACCTCTTGTATCCGGTAACCTTTTAGGATGTGACTCGGGTGCCTACCACCTTCCCGAGTCCATAACGCGACCCCGAACCACTGTTCTCGAGTTCAGACCCACTTTTGCCTTAGCTTTTTATTTTTTTATGCATGACAAATAGGTTCCCTAAACCTAGAAAAAAATTAGGGTGACGACTTCATTGCATAATGCGAGGCGTCCTTTTACGCTGAGCATCATAATGTCCTAGATTCGTCGTATACTCGCGAATGTTTATTTTATTTTCGCGGGGGTGCGACAATCATTTATTTATATATTTATTTATGTCATATTAGGGTTTCGGAACCTTTATGGAAGTTTGGCTTGTTGCCATTTTGATTTAAATTCATTTTTTAGAAACTAAACTAGTTTCCATTTTGGAATTAGGGTTTGGCGCATCCTTAAAGGGAGCCGCCCACCTTATTATTTCGGCTAGACTATTTTGATAATTGAAAGTAGATTGCTTTGGATCTTTATCCACTTGTTCTTGATGAACCTTGCATCTAATTGAGTTTTGTGCATTCGATTAGTTTGTCAAGTAAAATTTTAAAGCACTATCTTTTGAGTCATTCGTCTTTGAATTTTTGTGGGTACCCTGCTACGGAGATTCATCGGTTTGACGCAAGAACCTCAAGAGATTCAGCGTGAAGTGCCAAGGGTACCCTACCTTGGAGTTTCACGAGTTTTCTTCGAGTTAATTTCCGCACGAAATCCATGTCGCTGGACAACGATCTAGAGAGAGCGTTCTAGCCTACTAAGGAACGCATTAGTTGGTAGCGGAGCTCAGCTGTCCTGACTTGGTAAATCTATCCCTTTAAATTATTGTGTTTTCATTGTTAGAATTGGTATTCGTTGATTCCTTTCTACACCAATTCTCTTGTGTGCTTGTGTGTTAGTGAGTCTTGTGTCTTGTGTGTGCGATTAGTGTGCAAATCAACCTCAACGATTTGTAAGTCCTTTACTGTTGTCAAAAAAAAAAACAAAGTCCTCAAAGTGTCTTAGTTAATTTGTGTTTTGTGGTGTTGAATTTCAAAAAAAAAAAGGTGAGGAAATTTCGTCAAAAACAGAACCAGAAACTAAATCAGTACCATTCAAAAAAAAAATATAGGAACTTCAAAATCAAATACTAGAGTTAATTTTTGACTCGTATCAAAAAGAATCATTGGATTTGGAATTGGGAATCAAAAGTTGTGGACAAAACAAGCTTATAAAACCTCATTGCATGCCATTGGCATTTTTGAGTTTGTAAATTGACTCAATCTGTTTACTTTGAGCCTTTTCTTGATTCCATTACTACTGTGCCTTTCTACTCTATAATATACTTGATTGATTGATTAATCCTTGCAATTGATTCGAGTATATTACCTCATAATTCGTTTCTATACTAGTTTTCTTTGCGTGTCTTTTTGGAAGCTTTTTCTTAAAAATTCTTCGAGTCGATTCATCTTGATCTGATTGGAGGAGGATCTGGACAATTTTTTTTGAGAGATTTTGTGAGTTTAATAGAGAGACAAACACGAGAGTAAACACGTGAGGGAGTGATAGTTTTAGGCAATTTTACGCTTGCAAATTTTTCTTTGTGAATTTCAGGATGTCAGGAAATTTAGGGAAGGAACCAACGGCTGAAAACGATGTAGCCAAGGCATTGCAAGATATAGAAGCCCAGCTCTAGGAGATGAAAGCTTGGAGGCAGCAGGTTGAGGCTAGGGAACGTGAGGATGTTGTTCCACAAGCACCCGGAGCACACTTTGTGCAACATCTAAACCCTAGAGTGAACCGAGAGGCATATGCGCCTGCTCCGAGCGATGACCAGCTCAGTGAGCATGATGTAGAGGGTTCTGAAAATGAGTATGAGGAGGGTCCTCACATGGCAGGGTCGAGGGGGTTCCAAATGCGCCGAGGAGGTGCGCATGGACGCGGCAGACACGCCTTTGGTAGGCGAGAGCGTCACTTTGAGTAGCCGCGTCGCGAGGAGCGCGAGTGAGCTGACAACCATCTTGGGAGTGTCAAGCTCAAGATTCCAGCCTTCTAAGGGAAGGATGATCCCGAGGCATATCTGACTTGGGAGAGAAAGATGGGTGTCATTTTCCGTTGTCACAATTACACGAATGAAAAGAAAATAAAATTAGCGTCCGTGGAATTTTCTGGCTATGCCGCCCATTAGTGGGAGCAAGTGAATGAGGATTTGAGAGGCCCCATGACTACTTGGGAGAATATGAAGTTTGTGATGAAGAATAAGTTTGTCCCACCATACTACCATAGGGACCAACTTCAGCACTTACAAAAGCTCACCCAAGGGACTAAAACCGTGAATGACTATCACAATGAGTTGGAAGTTCTTATGGCTAGGGTTAATGTGATAGAAGATGAGGAATCGAAGATGGCTAGGTTTATTAGTGGACTGAACCGAGAGATAGCTAACTCTTTGGAGTTGACTCAATGTAGGAATTTGGAGGAGATGCTTCACATGGCCGTGAAGATTGAGAGGCAACGCAAGGCCAAGGTTGCCTTTACTAGTCCGTCCGCTCATAGTTCTCGGAATTCCACTTGGAACAAGTCCTCATGGTCCAAGGGGAATAAGGACAGCAAGGAAACATCTAAGGTATCAAAACCTTCTTATGGTACCAAAGGTAATTCGGCCAACCCTACTTTTCCTAAAGTTCCTATTGCTAATACTAACCGAGTGCCTACCCGAGACATAGTGTGTTTTAAGTGTAGTGGCCGAGGCCATAAGCAGGCCGAATGTCCCAACAAAAGAATTCTGGCCATTAGGGACAATGGCGAGATGGATTCAGAGGAGGATGTTGAGTTAGTGAAGGATTCGGAAGAGGAAAGTGAGGAGGAAGAGACGGCGGATCATGAAACTAGGGTTTGTGATCCGGTCACCCTAGTAGTTCGGAGGAATTTGAGTGTGCAACCAAGAGTCGAGACTTGTGAGGAGGAACAAAGGGAGAATTTATTCCATGCTAGGTGCCACATTGGTACAAAGGTATACTCCCTTATTATTGACAATGACTCATGTACTAATTGTGTTAGTACTCTTCTTGTGCGCAAATTAGGGTTATCTACGGTTAAGCATCCGAAGTCGTATACTTTGCAATGGATGAATGATGAACTCGGCCTTAAGGTGACTAAACAAGTGATGGTGAGTCTGGCTATTGGGAAATTTAAATATGAAGTATGGTGTGATGTAGTCCCGATGCAAGTGTCACATGTGCTACTCGGCCGACCTTGGCAATTCGACCGCAACGCCACTCACGAAGGGAGAAGCAATCGTTACAAGCTTGAGAAGGAAGGTGTGAAGTACACACTTGCACCTCTGACCCCTAAGCAAGTGCTTGAAGACCAGCTCTGGTTGGAGAAGTCCTTTGCCGAATTTGAGGTCTCAAAACTTGTAAACAAAAAAAGTAATGAAAACAGCCCCCGTGAAAAGAGTGAGCACGGGTTTGAAATAAAAGAAACAAATGAAAACAGCCCCTGTAAAAAGAGTGAGTGCGGATCAAAAACAGAAAAGAAAGAGCCAGAAAAAGAAAAGAAAGGGCAAGAAAAAGAAAAGAAAGTGAACATGTATGCGAAAGGAAAAGATTTGCGCAAAGCACTTGTTTTACAAAAATAGAATTTCGGCGAGAATCGCCCTTTACTTTTGATTCGCTTTAAATCTTTTTGTTTAAGCACTACTAACCTTGATCCTTTAGCTTTTGTGCCTTCTTCTATCTCAGCTCTTTTGCAGGAGTTTCAAGATGTAACACTCGAAGAGATGTCACCCTATTTGCCGCCAATCCGAGGCATTGAGCACGAAATCGATTTTGTGCCGGGTTCGACTATCCCAAATAGACAAGCCTATAGGAGCAACCCAGAGGAGACGAGAGGAAGAGAGAGGAGGCAATCCGACGCGTTATTCCGACGTGGCAACATGGAGCTGACGTGGTAAAAAAACTGACGGATTTAATGACACGTCAGGTTTTTTTAACATTAGGAAGGTTCTTAAACAATAATAAATACGACCACGAGGGTAATTAAATAAACAAATAGTTCAAGGTTGCGATTAATTAAAATATTAAAGTTCAAAGTTGTTTTTTTTATCTTTATCTCATTTCTAATTGAACTAGGTATGTAATTAATGCTCCTTGATGAGCTGGACACGGGAGAGAAGAAACCGCAGCTTCATTGGACTTTCTATAATCGGATGTTCCATAACCGGATTGGACTTCTAGTGCTAGCGAAAATTCACGACGAGGGCAAGACAACAACTTTCTCATCAAAATCTAGCTAATAACGTGCAATTCCACAAAAAACTCCCTTTCATGCCCTTATCTGCAAGTAGGAAGGAAATGAACACTAATAAGTAGCAAAGAGAGATTAAATCATATATGAAATACACATTATCATTCCCCTATCTAGCAGGATCGATGGATTCCAACTTTCGTTAATAGTCTAATGCAATCTCCAGTTAGTAGACTGAGCTCTACTGACATAGTGAGTAAATTGATTGAATCTGTGAGTGCAGGTTGGCATGCCTTAATGGTTGGGGAGATTTTTACACATGCGGAAAGTAAGGCAATTTTGGCAATGTCGCTTAGTCTTTTTCAGCCTCTGGATGGTCTGTATTAGAGATTTACTCATAATGGGAAGTATTCGATTAGGAGCATGTATCATTTGTTATTGCCTCAATATTCGTAAGGGTTGAGTCTTTTTACAACAACAAAGTGGAGGGATTATTTATGAAATATGCAAATTCCACCGAAGTTCAAGAATTTATTATGGAAAGTTGCTCATAATGGCCTACCAACTCAGGCTAATTTGATACGGAGAGGAATTATTAATGATGCTTCGTGTTCCTATTGTAACTACTCTTTGGAAAGTAGGGATCATCTCTTTCTTGAGTGTAGTTTTGCGAAAGAAGCTTAGAGACAACAATTTTAAAACTACATGTACCTTTAACGAGTGGCTTTACACATTCGTAAATATTTATTGGAAGTATAGGTTGGGAAATCTGCTACGTTTTGTGATCCATCTGGAATGCTAGAAATGGTCAAATTTTTAATCACGAAATGAGAGTGCTCATACAGCAATTCTTCGTGGAGCTCAAATTTTAAATGATTATAGGTTGATAAATGATCAAGAGGAGGAACCTGAGGTCTTGGGAAACGTACCACGAGTTATTAGATGGATTCCTCCATATGGTCAAAGAATAAATGTAACAACGGATGCAACAATAGGTTCAACGGTGGTGAGTATGGTATTATAGCTAGGAATACAGATGGTGATTGCATTTTTGGAGCATCAATCATTGTTCCTCATAGCCAAGAGGTTGCAGTAACATAAGGATTAACAATTCGAATGGCACAAGGTCTAGCTGTTGGCCAGAATATTAGAAGAGTTTCTTTTTAAACGGATTGCCTCGCTCTCATCCAAGAAATTCAGGTTACAAAGTCGTCATTGATACCAATTGGTTTGGTGGTTTGAGATATCTCAGTATATGCTCACGTCTTTCAATGTTGTTCCTCCTCACATACTCCCTCCGTCTTTTTTTAATGATCATTTTTTTAAGAAATGGTTTTACCTATTTAGTGGTCGCTTTTCAGTTTTCAAAATCTCTTTTTGTACTCCATTATAAAATTAACCCTAAACAATTTTAAATTAACTATTTTTTGAAGAAAAATTAAAGAGGAATGGTTCATAATTAATAGAGGTAGTTTAGTAAAAAATTATACAATAATTGTAATTTAATTATTGTGTTGGTTATCATGAAAACTAAAAGAGTGACAATAAAATATAAATAGAGGAAGTATTTGGCGATAAGCTAATTTAGTGGCTCATGCTTTAACTAAAAGAGTTTTGGCCTCTAGTGTAGAAGAAATTTGGCTAGGAGATCTTTCTACCACTATCCAAACTCTTGTGACCTACGATAGATAGGGGTGTTCATCGGAAGTTCGGTTTCGGTTAACCGAAATTCTGAAACTGAAATTTTGCTTGTTCGGTTTCAGAATTTTGGAATTTCAAAGTTCGGTTTCGGAATTTCCGAAATCGAACTTTATTATGGAACGGAACCGAATTGGGTAAGTAAAATTTCGGTTAACCGAAATTCCAAAATTTTGCTTACCAATATATAAAGGTTTTTTTTACTGCCACACCGACTTCCCTCCTCCTCTTCGCTCTCAAAGTCTCAAATCCATTCTCTTCTCTTCTCGCTCAGTTTCTCTCTCTCTCTCACTCTCGGTCGACGACGCTACTCCTCCTCCACCACTACCACCACCTCCTCATCTTTCTCCACCACCCACTGCCTCTTCTGAAATCTATTCCAGACCTTCAATTCAAGTTTGCATTGAACCTTAAAAAATTGGGGTTTTGACAGAAAAGTTGTATTGGTAAGTTTTCTAAACTAATTTGGGAATTTGTATTTGATTTATAACTAACAATCAATCTCATTTTTTCTAATAAACCCTAATTTTGAAATTTGGGGATTTATATTCATTTAATTTTGAAATGATGAATTGCACTTCAGTTAATTTTACTTCTAAGGAGTTTTTGCTTCTTTTTATTTCTGAAAAATATGACATTTTGTTAGGGCATTTCCTTTCTTTCATGTTTTATCTATTCATGGGTCATGGCTGAAATTTTTCTGGAATTAGGTTGGTGGGTCTCTTTAATTTTTCTTCCGATTCTTCAGCTTTCTTGGGCGGTGGTGTTTTCTACTGAAGCTTTGGCCATTTAAGGTCATTCCTGGCCCTAGTGACAAGCCAGTGATTGTTGTCAACTATAAGGATGAGGGAAAGGAATTTGCTGCTGAAGAGATTTCCTTCATGGAAAATCAATTTCTATCATCACTCAAAATACATTGTTTTTAATTAGCAATTGCTATGAGTGTTTTTGGATTAACATGTATGTGAAATTGGTGGAGAAAATATGTATTTAAATTTAGTTTTGGAACACCTACTTTGTATTTAAAATTGATGGAATGGTGTTGTTTATGAGTGTTTTTGGATTGATAAGGTAGGAACTTCGGAATTTCGGTTTCTAGAAATTGGAACTTCGGAACGGAATGAATTTTAAACATTTCAGAAGTTCAGTTTTTGGAAGTTCGGAATTTCAAAAAAAACCGATGAACACCTGTAACGATAGGGTTTGTGGTATTTTCCCTTTAAAAATAAAATAAAAAATGTTGTTATGCTATGAAGCAAAAATATTGACACAGACACCAACTCTGCGACATAAAAAATTAAAAATCACAAGACATTGACACGGTATATACATGTATGCATATTTATATATATTATATAAAAATATCATTCACAACAATAAAAAAAATGTGAGTTTCAACTCTATCTCTAAATACAATACAATTGAAACGTTAATTTCAAATTAAGTTTCTTATAAAAAAATGTACCAACTATAATTTACGGTAAATATATCTTTGACACCTATAATTGCTTAGAAATATGACAAAAGAACCTAAGCAAGGGAGCTAGTGAGTTGAACACGTGTCATATGGGTGTTTGTCGTGTGTTGGCAATGATAGAGCCTTGTGTTCCTCCATATTAGTCCTAAAGTTTTATTCTTCGTATATTAATCCTTTGTATTTGCCTCCTCAAAAAAATTGTTTCCTTCATAATAGTCCATAAAGTTCTAATTTTTTGTCCTAATCCTTCATAGTTTCGCTAAAAATTATTTATTACTCCCTCCGTTATAATTTAATTGACGCCTTATGAGTAAAATCCAAACTTCCAAATTAATTGACGTCTTTGAATGCCGTGCTATTTTTTATTCTTATTCTTCCTCCAGTGCCGCATCTGGTCACCACCGTCGCCGCCTCTGCAACTCCGGTCACCCAAACTAACATAAAGACCAAATCAAACTCATACCAATTAAATATAAACCATCTCTCACTACCGGCACCACCACCGCCGACCAGCACCACACTCCCGATCTGCTCACCACCGCCGGCCACACCCAAAATTCAATTTCCACTACACCAAACAAAATCACCTTCTCCCTCATTCAATTTCTCTGCCAAATTAATTCAAGGACCCTCTGCCAAATTAAATCAATTCTTGAGCCAAATTAAATCAAGACACCATCTCTATTTTTCACAACATCCATCCCTCATCTCTGCCGCCGACTACCGCCATCATCAACCAAACCCATCTTCATCCTCACTGCCAAATACCAAACCCAAATTCTATCACTGCCAAATCAGAATCTATCACTGCCAAATCTAAATCCACCACCGCCATCATCAACCAAACCCATCTTCAATTACTCCACAACTACAAATCCATATTTGAAAGGAAAACAATAAAGAAGGGAAAAGGAAAGGGAAAAGGAAAAAAATGAAAAATGAAAAAAGATTGTGAAAGATTGCTGGGTCGATTTGAGAAATGGTGATGAGGAGAAGGAGATGAAGGAGTGGCTGCGTGGAAGATTAGAGGAGGAAAAAGAAAAAATACTCCCTCCGGTTTTTAATAAATGACGTACATTTTACTTGACTTAATTTTTAGGGTTTTTTTTTTTGTGGAGGAGAGAAGGAAGAAAAGAAGGGGCAATTTTGTAAGAAATATATTAAAATATTTAAATATGGTGTGGTCCACAGACAACAGCTGAGCTTTCTGACAATACTTTAATATTCGCGATTTACTCCTTCGCGTCAATTAAAAAAAGACGGAGGGAGTATTCCGTAACCGTGTTTAAAGTTATATTTTTGTTTTGTTTTAACCTTTTTATTCTTTCTTCTTTTGTTCGAACAAACTCTTCAGTTCAAAACTGAAAAAGAAAAAATAAATAAAAACAAAACCCTCAAACCGCCACTTCCCCCGCCGCCAACCAAAACCCTCATACCGGCAACGTCGACCACGCTCCTCCAGTTTCCTGCAATGTCTAAGGAAGCGGAATCCGTATCATCCACTGTAGCCTTCGGAGGCAAGGGCTCCGCTCTCTCCTCCTCTTCTGTCCATTCCATCGCCTCTCGACGCTTGAAGCCTCGGTTAGATTCCTCAGCACTAAACAAACTGTCCGATCAAACTCCTCCTCTCTTCCAATGCTCCCTTCTATCTAAGGCGGTCACCTTAACGGATCTCGAATCCCGCGCGTCCCTTGCTGTAATCCTCAACAATCTCCTCCATTACTCATCCCCTCCTTCCGTTCGTAAACTCCTGCCAGAATTCATAGCTGGGAAGCTTGCTTTTGACCTTGACCGTGAGCTGGGAACTGTCGAGGTTGAGGTTACAGCAGAGGAGAAGTCTCTGATTGAGAGGTCTTGCGGAGAGTTGTACGGAATTTGCGCAATTTTGGACCACGAGGCTTCTGGTTTGGCTGTTGTAGCAGATGCAGTGGGGGCGTTGTCTTGTGAGGCGCTGAAGGCAGACGACAAGGCCTTTGATGCAGTAGATACAGGAGATGGATATGTGGATAAAGAAGCAGTTGGGGTTGCAAGCGACGTGAGGGTTTTGTTAGCCGGTTATGAGGCTGTAGTGGGTAAAGTGAAGAATGATTCCGTTTCGAAGATTCCAAAAATTAATGGGAGGTTGAGGAAAATGGTAAAAGCAATCCATGGTATGATGCGTGTTGAGTTGAATTCTGGGGCCAAAGGGCCAAGAAGGGATGCAGAAGAGGCGGTGGGTTCTGAATTGTCAAGGGTGGCGGTGACATTGTGGAATTTAGGATGTAGCAGTTTGAATCGGGCAGAGATGAACTTAAATGTGATTGGGAATGAAGGATGGCTAAAAGATGAATTGAAGAAATTGTTTGAGACAAAATGTGTCAGGCTGGAGAAGTTGAGGGACGTGTATAAGTTGGCGTCGGGGTTGCTTGTGGATGAGGAGTATGTGAAGTTTGTGCATGAGGTGTATCGATTGTTAGGTATGGTGATTAAAATTGTGGCTTGGGAAGGGATTACTGCATTCTTCGCTCTTGAGGGCTGGGATTGGACCATTACTGATGTCAATCCCATTACTTATGTAGTGGACGAGAAGGGCAAGAAGGACAATAAGGGCAACAAAAAGAAGAAAAAGACGGTGCGAGGGAAAGGGAATGGTTTGCTTGTGCAGTTTATTAAGGATGCATTGAAGAGGGACGGAGAGCAAGGGAGTTCTGTTGATAATTTGAAGGCGTTGGAAATATATGTTGATTATCTTTTGGTTTGTTTTGATCCTAAGGGTCTGGAGTTTAATGGATTGGTAGAGAAAGTGAAAGAGATAGTAGAAAGCAATGAAAGTAGGAGACTTCCAAAGCTTCCTAAGGTAATAAAACTAAATTGGATGTTTTGCAATATGTGATGGTGACAACGTACCAGAACTCCTTTTCATCTGTTGCCAAACAGCTTCCTCATACCCCTTGGAATAGCTATCGCTCTTTAATTTTTACCCTCTCATCTTAGTTTGAACCACCTCTTATAAGGCTTCATGCTTACTCAAATCATCAAAATTTTAAACTCTAATAAAGCATTGACTACCACTCTCTTAATGTTAAATCGAGTGCATCGCATTACCCAAGCACATTAGGATGTCAAAAGTATTTTCAATATAGTCTATGTCATTAAGGCTAGCTGAGTAGGACTGGGATTGTAGGTGTTGAGCCATCATGACAATGATAGAAATGGTCCTGTACCTGTATCCGGCAAATTGAGGTCACTTTTATTTTTATGCAATTATATATGTACTTTGTTTTCTGTTATTTTACTGTTTAGATTTGTCATTTCTACTGGTTAGTTTGTATAGAATCTGGATTTATTTCTTGCGTATTGTTAACTTATCAGGGAACTCGTGATTTTGCAAATGAGCAAATGGTAATAAGAGAGAGAGCATTTTCAATCATAACAGACGTTTTCAAGAGGCATGGCGCCACAGCCCTTGATACTCCTGCATTTGAATTGCGAGAGACTCTAATGGGTAAATATGGGGAGGATTCAAAATTGATTTATGATCTTGCTGACCAGGTAAATATAGCATTCTTCCTTCATTCCAAAAATGTTATGTTTATGTCATTGTGTTTGCTATACCCTTGTTGTGTGTATCCTTTATAGTACATCTGAATGAACAGGAATTGAACTGAAAATGGTTGAGGTTTGACTTTACAGTTTACACGCTATATATATCTTGACCCTGTCTGGTTCTTACAAGCTAAAAATCAAATTCTCTGTTCTCCGTTGTTATCATTACAAGTAGGCCCCATGGTTTTGACAGAAATATGTTTTCTAGTTTGTGCTGGTTTTTGGCGTGTCAGGATTTTAATGAAGTTAAGAGTAATTGGAATGTATGAGACTACAGTGTGGCCTTTTTTTTATTGCCTTTGAGCGCAGTACTTTTTTAAGGTTTTGTTTTGTTATTTATCATCCTCGTGGCATTGGGCGTCGCTATTATCTTGCGCATGCTACTTTTTGGTTTGTGATGTATAAACTTTTATTTAATATGATTCTGTGAGTAAGAGTTAGTTATTTAATGGCTGATCCTTTCTTTTGTTTTTTTTATTGCATTTGGACACCGGTATTATTTTAATGGTGTGTTTTTGGATTTTCGATGTATAGAGTTTTAGTGAAGTTCTGGTTTTTGGTGTGTAAAGATTTAAATGAAGTTAAGAGTAATTGGAATGTATGATACTACAGTTTGGCCTTCTTTTGCCTTTGAGCATAGTACTTTTTAAGGTTTTGTTTTATTTTGTTTTGTTATTTGCATCCTCGTGGCATTCGATGCCACTATTATCTTGCGGCTGATCCTTTCTTTTATTTTTTCATTGCATCATTGTACACCGGTATTATTGTACTGGTGTGTTTTTGGATTTTCGATGTATAGACTTTTAGTTAACTTGATCTGAGTGAGAGTTGGTTATTTAATGCTTATTTTGTTGAACTTGTAACAGGGTGGAGAGCTTTGTTCATTACGGTATGACTTAACTGTGCCATTTGCTAGATACGTGGCAATGAATGGTATCTCATCCTTTAAAAGATATCAAGTAGCTAAGGTCTACAGACGTGATAACCCATCTAAGGGGAGGTATCGCGAATTTTATCAATGTGACTTTGATATTGCCGGCCAGTATGAAGAAATGGGGCCAGACTTTGAGGTAGTTAAGGTATTGACAGAGTTGCTTGATGAACTTGACATTGGAGATTATGAGGTAAGCTGATTCAAATCATTCATCTGTATTCCTTGGTTTATAATCTGTATAGAGATCCAAACCAGATGATTTTTTCTTCTAAATGTATTGAACTTTGAATTTCATAACTAGTTTGAAGTGTTGGCTGAGGTGGTGTTTTTTATTCATTTTCTTGACAGGTCAAGTTGAACCATCGGAAGTTGCTGGATGGTATGCTGGAAATATGTGGAGTGCCACCTGAAAAATTCCGAACTGTATGTTCGAGTATTGACAAACTGGACAAGCAATCATTTGAGCAAGTTAAAATAGAGATGGTAAGAGCATGTTCAGATCAAGTTTGTTTATGTTTGTGATCTAATTTTGCTGCCAGAATGGTAGCTGATATGGATATTGGATCTGACAAGGAACTCAATCTAAATGTTGGTATTGAGTTAATTGGGTAATCATACCTGATTATGTTACATGGGTCGGTATATTCCTTAGTTTCCATAAATTGATTAATATTCCTATGTGGATTTTAATCATTAACTTATCTTATTTTGTGTTTGTTAATTGTTCAGCATGTTTGAATTTTCCTTGCCATATTTTTTGTGAATTTCTTTCTGGTTTTGAGTGAAAGATCTTGATCTGTGCTTATTGGCCTCAGTTGTTGCATATTTGTGTACTGTTGGTCTTGCTAATTGCATCTGGTTTGTGGCTTGTAGTTGACCATGTTGAGACCTGCAGCATCCTCATATTGGTTATCTGAAATTTGGTTTGGAAATCTCTTCAATTTCCATAAACTGTATTTAAATCACAGTCGTGTCTCAGATTTGCACGTACTGCTGTAATTTACTCCCAATATTTTCTTAACCTTCTGTGTTTCTGTTTTCAGCTCATATTTTCACTTTTATTTCTATTCTTTTCATTTGAGTTCTTATTTGCCCTTGTTTTATGTGGTCTGCTATCCTTGGCTTATTATGTTTACATCAAATTAATTTGTCTTTGCACTAAAATCTAGAACTGATTCTATGTAAGATTTGGTTCGGTTTGCCTTGGTTCATTAAGATTTTCTTTTAATGCGTGTTAGGTCGATGAGAAGGGATTGGCTGTTGAGACCGCAGACAAAATTGGTACTTTTGTGAAGGAAAGGGACCACCCTAAGCAATTACTAGCAAAGCTTAGACAAGAAGGCAGTGAACTTTTGACAAATGCTTCTTCTCTGAGTGCAATAAAGGAGTTGGACATTCTGTTTGAAGCCCTTGAGAAGTCCAAGTGTATCGACAAAGTAGTATTTGATTTGAGTCTCGCCAGAGGGCTTGATTATTACACTGGTGTTATTTTTGAAGCTGTTTTTAAGGGTGCTACACAGGTAACATCCATTAGGCCAACAAGACTCCTTGTTTGCTCTTAATCTTTTGCATTTTTAAAAACTGATTCTCAATTCTCAAATAATTGCATGGATATTATTCATTGTTTATCATGCTTAGGTTTACTGGAGGAATTATTCTTTGTACTAATCATATTCTCTTATCATCCTTCATATGCCAAAGCATGCTGATCTGTACAATCACAGGAGTATCTCTCAAGTATTTTTCTTCTAGTCAATAATGCTTGTGCCTTTGCGCAACAGGTTGGTTCTATTGCTGCCGGCGGGCGTTATGATGAGCTTATTGGAATTTTTGGTTCTAAGAAGGTTCCAGCTGTTGGGGTCAGTCTTGGAATTGAGCGAGTATTTACAATAATGGAGCAGTTACAGAAGGAGCGGAATGAGGTGAGAATATCTCATGTGGTTTCTAGCTAGGACTCTATGGCGTGGATTTCCACTTTCATTTTGTCTCATCAGAAGCATTAATTTTTCTTTTTGTTGTTGGCAGACGACCAGGCCAACTGAAACCCAGGTACTACTGTGCGTTATGGGGGATAAAAGCAAACTTAATGTAGCTGCAGAGCTGGTCAACAAGTTGTGGGAGGTGAAATTGAGAGCAGAGTATGTTGTCGCTACAAGATTTGATAAGCTCATTGCTCGTGCTAGAGATTCAAGAATCCCATGGATGATTGTGGTAGGCGATAAGGAGCTGGAGAATGGAGTTGCGAAAATGAAGAATCTTGAGACAAAGGTTGAGGAAGAGGTCTCCTTAAGTACATTGGGTGAGGATGTTAAGAAACGACTGAGCTCATGAAAACAATGGCTCCAGGGCCAAAGTTTGATTGTTTTTCCTCCTAACTTTCAGGAAAACCGACCATTTTTCGCTAATCTCTTGTGGTACACTGGTCTCATCTCTTAGATGCTTACTACAGGTTTACTGAATACAGCTTTCCCGTGTAAGACGCTTCACGGTAACTTTTTTTTCCTTTTCCTTTTCCTTTTCATTTCCATGTAATAGTAAAAGTGACTTGTCGTTCATACCAAAAACTGTTGGATCTTTTCTTTGTAGATGCTTGTTTAAGCATGTTTCTCTTGGGGAACAATTTTGTTTTTCCTCACCAAAGTTGCTCTTATGTTATGGCTATCCTTATTGAGACTGGACAACCAAATTTTAATTTCTGATATTTCATTTACTCTTACAACACGTATATTCTTTGTATTATTAACTCAAGCTAAAATAATATTATGTATTTTCTAAATCAGGATTTTTACAGAAAATGGTGCCAACATCTCTTTTTTTCTTTCCTTTTACCTATTTTTTGTTCTTTACCACATTAAAATTCCAATGAAACTTTCCCCTCCCAGGGTTGTTGCAGCCAAGGTTATTAATAATTTTAAACTCAGTAAATAAAGTCTACGTAGATTCATAACGTATAACGGGAATGTAAAATCGTAAAAGTTTATAAACCGTACTAGTCAACTTTTTTTATAGAAAATTGATAATTAAAGTGCAATCTTTACCATAGTTCATAATAAGTGCTCTTTAAGTTATAATTTTTTTAATCTCCATATATATAATTAAAATATACTATCAAAGCACATGAAATTGTAGCACTAACTATTTAGTGCATGCTATATTTATGAAACAAATTATGGGTTTGATCTTCATTATTATAATGATAATTAAATATAATTTTTTTTTCTAAAAAAGTAAAATATTTAATATTAATATTAATAATAAATATTAATATTAAAATATATCGGTATATCTTTGATTTTTTGACTAAAATAATATGAAAAGAGTAAAATTTCATTTTAGTATCTATCTTGGCCATCTCGATCTATATTTCGGACAAGATGAATCATGGCCCGCTTTGCACGCCTTTATGGTTGTATATGAGACTTGTTGTCGTTGAAGAAGAGGGAGAGCAGATGATCATCAGTGAAATCATAGTTGTTAGAAGCAAACTATGGATTAGATATATAATGGCAATATTAACATTGTTGTATAAAGAATGTGAATTAATTGGCATTTCCGTATGAAAATGACCATTTACTGCCAAATCTCTGCAATTATGTCGCAATGACTTAAAATCACATAGCATGATCATAATATGTACCCATTGGTTTCAATTGCTTAAGCATGTGCAAATGCTTAACGGTCAAGAATATTGAACCACTTACGTCAATTGGTATTAGTGTTGAACAATTATATTTTAAATTTTATCGGTTAATTTCTTTATAAACACTTTGATCATTAAAACAATTTTTCACTTTTAGCACATTCATGAGGTAGATTGTTCAGTTACAAACAACGAGAAGTTGGTATCAAATAAAAGCATAAACAAAAAGTCTAATTTTCTCAACAACAAAAAAAATTATCAAACTTTTCAAGATTACCAAGTTATGAAAATGTTCATCAAAATAACCATTAATAGTGTGGCAAAGTGAGAACAGTACATAGCTACTTGTGAATTCACAGGTTAACTCATATTTAACTTGTTTTAAAGAGAGTGGAAGATGATGGCAAGCAATAAGAAATTTGTTTTAATTTTTTAAATGTTGAAGGGTTCATGATTTAGTCCAAGAGGGAAAAACGTGGGATCATAGGATAATGCACCAACCCGTGATATCAATCATGAATAAGGGCTGAATCTCTTGGCCCTTGCGCGCATCCAAGGCATGTATACTCATAGAATTATAATATACCACATGAGTAGCCTTTCACCTCTTTAAATCTACACACAAAAATATAAAAACAATCAATAACTTGAAAAACTTAAAAAAAGACAATAAAAATATAAATTCTAAAGTATTAAAATATTAAAATGATGGGTTCTCTTATTAAGCGTCATTGTATACAGTAGTAAACTCAAACTTATCTTTGATCACTCTACCTATCTCCCCATTGTTTGGCTGAAAATGCTCATTAAAAAGGCTTGAGATGAGACCGTTGACTTTGAAAATCTTCTCGGTGGATGGGCTAGTGATTTCTACAATACCATGAGCAAAAATATTAATAATCACAAAAGAACCAATCCTTCTAGGCCTCAACTTACCTAAAAATAGCTTAAACCGAGAGTGATAAAGAAGTATTTTTTGACCAACACAAAAGTTCTTTCTAGATATGGCCTTGTCATGAAAAGCCTTGGTTTCGTCCTTGTAAATTCGTAAGCTCTCATATGCATTATTTCTACATTCCTCGAGTTCTTGCAGTTGGTGTTTTCGCTCTTCACTTGCCTTATTGAGCTTCATATTGTATTGCTAGGCCTTAGATGTCATGTGCTGAAGTTCAACAAGTAAGTGACAAGGTTTACCATAAACTAACCAGTAAGGTGACATGCCTATAGAGGTTTTATAGGCTATCCTATAAGCCATCAAAGCATCATCAAGGCGCAAACTCCAATCCTTTAGGGTGGGGTTAACGATTTTTTTCCAAAATTTATTTCATCTCTTGATTAGATACTTCGGCTTGTAAGTTTGTTTGAGGATGGTATAGCGTAGACACTCTATGAGTGACATTGTACTTCTTTAATAATGATTCCAACACTGATTCCAAGAATGAGTACCCTTGTCACTAATTAAAGCATGATGTGTCTTATATATAGAAAAAATATATGATTTGGCAAAGTCAACCGTAGTATTCTCATCATCCATAAGTAGCCTTGGCTTCAATCTACTTAGAAACATAGTCAACAACCAACAAGATATGAGAAACCATAAGAATTAAAAAAAATGACCCATGATGTTTATACCCCACACTTCAAAAATCTCACATGCATGAATAGAAGTTAGGGACATTTGATCCCTATGACTCAAATTTCATGTTCTTTGACAACTAGAACAAGACTTCCAAAATAAACATGAGTCACAAAAAAATAGAAGGCTAAAAGAAACCACTATCAAGTTCTTTCCAAGTTGTTCTCTTTAGGGATGGCAATTTCTACCCGCGGGCATGGGTACCCGCCGGATACCCGCAATTGTGGGTGGGTATTACCCACAGTTTGTGGGTATTTTGCGGGTATGGGTTTACCCGCACCCGCAAAGTGCGGGTATGAATGCGGGTATGAATAGTGCTTACCCGCACCGCAACCCGCACTAAATACCCGCATTTTGCGGGTATGAATACCCGCAATAATACCCGCAACATATATATACATATCATAAATTTCAATCCCAAAAGAAAAACTTTCACCAGATATTTTCACTATCCCAGACTAGGTGAGCAAGATCAAACAACAAAAGCTACCACATCCAGAATGCTTTTGAAGAACAACATAAGATATACATAGCTATCATAAACACTCCAGACATCAAAAGGCTTGAGCTCTTGCAACAATAGATCAATGTTTCAACTGGAATTAGACAGCTAGGTCAAAAAACAAATAAATTACATATTTATAACTTAAAAACATAACAAAACTTTAAACGCATAGCTAACAAGAATTTTCAAAGCTAAAGGACATGATCATTGAGGAGGAGGTGGAAAGCGAGACATCAAGGCACCTAATATTTCTCGTTGATAATCTTCATATCTATCCCACCGGGCATTGAGATTTGACTCAATTTGATCAATTCGAGAGATAACAGAAAGTTGATGCTGTTTGACCGAAGATTCAAGCTCATCTATCCGAGCACACAATTTTGCATAGTCTTCATAATCTTCATCCTCATCGTCATTGCCATCTTCATCCATATCCGCATTCTGATCTTGATTGTCACTACGGAGTTCATTATCTACTCCACAATCCCTTACTACTTCAAAATTTAAATTTTGTTTCCCCCGTTTTTTTTCCGAATAAGCAAGCATTCCTTCTTCATTTAACTTCAATTGAAGACGAGATATCACATGAGACGAGTTATATGTGAAACAAGCATTGGAAAACTCAGTAGAACGAGGGATGGTTATACCATTTGCTTCCAAAATAAGCATAATCAGGTGCGGGTAGGGAAGATGCACATTTTGACCGGGTTTTGTGACTTTGTTTTTAGCCATGTGGTTTATAATTAGAAAACCTAAGTTCAGAAGGTTCTTCTCCAATAAATGAAAAATAATCCATACTTCAATTCCTTGCACTTCACTAAGACAGTTAATCCTAGGGAGAATGATCCTAGAACTGAGATGAAACAGTAGTAGACAAAGAGGATCCAAAAAACGGAGAGGAACGGGGGTATTGGGATTGGAACCGGGAGCTACTCTTTCCCATTGTTTGCGGTGATTAAAATTAGGAGCAATAATAGCTCCACGTCCTTTAAAATAACACAAACCAGCATTTGGTACACCTAAAATTCTGCATATCATCTCAACATCAACCCTAACAGGTTTTCCAAAAATCTTAGAAGTTATACTACAACTCGCTGGATGTTCTTTCATGCTTGATTCCAAATTCGCATAGAAAGTTCTGACAAGCACAGGACTAAAATCTCGACAAATTCCTACAGCCTTAGTCCATCCTTGGAAATCCAATAATCCATGTAGAGCACATTTAATCATATTTTCCATATCAAACACACGTGGTATGATAATCTGAGCAGTAGCAAAATAATTCTTATAGTATAAGAATGTACGCTTACTTGTGAAAAAGATAGGATCATAGGTGGGAGGTGGAACATAGAATCGGGAATTTGTGGCAGCTAGGACAACGAATTCATCTTCTTCAGCTGCGGGAGGAAGAGGATTTGAAGACGACGACCCGAGTAGCAGACGTGGACTTTCGCGTTTAGCCCTTTTCTTCATGTCTCCACCTCGAGTACGTTTGGAAGATGAGTCTCCTACCATATTTAGTGTAAATCTAAGAGATTTGAGGGTTAAAATACGGAAGAGCAAGTTAGGGTTCTGGAATTGGGGATTTCGGATTGGGTGGATATGTAGTGGTTAAGAATTAAAATTGATTGATGGGTTTTGGTTATGGATGTGTAAGGAGTGATTTCCTAAATTTTGGGATGATTTGGAGGTGATTTGGGAAGTTTTTGATGGATTGGGTGATTTGGAGTTTGAGGAGAGTCGAGAGAGGGACGAACGAAGAGAGAGAGAGAAGATAGATTTGTTGATTTAAGTTGCAGCCTCCTATATATACCCTCGAGGCGTCATGACTCCTCGCCTGGCGTCGTGAGTGGGCTTCATGACGCCTCGCTCTGATGTAAAACGCCTCGCCATGTTGATTTCCTAAAGCACGAGGCGTCATGACGCCTAGCCTGGCGTCATGAGTGGGATTCATGACGCCTCGCGCTGGAACAAAATGAAAAAAATTCATTTTTTTCACTATATTTCGATTTGTTACGCAATTTTTTGATATGTTTTGAATCATAAAATGTAAAGATTTACTATTGTAAGATTTTATATGTTTTGAATCATAAAATGTAAAGATTTAGTATTGTAAAAAATTAAAATGCCTTCATTTTTTCACTACATTATATTTTTTTACACGATTTTTGGATCCTCTTTTTCCATTTCAAATTATATGAATAACATTTTAAATTATTTATAATCATTATATTTTTAAAAATATATAGTCATTTCAAATTTTATATAATCATTATATTTTTAAAAATATATAGTCATTATAAAATGTAAAGATTTAACATACTAAAATATGAAATATCGTTAGAATAAGTTAGACTCGTACGTTGTAAGTCATATTTGTTCAACGTACTCTTTACATTTGAGTATTCTAATACTTATATTTTTTAGCCTATATATAATCATTTTAATCTTTATAGTTTTTATATCATAAAATGTAAAGATTTAACATACTAAAATATGAAATATCGTTAGAATAAGTTAGACTCGTACGTTGTAAGTCATATTTGTTCAACGTACTCTTTACATTTGAGTATTCCAATACTTATATTTTTTAGCCTATATATAATCATTTTAATCTTTATAGTTTTTATATCATAAAATGTAAAGATTTAACATACTAAAATATGAAATATCGTTAGAATAAGTTAGACTCGTACGTTGTAAGTCATATTTGTTCAACGTACTCTTTACATTTGAGTATTCCAATACTTATATTTTTTAGCCTATATATAATCATTTTAATCTTTATAGTTTTTATATCATAAAATGTAAAGATTTAACATACTAAAATATGAAATATCGTTAGAATAAGTTAGACTCGTACGTTGTAAGTCATATTTGTTCAACGTACTCGTTACATTTGAGTATTCGAATACTTATATTTTTTAGCCTATATATAATCATTTTAATCTTTATAGTTTTTATATCATAAAATGTAAAGATTTAACATACTAAAATATGAGATATCGTTAGAATAAGTTAGACTCGTACGTTGTAAGTCATATTTGTTCGAATATTCTGATATTATCAAAATGGTGTGTTTAACACCAAAACGACGTCGTTTTGATATTAAACACGTCATTTTGCTTCCAAACTCAGTTAACTTATTATCAAAATGGTGTCTTCAAACTGTCCTAAAAACATTAACATGAGTCTAACCCTAAAAATAAGCCAGTCCGCTGTCCGCAGTCGTCCTCCTCTGTCCGCTGTCCGCAGTCGTCCTCCTCTGTCCGCTGTCCGCAGTCAGCAGCAGCCACCAGCCAGTCCGCTGTCCGCAGTCGTCCTCCTCTGTCCGCTGTCCGCTGTCCGCAGTCGTCCTCCTCTGTCCTCTCCTCTCTACTCTCTAGTCTCCTCTCGGATGACAAATAATTCCCCTCCTCTTGCATTGGATCAAACAGGTTTGATTTTCATCTCTATTCTTTGAACTTATGCATAATTATGTGTTGATATTGTGATTTAAATTTCATGGGTAAACTGTGTTTGAGCTAAGAAGAACCAATAATGTGATTTTATTTCATTCAGTATTATCTTGTTTGTAGATATAAATATAACGGAAAATCAAGAACACCAGAATGAAGAAATCCAATTGGGTTCACAAGTGTTTAGTTCCAATCCAATTGAACATACTCAATCATCCACACAAAACTCAACACCCGGCCAAGAAGACTCCAGTCTTGAACCAGTAAAAAAGAAACAAAAGAGTATTGTTTGGGAACATTTTACAGAGGCTACGGTTGGTAATAAGCCGAAAGCAAAGTGTAAGTATTGCAATAAGCTATTGGCTGCTGGGCGTGGTTATGGAACATCTCATTTGCATAATCATGTGAAAAGTTGTCCAAGGCGACAATTTGTCACCTTTATTCAGAAGTATTTGACTGGCAATGTTAGTAAAAGTGGAAAGGAGGAGTTGACTTCAACTACATTTGATCCTAAACTTGCAAGAAAAGAGCTCGTGTGTTTGGTTACGATGCATGAACATCCTATTTCTTTGGTGGAGCAAATCAATTTCAAGAGGTTTGTTTGTTCGCTTCAACCTCTTTTTAAGGTTCCTTCCCGGAATACTTTGAAAAGTGATATAGTTGGGATGTATGAGAAAGAGAAAAGTAATTTAATGGAGCTCATTGAGAAAAATGAAAGCCGAATAGCCATCACCTCTGATATGTGGACCTCTAATCAAAAGAAAGGCTATATGGCTATCACAACACATTTCATTGATCGCAGTTGGAAATTGCAAAACAGACTTTTAAGGTACTTTCATAACTTATATAAAATATATAGTTCATGTTTGAATTCAATATTGTTATTTGAATCTTACTAAGTTTTGTGTCAACTATAGGTTTTTATATGTGCCATGTCCGCACAGCAAAGAAGTACTTTCTGAAGCTTTATTGAAGACTCTTGTTGAATGGAAAATAGATGTAAAGTTATCTACGATTACTTTAGATAATTGCTCTACTAACGATGCTATGATGGTTTTGATGTCGGATGAGTTAAAATCTCGGTCTCTCATTGCTAATGGATCTTACCTTCACATGCGGTGTTGTGCTCACATCCTGAATTTGGTTGTACAAGATGGACTTGCAGTTATCAAAGATGGTATTAGTGCAATCCGGGAGAGTGTTTCGTATTGGACGGCTACTCCAAAAAGATTACAGAAGTTTGAAGGTACGTTTGTTGGTCCTAACAAACCTACTAGAAGTCTCTCTTTTGATTGTCCAACTAGGTGGAACTCCACTTTTTTAATGTTAGAAACAGCACTATTATATAAGGATGTTTTCACTAGGATTAGAGTTACAAACACTGAGTGCAGAACATGTCCTGTTGTCACTGAATTACAATGGAAATTTGCTGCGGATATTTGTGCTAAACTGAAGGTTTTTTATGAAGTTACAGAATTGTTTAGTGGCACACTTTATCCTACCGCAAATGTGTATTTTTCTAAGATTTGTGACTTGAAATTGAGATTGAGAGATTGGTTAACCTCTCAGTCACCCATTATAATAGCAATGGCTAATGACATGATGACCAAGTTTGTCAAATATTGGGATAATGTTAATGTTCTTATGGCTATTGCTGCGATACTTGATCCACAATATAAGATGAAGTTGATTCAGTTTTACTACTGTAAAATTTATGGTGTTAATTATGTTGCGGAGATTGAAAAAATTAAGAGAGTTTGTTATGATCTGGTGAAAGAGTATAGTGAGAGGGGAACGGATGCAAGTGCAACATTGGATCCATCTTTAGCTTTATTGACAATGAACGCTTCTCAAGCTAGTATGACTGAATATGATATGTTTGTGATGGAGTGTCAAACTGATCACACTCCACAAGCAATAAGTGAGTTGGATCTTTATTTAGAGGAGCGTGTCTTGCCAAGAACAGAAAATTTTGACATTCTCGTATGGTGGAAGGTGCAAGGAGTTAAGTACCCGACTTTAAAGGCAATTGCTCGTGATATTCTAGCTATTCCAGTGTCTACTGTTGCATCTTGTTGATACCCGAATTTTGACACGATTAACTTAAGTCGTTCATTTTTTCGCACATTCTTGATCTTATTTTGTATTATTATTATTTCCGTTTATTTACTATTTATTATCTTGTTTTCTTTTGTTTCATGTTATTTATTTTATTTTGTATGTATTTTTCGTTCGAACTTTTATCGATTTTAAATAAAATTTCTCGTATCATTGGATCGAACCACAAAAAACCAATCATACCCATTTTTCACTTTCACTTTACTTTACATTACTTTACTCATTTTTTCCTCTCCACCATCCGAACATCATCATCTCTCCCTTTTCCATTTTTTTCTCTCCCACGACCATACCAACATTGGATTCCTTTTTCTTACCTCAACTCTCCAATTGTCAAAAGAAATCGGATACACAATCCTACCCCCTCCATTTTTCAAAGAAACCTACACACTAGCCCGCACACTGCTCCCCCTCTCTGTTTTTAAAAGATACAATCTCTTGTTTTTTCAAAGATTTGATACGAATGAATCCTCCACATTTTTCTTTCAAAGTAAATTGGATCCCATCATAAACAGACCACCCAATTTCAATCGAGGAGGCAACCATCACAAAATATCCATCTCTGCC
The DNA here is from genome assembly GCA_963691705.1 of Viola odorata. Lineage (NCBI taxonomy): Eukaryota > Viridiplantae > Streptophyta > Magnoliopsida > Malpighiales > Violaceae > Viola > Viola odorata. The sequence continues at coordinate 26,080,347 of OY829541.1, forward strand.
AAATCCCAAATTAAAGCCACATTCATCAAGCCATATCCCTTTGCTAAATCCCAATTAACCAAACCAATTAAATCCACCTCTGCAAATCCAATCCCATCTCTGCCCATTCCAATCCTTCTACCCAATTAATTTCAATTCCAAAATCCTTTCCAATCCTCTGCCAAAACCAAAAATCACCACCAAAATCATCACTGCCCAAACCCATCTCACTCCCTTCACTGCCGAGAGCCACCGCTGCCAAAGCAGCCAATAAATCAACCAAAATCACCTATCTCCGCTGCCAATCCAACCCAGCCGCACCAGCTGCGCCGCCGCCACTATCCCGATCACTGCTGCTCACTGCCATTCCTGCCTCGCCGGCCAACCAAACCCCTGCCACTCTTCCGGCGCCGCAACACCTCCGCCACAGCCGCCGTTGCTCACTCTTCCGTCACCGCTGCTCAAAACCCATAGCCGCACCAGCCGCGCCATCAACCCTCACCTCGATCCGCAAGCCACTAGTGCCTTCGTCGTCGCTTGCTGCTTACTGCCGCAGCCCGTCGCTGCTCCTCACCGTCGCGTCACACACCGCGACCGTCGTCGTTGCTGCTGCCCATCTCGCCGTCGCTCGCCACCAGCCCGGCCGCCTCTGCTTGCTCCTTGGCCGGAGGGAACCAAAGAAAGAAAGAAGAAAAATAAAGAAAGGGAAGGAAAAAAAGAGGGCTGCGTTGATGCAACCCTAAAATGAAAAAAGAATGAAAGAGAGGAAAGAAAAAAGAAAGGAGAAGATGGCCGGCCATCTTAGAAAAGAAAAGAAAGATGGGCTTGGCCCAAAATGAAAAGAAAATAAAAGAAAGAAGGAAAAATGGGCTTCGGCCCAACCAATGAAAAAAAGGAAAAATGGGTTGCGGCCCATGAAGAGAAAAATAAAAGAAATGGACTACGGCCCAAGCCCTTTTAATAAAAATCGTTCTTCATTTTTGCAGGTACCGAATTCACGATTATCAACATTCGGATCGATACGAACTTTAATGGGTAAGGGATTCCATTTTTATTAATATATAATCATTTAAAATTTATTTGTGAGTCCCTTACTAATACGCGTTTATTTGTCTATTTTGTTCGTATGTTTTATTTGTACGCTCGTCGTGATGATGCCCAATGAGCTTGTTGGAGCTCGACGAGGAGTTCGATGCGTCATTCCCAATTGCGAAGCTCGAATGGAGAATTTAATTGTTGTATTTATTTATTTGGGAATTTGTAATTAATTTGTAATATTTATTTGCAGTATTTATCTATTTTATTATTAATTGTTGCCACTAATCTTTGATCTGCAGGTAAAGCTCTCCAGGTATGTTTTCCTTTTTCCCTTCTTTATTTTGGATAAACGTATTTTAATGCGTGATTGTTAGAATTCGAATTAATCTGTTTGCATGATGCTTATACCAATGAATGTGCTTTATTTTATGCTTGTTTCGTGTGCGGCTTTGTCCCCACGAATTTACGCTTTTATTTTGATGAATGTGTTCCGTGTGCGGCTTCGACCCCACGAATGTTTTTTTTTATTTATGCTATCTTGGCGAATGTGTTATGTGCGCGGCTTCGACCCCACCCCGGTTTTTCTCTTTTCAACGTGTTTTCTCGCATTCACTCAAAACGGTACTTTGCTAGCCTATGCATGCTTAGAACCACTTAGTAAATAGGATTTAATCACGTGCATTGACCCGATGATGATAGTGATCCATCGTTGTTCACTAAGTTCGTCGCTTTGGTAAAGATTAATAAAACGGTAGTAATCCCACCTAATTTGGCATGTAATCGGACTAATTTTGAACTCGGATAAATATAACCGGAATAGGTGTGAAACCAACCTTTTTATCTTTTAGAGGATAAAAAATGTTATTTTCTGTTAAACAACTCGACAACAATTAGGATAAAATCAATCTCACAAATTTAAGAACTAAAGTGACGATCCCCTTGAGGGCCCAAATTACTTGTTTTCAACATGATTTTTAAACACCTCTTTTTAGAACCGGTAACCTTTTTAAGGATGAGACTCGGGTGCCTAACACCTTCCCGAGTCCATAAAACGACCCCGAACCGTTGTTCTCGGGTTTAGACCCTTTTTATTTGTGCCTTAGTTTTATTTTATTTTCTTCCTTTTTTACGGACTTTTTAGGTTTCCCTAAACCTTAGAAAAAATAGGGTGGCGACTTCATTGTTATGTGTTTTCACATTTGCGTCCCAAATTTCGCTCGCGACGGTGCGACAGTTTGGCGACTCTACTGGGGAATTTAGGGTCGAAGCCGGAATTATTTGCTTGAGGTGTTTATTGTTATTATTTATTTATTCGCTTTGATATCAACTGTTGTCTTCTCATTCGCATCATGCATAATGCCCTTTCGCCGGGCCTTCCCAAATAGGATTAGGTTGGTATTAGTGAAGCCCTGAGGACTTGGGTCCCAGTCAGCTTTCATGAACCCTAACTCGGACTAGAACCCCTAAATGGGTGAGCGCCCCGATTCCTTTATGTTTCGGTCAGCAATCACGTATCCATTTACTGAGGGACCACTTTTATGGTATCGTCCGGGAGCCTTTCAGCCAGTTAGAAATAGTTGAAATTACCCGACATATGCATCATGATCGTATGTATATTTCCAACGTGCCTCATCATTGCCATTATTCTCCATTTCTTTTACCATGATGCCATGATAATTCTTGTTGCGATGCAATGATTCACTATTTTTCTCGCGATGCTATGATTTTACTTTCGTCTTATTGAATTTCGTCCGTATTGTTATTGTTATTATATCCTATTTTTATTCATTATTACTCACCTTTATATACATTCTCCGTTCAGATACTACTGATTAGCGTTCATTTTTCTGCGTACTTGCAGAATAAAAGGACAAAAGGGAGTTCGGTGGAATTGCTTTCCTCTCACATATCTACTCATCAAGGAGCATTAATTACATATCTAGTTTAATATGTTTTTTTGTAGCTAGTGATAAGTTGTAATTATTTTTTACACCGTTGTCGGAGAATTATTTATCAGAACGAAATCCATGTGTTTTTTTATTATTATTACTGTATGATTTATATTATACTTATTTACACTTTTTGTTTATAACCAGGCTTGAAGAAGATAAACTAGATCCTCGGGGTCCAAAAACTCTCATTTTTATTAGTCATAATTTGTCTTGCCCAAGACACAGAACCACCAAAAAGAAGAACAAGGTGAAATTAAGGCGTGGTCTCCCTTGATTAGTCATAATTCGTCTTGCCCAAGACACAGAACCGCTAGAAAAGATGAAATTAAAGCGTGTCCAACTACTTCGCTTTGCTCAGATCACCCTAACACTCCAACATCCCGACACCATACCCAATGGATGTTCCTCATACCATATCAATATCGTTAATCTTTTAACACATGCATGAATTTGATGCTACTAATAGATTGAATTTTGTATCTTGATAGGTGATGATCCATGGGAGATTGAGAAGGAGATAATTAGGATTTGATTCCAACATCGTCATGAACCCGAGTCTGAATTTGAATCATGTCGTGGTTATCTGCATAAAGCCTTGCTAGAAAAGGGAGATTCTAGAACCTATTGATTATATTGATCATTTTCTTAAACCACCCTTCATTCTAACCATTTCTTCTTTATTTTGCAGGAACCCGAGTTAGAGTTTGAATCAGGCCGTGGTTACCTGCATAATACCTCGCTAGAAATGGAACCTATCCTGTCATGGTTACCTGCATAATAATTTGCTAGAAGACCATTCACTTCATGTGATAACTCACATCAAACTAAATGCATGGAAAACATCTAATAGAATTGATTGACAACGTGAAGTTTGGATAGTCGAGCCTACGGCTATAAACAAGGGCGCTTCGTGGGAGGCAACCCACGTGTTCCTCACTAGTATTTTTTGCTCGTTAAGATTTAAGGATATCTTTTCCTTTGAACTTTCTATTTAAATCCCTTTATTTCAGGTGGACGAAAGGAGCACATCAATCATTAGCTTGGGCAAGCAACAAAATGACGACTAGAAGAATTCCATCGCTACCCAGCGGGACAGAGGAATCCTCCTACCAACTCTTGAATAATCGTCATTTCTACCCTTGCTGCTTCTGCTTTGCAAACCCCGGGTAGTCCCTTTCTTTTTATGCCTTTTCCTTTTAGTGTAGTCTCGTTTCTACATTAAGGGACATTTCATCCATAGTTGGGATATTATTTTTGCAGGGGGGTAAACATACAGAATGATAGCTCGCAACAATGAGCTCTTTGCGTCCATTTTACCTTGGCTTTAGCCCAACGCTACTCAGTGAGTGTAGAGGAATCCTCCTCCTGCTGACTTTGAAATGACTGTCATTTCTGCTCTGTTGCACATGTTCAGAGAAGTCCATCTACCTCTCTGCCTCTTTAAATTTTGTACAAATAGTATGCATTCATTCCCATATTGGGGGCAACTTTTTTAATTGTTCAAAAAAAATTTGCGAGCGACCACGTCCTCACATTCTGTCTATAGAATTGCTAAAACTATTGAGATTTTTGTGAAATCAATTTTTTTGCTAAATAAAATCCACACTACCCCCAAAATTGTCAAACCTTCCCTAAATTGAGCATGTTCAACATGTTTCTACATCATGGATAACTTGTGCATCCATTTGAAATTATGTGACATACATGATCTCGCCTGCTAGCTCTTATATCCGCGGCATGTTTAGACGTAAGCAGTCACAAATACATCCCTGTGAGTATTTTGGGCCTTTATGCCATACTTCTTTCATGAGTGCAAATGCTAAACTAAAGTGCTAGTTAGATTTGCATAATATCCAGGGTACATGCACCATTAGCCATGGGATAGCAGTAAAATGACATTGGACTTTGCTCTTTCTTCCATTTTCTTTTTTTATATATAAGACAATGAACAGTGCCAGACTGAGATTGCTAACCGGGGGCAAGGTGCACAGTGAGTGAGGTTTGCAAAAGAAGAAAGAAGAAATCCTTGAATATTGATGGTCGGCACTGGAAGGACGCCGAGAAGAGCAAGAAATGAAGGCCTCTGCCTTAAACCAAGACCAAGGAAAGCCAGCACGAAAACGGTACTTGCTCTATGTATTTTGTGTTAGAATAAAAAGAGAAAAAAAAAACAAAAAAAAAAAGAAGAAAAAAAAACAGAGAAGAAAAAGAAAAAAAAAGAAAAAAGAAAAAAGATAGGAAAGAAAAGCAGAAGCAAGTACGAAAAATTGGCTCCAGGTCAATTTTCCAAAAGGAGAAAAGTGAAGCCTATTTCCCCATAACAACCAAGGCAGGGGTGGTACACAGCAGTGGCAATTAGTCCGACCAGTCTCAGACCCATGAAAAACCTCATCGTCTAGGGTTCACCGAGATTCAAGGACTTAGAACCCAGTTGTATTCAAACAATAAATTGTGGACCTCTCAAGGGAAAGTTTCAGGGCTTCACCAAAGTAATCAAAGAGCGTTCCCGGCGAAGATCAAAGAACCTGGGCGTTTTTCCCTCAAAACGACCAAGGAGGAGCATATCCAGCATCTAAGCACTATGCCCTCAAAGTGATGGTGGGAAGAAGCATCCCCAGCAAGACTGAAGGACTTGTGCACTTTGCCCTCACTGTGGCCAATCAGCAGGCCCTGTTCATTAAAGAAAATATATTCACTTCTTCTCCCCGCAAAGTCCTTTCGATTATTAGAATGCCCATGCATGTGCATCTTTATCTGAGGTTTATTCACTCGGATTGACATTGCAAATCTGACTGTGTGCTATGTTGCTGCATTTCTATGAGTGTAAACACATAGCCTTATTCCTGAGTGTGAGCGCAAACACTAATATCTGGTGAGGATTGCTTATGTCTACATGTTGTGGGAAAGTCTTGTCCTTGAGGTTGTTATCTCCTGGGCAAGATGCGGATGCTTTTCTAGACTTGTATCAAGCGTGCTTATATGATAGAAAATAGATGACATGTTCTCCAGAAATGCATAAACTTGTTGAACATTCTCTTGATAGGGAAGTTGCTTTTATAAAATACTGGGGGCAAACCTTTGGGTAGCGTGGGAATCCTTTCATATACAACATATATGATTTGATTTCATTGTTTCCATTAATCATTTGCTCTACTTTTTTCCATCCACTGCTGCTTCGTGTTTGTTTCCTCCTTATTTGCAGGATACATATATACGTCAGGGGAATCTCACACTATGATCAAAATCCCTCCAATAAATCCATCCAATAAACACCTGAACGGAGTACGTTGCCACTCCTCAACCAACTTCGTGCGGCGGCCCATCTTCCCCACCATTATCGACATCCGAATGGAGATACGTTACCACTCCACCTTCTAAAATCATGTGGCGGTTCCAACCCCACATTTTAAAAAAATCGTGTGGCGGTTCAAACCCCACATTTCAAAAAATTGTGTGGCGGTTCAAACCCCACATTTTTAAAAAAAAAATCGTGTGGAGGTTCAAAAACCCCACCTCTCAAAAATCATGTGGCGGTTCAAGCCCCACCTTGCAAAAATCGTGTGGCGGTTCAAACCCCACCTTTCAAAAATCGTATGGAGGTTCAGACCCCACTCTCAAAAAAGTCATGTGGAGGTTCAGACCCCACATCTCAAAAAAAAATCGTGTGGCGGTTCAAACCCCACCTTTCAAAAAAAAAAACAAAAAAAAAAAAAAAAAAATTATGTGTGGAGGTTCAAAAACCCCACCTTTCAAAAAAACGTATGGAGGTTCAAACCCCATTCTCAAAAAATCATGTGGCGGTTCTAACCCCACATCTCAAAAAATCGTGTGGAGGTTCAAACCCCACCTTTCAAAAAAATAATAAAAATAAAAAATAAAAAAAAATCGTGTGGAGGTTCAAACCCCACCTTTCAAAAAAATAACAAAAAAATAAATAAATAAAATTATGTGGGGAGACTTAAAAACCCCACCTTTCAAAAAAAAAATCGTGTGGCGGTTCAACCCCACCTTGTAAAATTCATGTGACGGTTCAAACCCCATCTCTAAAAAAAATCGTGTGGCGGTTCAAACCCCACCTTTCAAAAAAAAATCGTGTGGAGGTTCAAAAACCCCACATCTCAAAAAGATCGTGTGGCGGTTCAAGCCCCACCTTGCAAAAATCGTATGGTGGTTCAAACCCCACCTTTCAAAAATCGTATGGCGGTTCAAACCCCACCTCTCAAAAAATCATGTGGCGGTTCAAAGCCCGCATTTCAAAAAAATCGTGTGGAGGTTCAAAAAAACTCCACCTTTCAAAAAATCGTGTGGCGGTTCAAGCCCCACCTTTCAAGAAATCGTGTGGCGGTTCAAACCCCACCTCTCAAAAATCGTGTGGCGGTTTAAACCCCACCTTTCAAAGATCATGTGGCGGTTCAAGCCCCACCTTGCGAAAATCGTGTGGCGGCTCAAACCCCACCTTTCAAGAAATCGTGTGGCGGTTCAAACCCCACCTTGCAAAAACCATTTAACGTTTGTTTTGCAGAATCAGTCATGATTATCAGCGTCCAAGTGGAGCTGAATTTATCAACGTCCGAGTGGAGTTGTCGGCATCTGAGTAGAGCCATTATTGATCAGCGTCTGAGTAGAGCTGAATTTATATTTTCTGCATCGCGACATTCGAGGGGAGACGTCCGAGTGAAGTCGCATTTTATATTTCTGTAAGGTATCCGAGTGGAACCATCAGCGTCCGAGTGGAGCTGAATTTATCAACGTCCGAGTGGAGTTGTCGACATCGGAGTAGAGTCTTTATTCATCAGCGTCCGAGTGAAGCTGAATTTATATTTTTCAAGACATCCGAGTGGAGTCATCAGTGTCCGAGTGGAACTGAATTCGCAAGGCATCCGAGTGGAGCCATCAACGTCTGAGTAGAGCTGAATTTATATTTATGCATCGCGGAATTCGAGTGGAGACGTCCGAGTGTAGCCGCAATTTATATTTTTCTGCAAGGTATCCGAGTGGAGCCATTAGCGTCGAGTGGAGCTGAATTTCCTTTTCTGCAACATATCCCGGTGGGCATCAGTGTCCGAGCGGATCAATTTCCTTCTCAACAATTTAAATTCCCACATCAGCGTCCAAGAGGAGTTGAATTTACATTTCTGCAAAACATCATGTTGGACATGAACGTCAGTTTCCTTTTCTGCTATATAAATTTATGCCACAGTGTCCGAATGGAGCTGAATTTACATTTCTGCAAAGTATCTCACATCCTAAGGACGTCAGCGTCAAGGAGGTTGGTCCGAAGACGATGTGGAAGAACTAAAGGATGAGCTCATAGTCACATCAGAAATCCAAAACCTAATCAATGAGTTGGATGCACTTCTGACCCCCTCAGGTATCTCGAAAGCCTTGAAATTATCATATCAAATTACTAAACTCCAACCTTCAATTTTGCAGGCACCAGACTTAAAGCTCAAAACGTTGCCTGATCACTGGAAGTCATCTGAATCCTAAGGACATCAATGTCCGAGTAAAGCTACATCCTTGTCTCGTGAGCGGCTTAGTCCACACATCTTGTTCTCGTGAGCGGCTTAGTCCCCACAACCTTATTTTCGTGAACGGCTGCGTCCCTACAACCTTATTCTTTTGAGCGGCTTCGTCCCCATACCTTATCCACATATCCTGTGAGGCATCCGATTGGAGCCATCAGCGTCCGAATGGAGCTGGATTTACAAATGGAGCCATCAACATCAAATAAGGCTAAGTTTACATTTCTGTAACTTATTTTTCAACAACATGGTTTCCGTATGGAGCCGTTTCTTTCTCTGCTTTCAGATTTATGTCCTTTCATAACATCCGTATCTGAGTAGAACCGATGCTTCTGTATCGCAATATCCAAATGGAACCATCAGCGTCCGAGTGGAGCTGAATTTATCAACGTTCGAGTGGAGTTGTCGGCATCTGAGTAGAGCCGTTGTTCATCAGCATCCAAGTGGAGCTGAATTTATTTTCTTGCAATTTAAGCAATTTAAATTTCCACATCAACGTCAGAGCAGAGGTAAGCACACATTTTTGCGCATCATCATGGTGTCCAAGTGGAACCATTTTCTTTTTCCGCTTATAAGATATCTACCCCTCAAATGACATTCTGCATTTTGAACATTCGTGGTACTACACTTTCTTTTTCCGCTTATAAGATTTCTGCCCCTCATATGACATTCTGCATTTTGAACATTCGTGATACTGGGGCAACCGTCTTTACCGCTCATCAAAAATTTCAGTTACACTTTATTTTTGATAAGACAGTAAAGAGGGGGCAACTGTTGATACCCGAATTTTGACACGATTAACTTAAGTCGTTCATTTTTTCGCACATTCTTGATCTTATTTTGTATTATTATTATTTCCGTTTATTTACTATTTATTATCTTGTTTTCTTTTGTTTCATGTTATTTATTTTATTTTGTATGTATTTTTCGTTCGAACTTTTATCGATTTTAAATAAAATTTCTCGTATCATTGGATCGAACCACAAAAAACCAATCATACCCATTTTTCACTTTCACTTTACTTTACATTACTTTACTCATTTTTTCCTCTCCACCATCCGAACATCATCATCTCTCCCTTTTCCATTTTTTTCTCTCCCACGACCATACCAACATTGGATTCCTTTTTCTTACCTCAACTCTCCAATTGTCAAAAGAAATCGGATAAACAATCCTACCCCCTCCATTTTTCAAAGAAACCTACACACTAGCCCGCACACTGCTCCCCCTCTCTGTTTTTAAAAGATACAATCTCTTGTTTTTTCAAAGATTTGATACGAATGAATCCTCCACATTTTTCTTTCAAAGTAAATTGGATCCCATCATAAACAGACCACCCAATTTCAATCGAGGAGGCAGCCATCACAAAATATCCATCTCTGCCAAATCCCAAATTAAAGCCACATTCATCAAGCCATATCCCTTTGCTAAATCCCAATTAACCAAACCAATTAAATCCACCTCTGCAAATCCAATCCCATCTCTGCCCATTCCAATCCTTCTACCCAATTAATTTCAATTCCAAAATCCTTTCCAATCCTCTGCCAAAACCAAAAATCACCACCAAAATCATCACTGCCCAAACCCATCTCACTCCCTTCACTGCCGAGAGCCACCGCTGCCAAAGCAGCCAATAAATCAACCAAAATCACCTATCTCCGCTGCCAATCCAACCCAGCCGCACCAGCTGCGCCGCCGCCACTATCCCGATCATTGCTGCTCACTGCCATTCCTGCCTCGCCGGCCAACCAAACCCCTGCCACTCTTCCGGCGCTGCAACACCTCCGCCACAGTCGCCGCTGCTCACTCTTCCGTCACCGCTGCTCAAAACCCATAGCCGCACCAGCCGCGCCATCAACCCTCACCTCGATCCGCAAGCCACTAGTGCCTTCGTCGTCGCTTGCTGCTTACTGCCGCAGCCCGTCGCTGCTCCTCACCGTCGCGTCACACACCGCGACCGTCGCCGTTGCTGCTGCCCATCTCGCCGTCGCTCGCCACCAGCCCGGCCGCCTCTGCTTGCTCCTTGGCCGGAGGGAACCAAAGAAAGAAAGAAGAAAAATAAAGAAAGGGAAGGAAAAAAAGAGGGCTGCGTTGATGCAACCCTAAAATGAAAAAAGAATGAAAGAGAGGAAAGAAAAAAGAAAGGAGAAGATGGCCGGCCATCTTAGAAAAGAAAAGAAAGATGGGCTTGGCCCAAAATGAAAAGAAAATAAAAGAAAGAAGGAAAAATGGGCTTCGGCCCAACCAAAGAAAAAAAGGAAAAATGGGTTGCGGCCCATGAAGAGAAAAATAAAAGAAATGGACTACGGCCCAAGCCCTTTTAATAAAAATCGTTCTTCATTTTTGCAGGTACCGAATTCACGATTATCAACATTCGGATCGATACGAACTTTAATGGGTAAGGGATTCCATTTTTATTAATATATAATCATTTAAAATTTATTTGTGAGTCCCTTACTAATACGCGTTTATTTGTCTATTTTGTTCGTATGTTTTATTTGCACGCTCGTCGTGATGATGCCCAATGAGCTTGTTGGAGCTCGACGAGGAGTTCGATGCGTCATTCCCAATTGCGAAGCTCGAATGGAGAATTTAATTGTTGTATTTATTTATTTGGGAATTTGTAATTAATTTGTAATATTTATTTGCAGTATTTATCTATTTTATTATTAATTGTTGCCACTAATCTTTGATCTGCAGGTAAAGCTCTCCAGGTATGTTTTCCTTTTTCCCTTCTTTATTTTGGATAAACGTATTTTAATGCGTGATTGTTAGAATTCGAATTAATCTGTTTGCATGATGCTTATACCAATGAATGTGCTTTATTTTATGCTTGTTTCGTGTGCGGCTTTGTCCCCACGAATTTACGCTTTTATTTTGATGAATGTGTTCCGTGTGCGGCTTCGACCCCACGAATGTTTTTTTTTATTTATGCTATCTTGGCGAATGTGTTATGTGCGCGGCTTCGACCCCACCCCGGTTTTTCTCTTTTCAACGTGTTTTCTCGCATTCACTCAAAACGGTACTTTGCTAGCCTATGCATGCTTAGAACCACTTAGTAAATAGGATTTAATCACGTGCATTGGCCCGATGATGATAGTGATCCATCGTTGTTCACTAAGTTCGTCGCTTTGGTAAAGATTAATAAAACGGTAGTAATCCCACCTAATTTGGCATGTAATCGGACTAATTTTGAACTCGGCTAAATATAACCGGAATAGGTGTGAAACCAACCTTTTTATCTTTTAGAGGATAAAAAATGTTATTTTCTGTTAAACAACTCGACAACAATTAGGATAAAATCAATCTCACAAATTTAAGAACTAAAGTGACGATCCCCTTGAGGGCCCAAATTACTTGTTTTCAACATGATTTTTAAACACCTCTTTTTAGAACCGGTAACCTTTTTAAGGATGAGACTCGGGTGCCTAACACCTTCCCGAGTCCATAAAACGACCCCGAACCGTTGTTCTCGGGTTTAGACCCTTTTTATTTGTGCCTTAGTTTTATTTTATTTTCTTCCTTTTTTACGGACTTTTTAGGTTTCCCTAAACCTTAGAAAAAATAGGGTGGCGACTTCATTGTTATGTGTTTTCATTGCGTCCCAAATTTCGCTCGCGACGGTGCGACACATCTGAGTCTGCATTTAGCACAAGTGGTAGAGTGATCAGCCCACATCGTAACAGACATCATCCAAGAACCATTGAAGCTTTAATGTGTACTCGTAGTTGGTTGTGGGCAGCTGAATATACAGGTACAATAATAAATATAATTTTATTTATTCAGTTTTGAACTTATGCATAAACAATTATACATCTTATTTATTTATGTGTTTACCTTCGTAGGTTGTGGTGCTGAATCTGCCGAATGTCTAGATTATCAAGATACTGACACTGAAGACAATGAGTTCTGATGTTATTGGTGATGTAATTGATTGCGATTGTGCAAACTTTTATTCATTGATTGATGAAATGCTTGTGAGGACTCACAAGCTCAGATCAATTGGTGTGGTTGTATGTTATAATGATTACTGGTTTTGCATAATTTGACACTTATTTTGGAGTATGCATGTTCTTGTATGTACAACAATTTTTAACAAAGAAGATAATATTGCGGGTATGAAATCTGCGGGTATCCGCGGGTATTACCCGCGGGTACAATTTGCCTGCTGTTACCCGCCCCGCGCGGGTATGGGTGCGGGTATGAATTACCCGCAGATTTGTGGGTGCGGGTATGAATACTATCTTACCCGCCCCATACCCGCCCCATTGCCAACTCTAGTTCTCTTTGAGCCAAAGTGTCCACCACAAGCAGGAACATGACAAAATTCTAGAATAATGGACACTTCAGAAAGATAAACACACCTCCTAAGAACTTTATCACTACATTATTTCCACAAGTACGGATCATCCTAAATATAGTACTTAACGTCTTTCTTATCCTATTTTTCTCAAGCTCAATGATAGTCACTTAAATGGTTTGCTACTAAGTTTTCAAATCCTTTTTTGTCTTTAATTTCTGATTAAGTGCTAAAATGTTGAATTAATCATCATCCTTTTTTGTTATTTTAGATGATGATTCTGCTGATTTTGGGTGTTTTCTATTCCTTTTTGCAGACAGCAGATTGCAGAGCCAAATCGGTAAAAAGGAACTCAAAAACCCCATTGAGAGCATGAAATTGGTGGAAGGTCAAAGAATAGTTGGAGACAAGACCAGCCACTTGCTTCCAAACATTAGAGGACGCGTGCCTGTGCATCTTGCTTCCAGAAGACCTATTTTGCAGACTTTAACTCCTATTAGAATTTCTTATTTAGGATATTAAGACTTATTATTTTAAATTAGATTTATCTAATTTTGAAGGAGTGACAGTTGGATTAGAATTTTATAAAAAAAAACCTAGCTGGGCAGGAGAGGGGTCGTCTCTCTTCTTTCTCATGGTTGTTCTGCTACTGTTTTGGAATTAAGCATATTCTTATTTTCATTCTTCTTCTTCTTCTTTAATTTAATTTATGCATATTTATTTTATTGTTTTAATTATGTCGTGCTCTAGCTATATCTCTTCATTCTTGGTAAAGACTTTAGGATCATAATTTAATTTGTTGTGAGATCAAATTGAGCTTTATAAATTCCACATTTATATTTTTACTCTTTTTATTTAAACGTCAAATTGTTCTTATTTGATTTAACCTTAATCGCCTTAGATTTTAATTTGAACAAGTACAACTTTTCTTAGAAACGTTGGATGCTACATCGTTGATAGAAAACTGCAGGCAACTAATTGGTTTGTAAGTCAATTAGAAAAAGAGTAAAATTCAATTTATAGGAGTAGAAGAAATTCTCTTCTAGATTGAGGAATGTCTCTCCTCGTGTGTAATCAATCTATCAATTAAACTTTATTAGGAGTATCGTCTTAGAGTTATTGATAGATTAGGGATCCTATTAGCAGTACCGCCTTAGGAATCTTGGGTAGGAGGAGAGCAAGAAGTCCAGAATATCGCTGACTTCTATAGCCTTTCTATGAAATTGGTTTTAAAAATATTTGCATCAATGATCAACTACTGAATCATGGTCTAGATTGAGTCTTTACCGGGAATTTGTCACCAACTGAGTTCATTCAATTATTCTTTGTTTACTGTTTTTGTCTTCTTTATTTATTTAATTAATTGCAACACAAAACTCCATTATTGGTATTAACCACGGTTACAAAATTGGTCATATTTAGAAATTGAAATTGTCCTGAAATCTCTGTGGATCGATCCTTTTGTCACTTGCTATAGTTTTAATTAATTGTTGCATGGTGAATTGTAATACTTTATTTTTTACGGTTTCGGCAACCATCAATCTCCAAGTCAAACTCTTATAGAAGGAGTATCCACTTGATGAGTCGCGGTTTGGCTCTTTCTTCTTCAGCAAGTATTTCAAAGCTACATGATTAGAATACACATCATTTTATTACACAATAAATTAGAATAAAACATTTCTAATGAAAATACAATAGCTAAAAGTTCTTTTTCTGTTGTTGTGTAGATGCATTGTGCACTATCCAATATTCTTGCAAAGTGTCTCACTTATAATAACTTAATTATTTCAATGAAAGCACCAAATGATATGTTCGAGAATAAGGATGAGGGTATTTTCAGAACTAGTTCTTAATCTTCTCGCTTAAGCTTTAATCTTTTTAAATTTAATAGGTCGATTTGATGGTCTTGAACCTGAAATCTCTAGGATTACTCCTAGAATAGACACTCTAAAGATTAAACTAGTATGAGTATTTGAGATCAAAGGGTAATTAATGAAAAGTATTTAAGAATTTGTAATGAATGTGAGTTTCAATGAAAGCTTCAAAATGGCGCACGATAGCCTGTGTGATCCAATATTGTCAACTATAGTGCATTTAAGAAGGAAGCTAAGTTTGTTTTCTGCCATTTGAGATCCATCAATCCTATTTCAAAGTAGGATTTTTTTTTATCCAGTCGAAGTAGGATTTAGGTCGTCCTTTATATTGTTGATGTGATTGCGATATTGATACGCTATTGATGTGATTGCGATATTGATACACTATTATTCCTCAAATACCCTCAAGTTGTTACCTTGTATACTATATGTTACTCCCTCCGTTTCCTATTAATTGTCACTGACTACTATTTATGCATGCGTTTCGAGGAAGTCGAATGGCTCACTATTTGACCCAAAAAGTTTCGTACTTTTTCTCGAACGTACGTTAGAAAAAAAGTACAGATTTTTTTGGGGTCAAATAGTGAGTCATTCGACCTCCTCGAAACACGTGCATAAAAAGTAAAGTGTCAATTAATAGAAAACGGAGGGAGTATCAAAGACTAACATTAAATAGTTAAATATGTTGAAGAATGATTCAAAATTAACTTATTTCCCTCCTCTCTAAAATCCCAACAAAATTATACTCCCTCCGGTTCGTTATAATAGTCGTTTTAACTTTTGCTTTTACTATTTCGGCACGTATCTTAAAACGGCCGGCAGACTCACTATTTGAGACAATTTTGCCCCTAATTTTTTCTGGAAAGTACGTTAAGGATTAACGTACATTCGAAAAAAAGTACGAATTTTTGGGTGGTCAAATACTGCCTCATCCGACCTCCTCGATATGCGTTCCCTACTGAATATTGAGATGCGAGGAAGACATTTATTAGAAACCAAAGGAGTAAAACTAATCACGACACGGACACTGGCACAACTTCATGAAAAAATTAAAATGAAAAATAAATTAATTTTGAATCATGATTGAAATATATGATTCTCAATTTTTTTATATCGCAATATTTATGTCCGTGCTTTAAATTTTTTACTAACTCTACCATCTTTTTCCCTTAATTTTTAATATCCTACTATACCACGTCACAATTTACATCAAATGTTTGTGAAATCGGTTGTTCTCAACAGAGTGAAATATTCGTCTTATTACATTTAGTACTATATATTGCTATACAACAGCACAAAACGAGACATTATATATGTAGGACTACTATTTTATTTATTCTACAATCTGGACTGAACCGAAAATGTTTGGTTCTGATGGGCTTAGAATTGGACTGAACCGGACAACTCGGTCCGATTTTGGTTTTTTTTAATATAATTAATTAAAAAATATATTACACAATTTTCCCTAAAATTAACATAAAATATTTGCAAAATAATTGTTCAAAAAGTTCAAAAAATTATTAACTAACTATTATAAACAAATAATTAAAAAATAAAACACAAAAATAAAGAAATGGGCCGTACAGTTCAGCCTAGAAAATGAAAAAAAGAAAATTGAGGGAAGGGGGAGGGGATTCGAACCCCTTCCTTTAGCTTAGAACTAAAACTTTTAACCACTGAAGCAAAGGAAACTTTTAATAAATATTGCATATATATACCAGTTCTTCCGATCCTACGGTTCGATTTATGGATTTTAGTAGGAGTAGAACCGGACAGAACCGAAAATTTTCGGTTCTGCTACGAGTAGAACCGGACTGAACCGGAATTTTTCAATTCGGTCCAATTCGGTTTCCGATTCAGTCCGGTTTTCTTACACCTCTATGGGCTCCATTCCCCAACGTTCGAAGATCCGTTATCAACGGTCTTTTTCTCAACTAACTCTTTCATATAACCTACTAACTATTCATTACCCAAAATTACTGTATGATCTTAAAAATTGTTATTTTCTGCGAGGGAAAAAATTAAAAACATTAATGAGCACATATGAGTGACCACAGCTGTTTTTTTTCTTCAATAAGTTGGATATATATATATAAAAAGTAGGTTGAAAATACTATCTTCAATCTAAAATATGCAAAAAGTAGGAAAAGCACAAATCATTTCCCTCGCTAACTAAACCTGACCTCGAAAGATAAAATTTAAGAAATTTTCACCTCAAAGTTGTTAACAATTAAAATTTACATGTAAAATCACCAGTATTTGTGCTTTATTTGTTAAATAAGTTAGTTTCTAATGGTAGTAATTATTATTAATTAATGATTAATTTGAAATATAAACATTTAAATTGAATAATATTGTTGACGAGTAAAAATATATTTATTTTTAAGGTCATTATATTTTCACTGAGAAAACACATGCGAAGCAAGGGTGGAATAATCAATTTAGCTAATTTTAACAACGATAGCTAATTTGTCAAAAAAGAAAAAAAGAAAAAATAGTTCAGTGGCTAATTAGCTTTTGTAAAGAGACCTAACAACACCTTGTTGTTTCTGGCCATTTCTTTTCCTATAAATGAGGACCCAAAAATAGGTCTGCAAAGTCACTAATGCGCAAACAACAAGAACAACCACACAACACAGCATTGCAGAAAACACCCTCTTTCCAACCAATTCCAATCCTCTCCACATTCGGACTCTTGATAACAAAAAAACCCTCTTCTCCTTCCTCTTCTTCATCCTTTTGTGCCGAAAAGAATGGACCCCATTGAGCTAAAACGCGTTTTCCAAATGTTTGACCGCAATGGGGATGGCCGGATCACGAAGAAGGAGTTGTTCCTGTGCTGCGTACCCTATATTGCGGAATCCAAACGTTGAAATTGCCCCTTCTTAGCCCTTTGCCTGCACAAGGCTCTGGGTGGACCCTGCGGAATCATAAGTCGAAGAGACATTTTGAATGAGGTTATTATATAAACAATGATTCAGTGTCAGGAATTTGGACAGAAAGGTGTTAAGTTTAGGGAAATAGGTTTTCCTTCTCTTCATTAATCAGTAATACATGAGTATATATACAAACTAACTTTGGGCCCAATAGGCCCAATATATAAGATACGAACATAAGCATATATGTGTCCTAACACCCCCCCTCAAGTTGGAGCATGGAGATCACGAATGCCCAACTTGCAAAGAAGATATAAGAATTGCCTCTTGCCTAACGCCTTGGTAAAGATGTCAGCAAGCTGCTCCGTTGTGGACACGTAGTGAGGCGCTACAATCCCATCTGTGACCGCGTCACGAATAAAATGGCAATCAATCTCAATGTGCTTCGTACGCTCGTGAAGAACGGGATTTTGGGCTATGTGGAGAGCTGACTTACTATCGCAAAAGACATCCATTGCCCGCGGATGATCAACACCGAGACACTGGAGGAGAGTCTTTAACCATTTCAACTCACATGTGATGGATGCCAGGGAACGATACTCAGCTTCAGCTGAGGACCGGGAGACCGTGTCCTGCTTCTTTGTCTTCCAAGAGACGGGAGAAGTACCGAGGAAGACGATCCAGCCAGTGAGCGAACGACGAGAGAGAGGGCAGCTCGCCCAATCAGAGTCACACCAGCCTGTCAAGGATAGATCGCAAGAGGAGGAGAGTAAGACACCTTGGCCTGGACTCCCTTTTAAATACCGCACAACGCGCAACGCAGCATCCCAATGCTCTTGGCGCGGGGCGGTCATGAACTGAGCAAGAATGTGAACAGAGTATGTCAAATCTGGTCGGGTAAAAGAGAGATAAATGAGGCGACCAACGAGATGACGGAACCGTTCCGGGTCATTAAGAACAGCACCGGCGGCAAGTGCCAAAGAGTGATTTTGCTCCATTGGAAAGTCAGCCGGTTTGGCGCCGAGAAGGCCTGCTTTCGTGATAATGTCAAGTGTGTACTTCCGTTGACAGAGAAAAATCCCTGCCGGACTGTGAGCAACCTCAATGCCCAAGAAGTATTGTAGGCGCCCCAAATCCTTCATGTGAAAACATGTGCTCAAATATGTTTTAAAAGCAGAAATAGCGGAAGAGTCATTACCAGAGATAATAAGATCATCAACGTACACAAGGACATTGAGGAGCACTGTGTCTTGCCGTAGAGTGAAAAGAGAGTAGTCTGAATACGACTGGAGAAAGCCATATTTCTTCAAAGAAGCCGCTAACTTGGCAAACCAACATCTCGGTGCCTGACGCAGGCCGTACAGGGACTTGGTCAGGCGACAAACCTTGTTGGGGGTGTCAGATCCAAAACCAGGGGGTATTTTCATATACACTTCTTCATGCAGATCACCGTGAAGGAAAGCGTTGTGAACATCCATCTGGTGTAACTCCCAGCGCTTAGCAGCCGCAACAGCCAGAAAAGTTCTAACCGTGACCATCTTGGCAACCGGAGCAAATGTTTCGTTGTAATCAATGCCTTCCACCTGATGGTTACCGAAGATGACCAGGCGTGCCTTAAGGCGTTCAACTGAACCATCGGCATGATATTTGATTTTATACACCCACTTGCAATCGAGTGCCTTCTTCCCAGGCGGCAACTCCTCCACCACCCATGTCTCATTGGCCTCCAATGCGTCGATTTCTTTATGCATGGCTTCGCACCAGCCTGCATCTTGCATGGCCGCACGAAAAGAGCATGGTTCAACACCAGCAATGACAGCTGCGAGAAAGGTACGATGGTGCAATGACAAGTTATCACAATTCACAAATGGTGCTATAGGATAAGGAGTACCTGAGGAGCTGAATGGTTGCGAGGATGGCGGGGATGGACTCATATTCCGTACAGTGTGCGTAACATAATCAGACAACCAACCTGAGGAACGTTTCTCTCGGAAGCCGCGACCTAGTAAAGGTGCATCAGAGGACTCAGCAGCAGCCGGGCCAGCCGATGGTGAAGCCGAGAGCGCACCAGCAGGCTCTGTTGGTGGCACTTCCTCGTCGATAGGGGGAAGGAACACAACGTCCTCCACAACCGGATCCAAACTGTCCGGGCGGTCTTCATTGACCGCGACAACATCTATGACAAAAGGCAAAGCAGCAGGTGAGGCGGTCGAATTCCCGTTGGCAAAAGGGAATTCATTTTCATGGAACACTACATCCCTGGAAATAAGAAAGTCTTCAGTGTCCAGATCATAAAACTTCCACCCTTTCTTGCCGTTAGGATACCCAACAAAGATGCAGCGCCGACTGCGAGGGGTGAATTTACCTTGTCGGGAACGTTGATCGTGAACAAAACTCAAGCAGCCGAACACCCGTAGGTCATCTAGATCAGGTAGATCCTCATGTAGCAGTTCAAATGGAGACTTATTGTCAAGGAGGGCAGAGGGAGTTCTACTGATCAAGTGTACTGCAGCAAGAACACATTCCCCCCAAAAGAGAATGGGTAAATTTGCCTGAAACATCAAGGCACGGCCTATATTCAAAATGTGTTGATGTTTTCTTTCAACGCGACCATTCTGTTGCGGAGTACCAAAACAAGAGGTCTGAAATAAGATCCCCTGCTCATCAAAATAGTCAAGCATGCATTTGAACTCAGTACCGTTGTCACTACGCACAGTTTTAACAGTGGTGGCAAACTGCCGTTCAATCATTGCAAAGAAAGAGCGAAAGGCTCTAGAGACTTCCGTCTTGTTTCTTAATAAATAAATCCAAACAGCCCTTGAAAAGTCATCAACAATACTCAAAAAATAAATAGCATCACAGGAAGAAGGAACTGAATGTGGTCCCCACAAATCACAGTGTATCAATTCCAATTTTCTACTAGCTCTACTGTTACTAACAGGAAAACAGCTACGCTTTTGCTTAGCTTTTGGACAAACTATGCAAGTGTCGCTGGACGGCTGAGAACTACTACTACTAGACTGTAAAGCAGGCACTAATTTGACAATCTTCTCAGAAGGATGACCAAGACGACGATGCCACAACTCAAACTCTGTCAACCCCGGTACCGTTACTGCATGCACTGTAGGAATGCCACGGAAATAGTAGAGTCCATCCCGTCGCTCACCCGCCCCAATCAGGCTCCCCGAATGATAGTCCTGTATAGCACACAAAGAAGCAGTGAATGTGATAAAACAGTTAGAATCATCAATTAGTTGTGTCACCGAAATCAAATTGCAGTTAAGCTGTGGAACAAATAAAACATTGATAAGGGTTATGCCACTTGGGAGAAGGACGGAACCCTTCAACGTGGCCACAACACATTGACCATTCGGTAACCCAACCAAGCGAGCATCCATCTGTACGACATCGACGAGACAGTCCAGGTTTCCTGTCACATGATGAGAAGCGCCAGAATCAATAATCCAAGACAAAATAAATAGCTCACCCGTCATACGATCCCCATCCTGACTCTTATGTTTCAGGAAGTGCAGCAGTGACTTCGCTTGGGCTTGGCTAAGATCAACAAATGGGGAATCACCCAGTTCCGTGACTGCATGGGCACGGGCTGGCGTTGCAGGAAAGGGACCAGGAGAGGCGGCATTTGTGGTGGTAGGTGTGACGGGAGTCCCACGGCTAGGTGTGACGGGAGTCCCGCGGCCAGAACCACGGCCAGACCCGCTCACTCTGTTACGGTCAGCCCACCAGTCAGGGTAACCGTGTATCTTAAAACAGGAGGTAGTATCATGTCCTTTCTGCTTGCAGTGAGAACAAAAGAGCTTGGACCGATCTACACGGTCTGATGGCAGCCGAGAGCGATCAGCCCTCAACGCGAATGCGTGAACTTCCTGCTCAATTACCTTCTCGCGAGCGATGTGACGAGAGTTTTCTTCCTGAACAAATGCTTGATAGGCTTCATAGAGAGGTGGCTGAGGCTTCTGGGAAAGCAGATTGGTGCGCACTGCGGAGTAGAGATCATCATCAACTCCAATTAGAAATTGATGGAAATATGCCTCATCTTGCTTATTAGCAAGCTTCGCGGAGAGATCGCAGGTACAGAGTCCGCAAAGGCAAGTGGGTAGGGGTTTCAACCGAGTCAATTCATCCCAAAGAGCAACTAACCGATTGTAGTAGTCATCTATCGACTCGCCCTTTGATTGTTTGCACAGTGTGATGGAAGCGCGCAGCTGCTGAATCCGTGGACCGTTGGCCTTCATGTACTTGCGCTCCAAAAACAGCCACAAAGGTCGAGCTTCTTCATGATACGGGATGGACGCAGCAACTCTAGCATCCATCGTTCTAGTGAGCCATGAAATAATCATGGAGTTCACGGTTTCCCAATCCGAGATCTTCATAGCATCGGTGGGCTTCTTGATTGAACCATCAATGAATCCAAATTTGCAGCGCGATTTGAGAGCTAGTGTGATCACTCTCGACCATGCAACAAAGTTATCGCCCTTTAGAACTGTGTTGGTGATAACGTTTCCAGGTTGATCACCCGAAGAGAGGTAGAAGGGAGATTGAGTTCTATCTTCGGGAGGTTGGGTTTGGTTTTTGTTTGCGCCGGCCATGTCGAGGTTAAAGACGATTGCAGTAGGCAAATCGCTGAAGCTACGTCAATCGCAGTAGGCGGATCAACGGGAAGAGGGTTGGTTTGTCGATCGCAGTAGGCAGATCAACGTGAAGAGAGTAGGTTTGCTAGGCGGCTTGGCTCCGCTACCATGTTAAGTTTAGGGAAATAGGTTTTCCTTCTCTTCATTAATCAGTAATACATGAGTATATATACAAGCGAACTTTGGGCCCAATAGGCCCAATATACAAGATACGAACATAAGCATATATGTGTCCTAACAAAAGGAAATCAAAGAGGCTATTTTTTTCACAGTTCCAACAGAAGCTTAAGTCCTCCACAGAACAACTGAAAACAGTCAGTGGGAGTAGAGTCACTGGAAATTAAAGAGCTAAAATTGTTGAATAATGTATGTCAAATATGAACTTCACACTCAGACACCTAGAAATAGACATACTGGTGAGAGCTCTCTTGCACCATCTAGAGTTGGAAAAGTCATACCAGCATATGGTTCAAAATTCTCCAACCAAACTGAGGAAGTCAAGAGAAACCCAGTTCTTCAATCACACCAAACATGTCATTTATGTATGTCATAAAACATTGAAACATAGAGAAGCTAAGATAGGGTATGTCAGAACTAAAATAGAACCTGAATAAGCAAATGAAATAAGTTAGGAGGAAGAGAACTGAGCTTACTTTAGTTAAGCAGTGGATTGAATCTTGATGATACCAAAATAAATGAAGATGTTACTCTCTCTTTAGCAGTTCCAGTTCCAGTTGTTGTTCTATTAAAGATAGAAAACGAACAGCTTGCTTAGGGAGAGAATTGCGGAGGAACAGCAATTGGCATTCCCATTTTACATAGAATTGCTGATAGATTTATGGGAATCTCTTTCGCTAACAAGTGGGATAAGACCACTCATATAGTTACGGTGAAAGAGAAAGTACGAATCCCATGTTTCTGCTTAGTATCCCTCTGTTGAAATAGGTGGTGTGAATTAACAAAGCTAATAATCAACCGGGTGGAGATACGAATTACAAAAGTTGAACTTTTAATTTAAATGGAAGTAGGAAAAATACAGATGAACTTAAATATTTATTGCCTTTGAATAGGCATACAACACTCACAAACTTTCCCTCCCAGGAAACTTATTTTTACTCACCCTTATTTTTATCTCTCACACACACCCTCACTCACTCAATATCTTCTCAATTGAGAAATTGAATTTCTCCTCAATTTCTCTAAGGGACGGATTCATGAATTATTTCCAAGAGGCAGGGGTTCGGGGGCAGCGCCCCTGATATTTTTTTTTTTTAGTATTTTAAAGAGAAGGCAAATGAGCTGAACGAAAAATTGGAAAAATGCTTAAAAGTATTTGTATCCGTCACTAAATAATAAATATTTAGATAAACTTAACAAAAAGATAAATAAGAAGACAATATAGAAAATGGTCTCATTATGGTTAGTAAGGAATTGTAAAAGCTCAAGAAAATTTCCTTTATTAATTGAATCTTCACACTCAACATCACCACGAAAAGCTAGTTCCTGACGAAGTAGAAACCGAATACAATCAAGTACTGCAGTCAACTGAATCCGATAATCTTGTTTTATTTGACTAGATTGTTCAGAAAAAGCCACTTCAATATGTTGCTTTTGATCCATCAATGCTTCACATTTTCTCCAAGCATTATTATGACTACTATTAACACCACCAATATGTTTCTATAATCGTACTTTCATGTCTTTCCAATTGTCAAAGCCAGTAGAAATAAAAATACCACTCCCTCCTTGCTCTCCATTCTCTAAACCCATCAAATAACAACATAAACAAAAAACTGTATTTTTGGACGAACTATACTCCAACCAATTACCAAATTCATCATACCATTTAGGATTAAAACGTCGTTGAATACCTCCAACTAATGTTTTAGGAAATTTTACGTCTCGTGGTTGACAAGGACCTTTCAACATATAAGCTCTACGAATTTGATCCCGATCATTAGGATGATATGATAAAATTTTAGGTCGCATACGTGGATCAGCAGGAAGATTTTTCAAATCAACTTATAAAAATCTCTTCGACTTTTTCGCAAGTCGTTCTTCACTTTCATTTGAACCAACATTTGATGATATCGATAGTGCTTGAGTAGATGGTTTAATCAAATATTTGTCCATATCTACAAAAAAAAAAATTAATACAGTTAGCATATTAATTTAATGAATTTAGTTTCCTATAAATCCCTGCTTCCCTCTCACTGTTGTTTTGCATCTACTTCACAAATTCATTCCAAAAAGAAACTAAAGTGATCCAAAATAATCTCTACAAACCAATTACTACCAAATATGTCCAACATTAAATGCAGTGAATAAAGATTGAATAATCTCTACGAGTTTAAAGATCATGATCATGATTCATGAAGAGAGGGATGGCAATGAAAAAAGTGCCAATTATTAAATTAGAAATACATATTTAATTCAACGTTATGATCTTTGTCGAATACATATTAAGGGTATTTACAGTTAATTTAGCCATGCATTCGTTTACATGCATGTCTTATCTTCAATTAATTTATATGCTTGATATATAATTTGATCTACCAACAACAAAGAATTTTAAAAAGAGGGGATTTGGGCTCAAAGAATCTTAAAAAGAAGGGTTTTGCGTGAATCGAACACACAACCTTCTAATATGGAGGCAAGTGCGCTACCATTGCGCCAAGGGTCCTATTGAATGATAAAAGGGTAAACTTTAATTAAAGCTTAAACTGAAGGTAAATTTTTTTTTTTTTATGCCGCCCACCCTGGCCCTGGGCTGGATCCGTCCCTGATTTCTCCTCTCCCTTTCTCACACACACTCCTCTCTTTATTTCTTTGCACTCTTCAATCTTGCTACTCTGCCAACAAATGCAATGCCTATTTATATAGGCTTCCACCGACTCACTTTACAATTTTTTTATTATTTTTCTTTTTCTACAAACTTCTGCAACCTTCTTTCTAGACACTTCCTTTCTACACACTTCTTCTTATTTCGGTGCACCCCTCTTCTACAACCTTCTACCACTTTCTCTTCTTTCTTTCTTTTCTCAGTGTTGATAATTTAATACTCCCCCTCAACACCGACTTCGGTCTTTTTTACCATTCCGATCTGATGATAAAGCTTTTCAAGCTTAACTCCACTAAGACTCTTTATGAAATGGTCTGCAGCTTGATTCTCTATTTTAACATGATCCAATCCAATTTCTTCTTGCAAGGTATTTTCCCTGATAAAATGATAATGCACTTCCACGTGTTTAGTTCTTGCATGAAAAACTGAATTTTCCGCTAAACGTATTGCTGACAAATTGTCACAATATAAGGGAATGGTATACTCTGTTTCTTGATGCAAGTTTTCCAATAGTTGCTTCAACCAAGTGCTCTCTTGAGCTGCCATTGCTGTTGCTAAGTACTCTGCTTCTGTTGTTGACAAAGACACTGATTACATTGCATTTCATCATGTTTTTACTATCCATTTACTTGTTATTTGGGCAGTAAACCTACTGATTTATCCTTGTATTTCCCATATCTTAGCAGTTCTGGTCTAGAGGTAATTTATAGAAGAATCTGATTTTTGAAGAGCTGAAGCTGTTTTCCCGAGTCTTGGCCTAGTGCTTGGCCAAGACTCCTTCGCATTCAACGTGTCGCACCACCAGATCGTCTTGGCCAAGACTCCGGCCAAGACTGATCCGCGGAAAAGAAATCATGAGCAGCAGCGTTGGGCCTTGCGAGCTGGCAAATCACAGCTGTCCAGTGACAAAGAGAAGGATCAAGAAGATATTTATTTAAGAATCCTATCAAGGATCTCCTTCCATCTTTATATATTTTAAATTCCTATTTTTATTCAAAACAAATCAGGATAATTTATTAGGAGATTATTTAGGAGATTATTTAGGAGATTGAGTTAGAGAAGGACAGAGGAGTTTTAGCTTACTTATAGCTGAACTTGTCCTCCTCTTCTCCGGACGCTACACGCTCTCTTCTTCTTCCCCAATTCGACATTGATATACTTTTGCTCCGGGATTTAATTCTTTGAATCCACGGATTTATTTTATTTATTCAATCAAGTATTTTTATAATTCATTCATGAGTACATCTAGCTAATCACCATTCTTGGTAAGAGCTTAAGGGCTATGTTTCTTATATTTCGTGAGATCTAATTACTCTTAATAATCTCTATTTTTGTAATTATTTATTTTCTGGTTTCTTTACTTCCTTGTTCAAGTTTAGAACTGACAATTCAGATTTTAGCTTGGGAGACCCAGTTAAATGAATAATACAACTCAGACCCGATCGACAACCGTGGGCCTCGACTGACAACCGTGGGCCTCGACTGACAACCGAGGGTAAACTTGAGTCGGGTGTTGTCTTATCCACAGCAGCACTGCAAATATAGAGATGAACATCATTGAATCAGTGATCGAATCATAAGAACATAGCACGTTCATGCTCTTACCGGGAACCTTCTTTTTACTGTTTTCAATCTTGACCCCTGTCTTGGCCAAACCTTTGACCAAGACTGTTTTGAACTATTTAATTGCTTTTGTTTTTGTTTTAATTTTCAGAATCAACCAACCAAATTCAGTGACGAGGAAGTCAACCAAGAACTACAAATCCCCCGAAGTCTCTGTGGACGATCCTCTTTCCACCATCTACAAGTTCCTTGTGGACAAGTGATAAGTTGTATTTCTACCCCTTTTTCTTATCTATTATACACTTATATTTGACGTGTTCGACGCGCGATCAGACACTGTTGGTTGTCTTTTGCTACACCAAGAAACTGCTCCAGATCCAAGCATAAAAACATACCCTGTAGTTGAACGTCGGGTATCATAATCACCTGCATAGGCAGCATCGTAGTAGCCAACTAGTTTGCCATCTCCACCTTTATTATACATAATACCATAGTCAAGTGTATTCTTCACATATCTCAAGATTCGCCGAATTGCTTCAAGATGAGGCTTCTTCGGATTTTACATGTACCGACTCATCACACCAACTGCATAAGAAATATCAGGTCTTGTTAAAGTTAAGTAGATTAAACTACCCATCAATTGTCGTTACATTGTTGCATTTTCCAAATCTTTTCCTTCAGTAGCACACATCTTTGCGTTTGGCTCCATTGGTGTCGAGGTTGGCTTGCAGTTAAGCATTCCAAACTTCTTTAACAAATCTTTGGAATACTTTTGTTGATGGAGGAATATTCCTTCAGGAGTACGATCAACCTCTAAACCAAGGAAATGCTTAAGTTGACCGAGTTCTTTCATTTGAAAGCGAACAGACAGATTCTCTTTTGTTCGGAGAATCTCATCTTCACAATCTCCTGTAATGATCAAATCATCCACATATACTAGCACAATAGCTAGCTTTCCTCCATTAGCTTTGACAAATAGACTGGAGTCTGCATGTGTTACTAAATAACCAGTATGGGTAAGAAATTCAGCAATTTTCCCATACCAAGCTCTTGGTGCTTGCTTTAAGTCGTAAAGCGCCTTCCGAAGCTTACAGACAAACTCGGGATGATCTTGACTCTGAAAACCCATTGGTTGGTTCATGTAGATCTCTCGATCCAATTCTCTATGAAGAAATGCATTCTTCACGTCTATCTGCCACAACTTCCAATCCTTACTAACTGCGAGCGCAAGTAAAACTCGCACAGTTGTAAGCTTCGTTACTGGACTAAACGTCTTATCATAGTCCAATCCATACTGTTGAGAAAATCCACGAGCTACTAGACGAGCCTTGTGCCTCTCAATTGATCCATCTGGGCGACGCTTTATCTTGTAAACCCATTTGCAGGAAATAGGTTTCACGTCCTTCAGTTTTGGTACAAGCTCCCTGTCGCACCGTCGCGAGCGAAATTTGGGACGCAAATGAAAACACATATCAATGAAGTCGCCACCCTATTTTCTAAGGTTTAGGGAAACCTATAAAGTCCAAAAATAAAATAAAACTAAGGCACAAATGAAAAGGGTCTAAACCCAAGAACGATGGTTCGGGGTCGTATTATGGACTCGGGAAGGTGTTAGGCACCCGAGTCTCATCCTTAAAAAGGTTACCGGTTCTAAAAAAGAGGTGTTTAAAAATCATGTTGAAAACAAGTAATTTGGCCCTCAGAGGGGGTATCGTCGCTTTAGTTCTTAAGTTTGTGAGATTGATTTTATCCTAACTGTTGTCGAATTGTTAAATAACATTTTTTTATCCTCTAAAAGATAAAAAGGTTGGTTGTATACCTATTCCGGTTATATTTAGCCGAGTTCAAAATTAGTCCGATTACATGCCAAATTAGGTGGGATTACTACCGTTTTATTAATCTTTACCAAAGCGACGACCTTAATGAACAACGATGGATCACTATCATCATCGGGCCAATGCACGTGATTAAATCCTATTTACTAAGTGGTTCTAAGCATGCATAGGCTAGCAAAGTACCGTTTTGAGTGAATGCGAGAAAACACGTTGAAAAGAGAAAAACCGGGGTGGGGTCGAAGCCGCGCACATAACACATTCGCCAAGATAGCATAAATAATAAAAAAACATTCGTGGGGTCGAAGCCGCACACGGAACACATTCATCAAAATAAAAGCGTAAATTCGTGGGGACAAAGCCGCACACGAAACAAGCATAAAATAAAGCACATTCATTGGTATAAGCATCATGCAAACAGATTAATTCGAATTCTAACAATCACGCATTAAAATACGTTTATCCAAAATAAAGAAGGGAAAAAGGAAAACATACCTGGAGAGCTTTACCTGTAGATCAAAGATTAGTGGCAACAATTAATAATAAAATAGATAAATACTGCAAATAAATATTACAAATTAATTACAAATTCCCAAATAAATAAATACAACAATTAAATTCTCCATTCGAGCTTCGCAATTGGCAATGACGCATCGAACTCCTCGTCGAGCTCCAACAAGCTCATTGGGGCATCATCACGACGAGCGTGCAAATAAAACATACGAACAAAATAGACAAATAAACGCGTATAAGTAAGGGACTCACAAATAAATTTCAAATGATTAAATATTAATAAAAATGGAATCCCTTACCCATTAAAGTTGGCAGAATAATCAATCAGGCTGGTAATCGCGAACTCGGTACCTAAAAAAATGGAAAAAAGTTAGTACCGATTTTAATTAGAAAAACTTGGGCCGCAGCCCGTTTCTTCCATTCCTTCATTTTCGGGCCCCAGTCCATAACACCCATTTTTACTATAGGGCCGCGGCCCATTACTCAATCCTTTCATTCTTTTATTTCCTTGTTTCAACGACACCAACATCACTCTTTTTTTCTCTTCATTCTTTCCTTTTATTTCTTTTCTTCCTTATTCCATTTTCCTTCCTTCATTGCAGCCCTCTCTTCTCCTCCTCCCTTATTCTTTTTCCATTTCTTTTTCTTTGCTTCTTTTCGGCCGAGGGGTGGTGGTGGTTGGAGCAGCGAACCGCGGTGACGAGATGGCCGGCTGGGTAGATGGTAGCTGGCGGCGGCGGGTTCGGTTTAGTCAAAGGAGGGTCGGACAACGCTGAAAGCAGAGGAAGAGATTGAGCAGCGGCGATGCGGCGGTCGGTGGAGGCGACGACTGGGAAGCCACAGCGACGGTGGGATGCGGTTTTGCTGGGTCGGGTTTGATGGGGGTTAATTTGGCTTTGGTTTGTTGGTCGTTCGTGGGTTAATTTGGTTTTGGTTATTTGGTTGTGCCGGAGGAGCAGTTGGGTTGGCAGCGGCGGAGGTGAGGGTTTCTGTGGTGGAGCGGCGGTGGGTTTGTGATTGGCTGGTGCGACGGCGAGGGATAGTGGCCGGCTGGCGCGGCTGATGTTGATTTTGGGTCTGGTTTCAGGTTGGGGGGTGGACTCGGGTTATAGTTGATTGGTTGTTCGGGTGTTGGGCTTGTATTGATTGAAATCGGAGATGGGTTTGATTATTTGGGGAAGTAAATTGGGTCTGTTTGTTTGTGTATTTTTTTGAGGTGGCAGATTTGGGCGATTATTTTGTGAAATTGTGATGGCTCCTCCCGATTGAAATGGGATGATCTTGTTTATAATCGGATCCAATTGAAATTGGATTCTTTTAAAGAAAAAAATGAAGAAGGTGTGATGATGGTGTTTAATAAATTGAAAGGGAAGAGATGATGGTGTTCGGATAGTGGACAGGAAAGAATGAGTAAAAAATGTAAAGTAAAGTGAAAGTGAAAATGAGTATGATTATTTTTTGGGGTTCGATCCAATGATACAAGAAATTTAATTTGGAATCGATAAAAGTTCGAACGGAAAATACATACAAAATAAAATAAAATGACATGAAATAAAATAAAACAAGATAATAAATAGTAAATAAATGGAAATAATAATAATAATAAGATCAGGAATGAGCGAAAAAATGAACGACTTGAGTTAATCGTGTCAAAATTCGGGTATCAACAGTTGCCCCCTCTTTACTGTCTTATCAAAAATAAAGTGTAACTGAAATTTTTGATGAGCAGTAAAGACGCTTGCCCCAGTACCATGAATGTTCAAAATGCAGAATGACATGTAAGGAACATGGAAGGGCATAAATTTTGGAAAATGGCTCCGATCGGATACCATGGTGCAAAAATGTAAATTGCGAAAATGTGAACTCATCTCCACTCGGATGCCTTAGAGAAATAAAAATTGCCAAAATTTTAAATTTACCTCCACTCAGACATTGATTAAAACGCATGAAAATAAGTTCAACTTCACTCGGATGCTGATGTCGCAAGGTAGAAACATAAATTCAGCTCTACTCATGATGCTGGTGGCTCCACTCGGATGCCTTTTGGATTCAGTTTCACTCGGACACCGTCGGAGAAACGTAGATTCATTTTCATTCGGGCATTGATGGCTCCATTCGGATGCTGCGATGTAAAAATGTGAGGTAGTCCCACTCATATATGTATATTATGAAAGGACATAAATCTGAAAGCAGAAAATCAAACAGCCTTATACGGATGACGTGTTGCAGAAAAGTAAATTACAAAAGTGTAAACTTAGCTTTTTTGATGTTGACGGCTCTATTTGGACAGCTTTGCAATAATGCCAATTCAGTTCTGCTCCAAGGCCGATGTTACTGGGACACTGATGCGGAAAATAAATTGCAGAAAAATAGATTCAGCTTCACTCGAACGCCGATGCCTACTAGGATGCGAGATGCTTTGTAGAAGGATAAATTCAGCTCTACTCAGACGCTGATTGATTCCACTTGGACGTTGATTGTTCAATTCGGATACTAGGATGCTTTGCAGAACTGTAAATTGCAGCTTCACTTGGATATCTCCATTTGACCACTGCGATGCCTACTCAATTGCTGATGCGGAAATTTAAATTATAGAAAAGAAAATTTAGCTCCACTCGGATGCTTTGCAAAAAAGTAAATTCAGCTCCACTCAGACGCTGATGGCTCCACTCGGATGCCTTACAAAAAAATATAAATTGCGGCTACACTCGGACGTCTCCACTCGAATTCCGCGATGCATAAATATAAATTCAGCTCTACTCAGACGCTGATGGCCCCACTCGGATGCCTTGCAAATTCAGTTCCACTCGGACACTGATGACTCCACTCGGATGTCTTGAAAAATATAAATTCAGCTCCACTCGGATGCTGATAAATAACGGCTCTACTCAGATGCCGACAACTCCACTAGGACGTTGATAAATTCAGCTCCACTCGGACGCTGATGGTTCCACTCGGATACCTTACAGAAATGTAAAATGCGACTTCACTCGGACGTCTCCCCTCGAATGTCGCGATGGAGAAAATGTAAATTCAGCTCTACTCAGACGCTGATCAATAATGGCTCTACTCAGATGCCTACAACTCCACTCGGACGTTGATAAATTCAGCTCCACTCGGACGCTGATAATCATTACTGATTCTGCAAAACAATCGTTAAATGGTTTTTGCAAGGTGGGGTTTGAACCGCCACACGATTTCTTGAAAGGTGGGGTTTGAGTCGCCACACGATTTTCGCAAGGTGGGGCTTGAACCGCCACACGATCTTTGAAAGGTGGGGTTTAAACCGCCACACGATTTTTTGCGAGGTGGGGTTTGAACCGCCACACGATTTTTTGAGAGGTGGGGTTTGAACCGCCACACGATTTTTGCAAGGTGGGGTTTGAACCGCCACATGATTTTTGGAAGGTGGGGCTTGAACCGCCACACGATTTTTTGAGAGGTGGGGTTTGAACCGCCACACGATATTTTTTGAATGGTGGGGTTTGAAGCGCCACACGATTTTTTTGAGAGGTGGGGCTTGAACCGCCACACGATTTTTGCAAGGTGGGGTTTGAACCGCCACACGATCTTTGAAATGTGGGGTTTAAACCGCCACACGATTTTGGAAGGTGGGGTTTCTGAACCTCCACACGATTTTTTATGAATGGTGGGGTTTGAACCGCCACACGATTTTTTTGAGAGGTGGGGTTTTTGAACCGCCACACGATTTTTGAAAGGTGGGTTTCTGAACCTCCACACGATTTTTTTGAATGGTGGGGTTTGAACCGCCACACTATTTTGCAAGGTGGGGTTTGAACCGCCACACGATTTTTTGAGAGGTGGGGTTTTTGAACCGCCACACGATTTTTGAAAGGTGGGGTTTCTGAACCTCCACACGATTTTTTTGAATGGTGGGGTTTGAACCGCCACACGATTTTTGGAAGGTGGGGTTTGAACCGCCACATGATTTTTGGAAGGTGGGGTTTGAACCGCCACACGATTTTTTTTAAAATGTGGGGTTTGAACCGCCACACTATTTTTGGAAGGTGGGGTTTCTGAACCGCCACATGATTCTTTGAAATGTGGGGTTTGAACCGCCACACGATTTTTGAAATGTGGGGTTTGAACCTCCACACGATTTTTTTTGAAATGTGGGGTTTGAACCGCCACACGATTTTTTGGAAGGTGGGGTTTCTGCCTCCACACGATTTTTTTGAAATGTGGGGTTTGAACCGCCACACGATTTTTTTGAAAGGTGGGGTTTCTGAACCTCCACACGATTTTTGAAAGGTGGGGTTTCTGAACCTCCACACGATTTTTTTTTAATGGTGGAGTGGTAACGTGCTCCATTCAGACATTTATTGGATGGATTTGTTGGCGGAAATTGATCATAATGTGAGATTCCATCGAAACATATCTGTATCCTGCAGATAAGGAGGAAACAAACAGGAAGCAGCAGTGGATGGAAAAAATATAGAGCAAATGATAAATGGAAACAATCAAATCATGTATGTTGTATATGAAAGTATTCCCACACTACCCAAAGGTTTGCCCCCAGTATTTTATAAAAGCAACTTCCCTATCAAGAGATGATTCAACAAGTTTATGCATTTCTGGAGAACATGTCATCCATTTTCTATCATATAAGCATGCTTGATACAAGTCTAGAAAAGCATCCGCATCTTGCCCAGGAGATAACGACCTCAAGGACAAAACTTTCCCACAACATGTAGGCGTAAGCAGTCCTCACCAGATATTAGTGTTTGCGCTCACACTCAGGAATAAGGCTATGTGTTTACACTCTTAGAAATGCAGCAACATAGCACACAGTCAGATTTGCAATGTCAATCCGAGTGAATAAACTTCAGATAAAGATGCACATGCATGGGCATTCTAGTAATCGAAAGGACTTTGCGGGGAGAAGAAGTGAATATATTCTTCTTTAATGAACAGGGCCTGCTGATTGGCCACAGTAAGGGCAAAGTACACAAGTCCTTCCGTCTTGCTGGGGATGCTTCTTCCCACTATCACTTTGAGGGCGCAGTGCTTAGATGCTGGATATGTTCCTCCTTGGTCATTTTGAGGGCAAAGCGCCCAGGTTCTTTGATCTTTGCCGGGAACGCTCTTTGATTACTTTGGTGAAGCCCTAAAACTTTCCCTTGAGAGGTCCACAATTTATTGTTTGAATACAACTGGGTTCTAAGTCTTTGAATCTCGGTGAACCCTAGACGATGAGGTTTTTCATGGGTCTGAGACTGGTCGGACTAATTGCCACTGCTGTGTACCACCCCTGCCTTGGTTGTTATGGGGAAATAGCCTTCACTTTTCTCCTTTTGGAAGATTGACCTGGAGCCATTTTTCGTACTTGCTTCTGCTTTTCTTTCTTCTTCTTTTTTCTTCTTTCTTTTTTCTTTTTTTCTTTTTCTTCTCTTTTTTCTTTTCTTTTTTTCTTGTTTCTTTTTTTCTTTTTTTCTTTTTCCTTTTTGTTTCTTTTTCTCTTTTTATTCTTTTTCCTTTTTGTTTCTTTTTCTCTTTTTATTCTTTTTCCTTTTTGTTTCTTTTTCTCTTTTTATTCTATCACAAAATACATAGAGCAAGTACCGTTTTCGTGCTGGCTTTCCTTGGTCTTGGTTTAAGGCAGAGGCCTTCATTTCTTTCTCTTCTCGGCGTCCTTACAGTGCCGACCATCAATATTCAAGGATTTCTTCTTTCTTCTTTTGCAAACCTCACTCACTGTGCACCTTGCCCCCGGTTAGCAATCTCAGTCTGGCACTGTTCATTGTCTTATATAAAAAAAGAAAATGGAAGAAAGAGCAAAGTCCAATGTCATTTTACTGCTATCCCATGGCTAATGGTGCATGTACCCTGGATATTATGCAAATCTAACTAGCACTTTAGTTTAGCATTTGCACTCAGGAAAGAAGTATAGCATGAAGGCCCAAAATACTCACAGGGATGTGTTTGTGACTGCTTACATCTAAAACATGTTGTAGATATAAGAGCTAGCAGGCGAGATCATGCATGTCATATAATTTCAAATGGATGCCCTAGTTATCCATGATGCAATAAAATGATGAACATGCTCAATTTATGGAAGTTTTGAAAATTTGAGGGTAGTGTGGATTTTATTTAGCAAAAAAATTGATTTCACAAAAATCTCAACAGTTTTAGCAAATTTTTTTTTTTTTTTTTTTTTTTTGAACAATTAAAAGAGTTGCCCCCAATATGGGAATGAATGCATACTGTTTTGTACAAAATTTAAAGAGGCAGAGAGGTAGATGGACTTCTCTGAACATGTGCAACAGAGCAGAAATGACAGTCATTTCAAAGTCAGCAGGAGGAGGATTCCTCTACACTCACTGAGTAGCGTTGGGCTAAAGCCAAGGTAAAAATGGACGCAAAGAGCTCATTGTTGCGGGCTATCATTCTGTATGTTTACCCCCCTGCAAAAATAATATCCCAACTATGGATGAAATGTCCCTTAATGTAGAAACGAGACTACACTAAAAGGAAAAGGCATAAAAGAAAGGGACTACCCGGGGTATGCGAAGCAGAAGCAGCAAGGGTAGAAATGACGATTATTTAAGAGTTGGTAGGAGCATTCCTCTTTCCCGCTGAGTAGCGATGGAACTCTTCTAGTCGTCATTTTATTGCTTGCCCAAGCTAATGATTGATGTGCTCCTTTCGTCCACCTGAAATAAAGGGATTTAAATAGAAAGTTCAAAGGAAAAGATATCCTCAAATCTTAACGAGCAAAAAATACTGGTGAGGAACACGTGGGTTGCCTCCCACGAAGCACCCTTGTTTATAGCCGTAGGCTCGACTATCCAAACTTCACGTTGTCAATCAATTCTATTAGATGTTTTCCATGCATTTAGTTTGATGTGAGTTATCACATGAAGTGAATGGTCTTCTAGCAAATTATTATGCAGGTAACCATGACAGGATGAGTTCCTGATTCAAACTCTAACTCGGGTTCCTGCAAAATAAAGAAGAAATGGTTAGAATGAAGGGTGATTCAAGAAAATTATCAATATAATCAATAAGTTCTAGAATCTCCCTTTTCTAGCAAGGCGTTATGCAGATAACCACAACATGATTCAAATTCTGACTCGGGTTCATGACGATGTTGAAATCAAATCCTAATTGTCTCCTTCTCAATCTCCCATGGATTATCACCTGTCAAGATACAAAATCCAATCCATTAGTAGCATCAAATTTATGCATGTGCTAAAGGATTAATGATATTAATATGGTATGAGAAACATCCATTGGGTATAGTGTCGAGATGTTGGAGTGTTAGGGTGATCTGAGCAAAGCGAAGTGGTTGGTCACGCCTTAATTGCATCTTTTCTGGTGATTCCTTGTCATGGGCAAGACAAATTATGACTGATCAAGGGAGAGTTTTTCTTTTGGACCCCGAGGATCTAGTTTGGCTTCCTCAGGCCTAGTTATAAACAAAAAAGTGTAAATAAGTATAATAAAAACTATACAGTAATACAAAATATATGGATTTTGTTTTAATAGGTAATAGTGTCAAAAATAATTACAACTCATCACTAAGTACAACAAAAAATATAATGAACTAGATATGTAATTAAATGCTCCTTGATGAGTGGACATGTCAGAGGAGCAATTCCACCAAACTCTCTTCGTGCCCTCCTTCTGCAAGGATGACAAAAAATGGATCCTAATCAGTAGCATCTGAATGGAGAATGTATATAAAGGTGAGTAAAGTCATAGGAAAAAAAAGAATCATGGTATCACAAGAAAGAAAATAGAAACATAGCATCGCAAGGGAAAAAAAAATGAAACCTTGTATCGCAACAAGAATTATCATGGTATGATGGTAAAAAAAAATGGAGAATCATGGCAATAATGAGGCATGTTGGAAATATACATACGATCATGATGCATATGTCGGGTAATTTCAACTATTTCTAACTGGCTGAAAGGCTCCCGGACGATACCATAAAAGTGGTCCCTCAGTAAATGGATATGTGATTGCTTACTGGGACCTAAGTCCATCAGGGCGCTCATCCATTTAGGGGTTCTAGTCCGAGTTTAGGGTTCATGAAAGCTTACTGGGACCTAAGTCCATCAGGGCTTCACTAATACCAACCTAATCCTATTTGGGAAGGCCCGGCGAAAGGGCATTATGCGTGAAATGCACGTGAGAATACAACAGTTGATATCAGAGCGAATAAATAATTAGATAACACAAATAAACACCTCAAACAAATAATTCCGGCTTCGACCCAAAAGTCCCCAGCGGAGTCGCCAAACTGTCGCACCGTCGCGAGCGAAATTTGGGACGCAAATGAAAACACATATCAATGAAGTCGCCACCCTATTTTCTAAGGTTTAGGGAAACCTATAAAGTCCAAAAATAAAATAAAACTAAGGCACAAATGAAAAGGGTCTAAACCCAAGAACGATGGTTCGGGGTCGTATTATGGACTCGGGAAGGTGTTAGGCACCCGAGTCTCATCCTTAAAAAGGTTACCGGTTCTAAAAAAGAGGTGTTTAAAAATCATGTTGAAAACAAGTAATTTGGCCCTCAGAGGGGGTATCGTCGCTTTAGTTCTTAAGTTTGTGAGATTGATTTTATCCTAACTGTTGTCGAGTTGTTAAATAACATTTTTTTATCCTCTAAAAGATAAAAAGGTTGGTTGTATACCTATTCCGGTTATATTTAGCCGAGTTCAAAATTAGTCCGATTACATGCCAAATTAGGTGGGATTACTACCGTTTTATTAATCTTTACCAAAGCGACGACCTTAATGAACAACGATGGATCACTATCATCATCGGGCCAATGCACGTGATTAAATCCTATTTACTAAGTGGTTCTAAGCATGCATAGGCTAGCAAAGTACCGTTTTGAGTGAATGCGAGAAAACACGTTGAAAAGAGAAAAACCGGGGTGGGGTCGAAGCCGCGCACATAACACATTCGCCAAGATAGCATAAATAATAAAAAAACATTCGTGGGGTCGAAGCCGCACACGGAACACATTCATCAAAATAAAAGCGTAAATTCGTGGGGACAAAGCCGCACACGAAACAAGCATAAAATAAAGCACATTCATTGGTATAAGCATCATGCAAACAGATTAATTCGAATTCTAACAATCACGCATTAAAATACGTTTATCCAAAATAAAGAAGGGAAAAAGGAAAACATACCTGGAGAGCTTTACCTGTAGATCAAAGATTAGTGGCAACAATTAATAATAAAATAGATAAATACTGCAAATAAATATTACAAATTAATTACAAATTCCCAAATAAATAAATACAACAATTAAATTCTCCATTCGAGCTTCGCAATTGGCAATGACGCATCGAACTCCTCGTCGAGCTCCAACAAGCTCATTGGGGCATCATCACGACGAGCGTGCAAATAAAACATACGAACAAAATAGACAAATAAACGCGTATAAGTAAGGGACTCACAAATAAATTTCAAATGATTAAATATTAATAAAAATGGAATCCCTTACCCATTAAAGTTGGCAGAATAATCAATCAGGCTGGTAATCGCGAACTCGGTACCTAAAAAAATGGAAAAAAGTTAGTACCGATTTTAATTAGAAAAACTTGGGCCGCAGCCCGTTTCTTCCATTCCTTCATTTTCGGGCCCCAGTCCATAACACCCATTTTTACTATAGGGCCGCGGCCCATTACTCAATCCTTTCATTCTTTTATTTCCTTGTTTCAACGACACCAACATCACTCTTTTTTTCTCTTCATTCTTTCCTTTTATTTCTTTTCTTCCTTATTCCATTTTCCTTCCTTCATTGCAGCCCTCTCTTCTCCTCCTCCCTTATTCTTTTTCCATTTCTTTTTCTTTGCTTCTTTTCGGCCGAGGGGTGGTGGTGGTTGGAGCAGCGAACCGCGGTGACGAGATGGCCGGCTGGGTAGATGGTAGCTGGCGGCGGCGGGTTCGGTTTAGTCAAAGAAGGGTCGGACAACGCTGAAAGCAGAGGAAGAGATTGAGCAGCGGCGATGCGGCGGTCGGTGGAGGCGACGACTGGGAAGCCACAGCGACGGTTGGATGCGGTTTTGCTGGGTCGGGTTTGATGGGGGTTAATTTGGCTTTGGTTTGTTGGTCGTTCGTGGGTTAATTTGGTTTTGGTTATTTGGTTGTGCCGGAGGAGCAGTTGGGTTGGCAGCGGCGGAGGTGAGGGTTTCTGTGGTGGAGCGGCGGTGGGTTTGTGATTGGCTGGTGCGACGGCGAGGGATAGTGGCCGGCTGGCGCGGCTGATGTTGATTTTGGGTCTGGTTTCAGGTTGGGGGGTGGACTCGGGTTATAGTTGATTGGTTGTTCGGGTGTTGGGCTTGTATTGATTGAAATCGGAGATGGGTTTGATTATTTGGGGAAGTAAATTGGGTCTGTTTGTTTGTGTATTTTTTTGAGGTGGCAGATTTGGGCGATTATTTTGTGAAATTGTGATGGCTCCTCCCGATTGAAATGGGATGATCTTGTTTATAATCGGATCCAATTGAAATTGGATTCTTTTAAAGAAAAAAATGAAGAAGGTGTGATGATGGTGTTTAATAAATTGAAAGGGAAGAGATGATGGTGTTCGGATAGTGGACAGGAAAGAATGAGTAAAAAATGTAAAGTAAAGTGAAAGTGAAAATGAGTATGATTATTTTTTGGGGTTCGATCCAATGATACAAGAAATTTAATTTGGAATCGATAAAAGTTCGAACGGAAAATACATACAAAATAAAATAAAATGACATGAAATAAAATAAAACAAGATAATAAATAGTAAATAAATGGAAATAATAATAATAATAAGATCAGGAATGAGCGAAAAAATGAACGACTTGAGTTAATCGTGTCAAAATTCGGGTATCAACACTCCCAAGTCTGATTTTGCTCTAGTGTAGCAATTTCTTCTTCCATTGCTTTAGTCCATTCCAGCTTCTGGAATGCTTCCTCAAATGTCTCTGGTTCTCTTGCATCATCTTCTACCAATGCGGCATTGGCATACTTGGGGTTTGGTTTTCTGACCTTGGAAGACCTCCTGAGTGAAACTGGTTCTTCAACTTCATCATCTTCACTTGGTCGTTGATGTACACCAGTTTGCCAAGGACATTGAGTTGCCTTCTTTTCAGCATCTTCATCACTCTCTGTATTTTGAGTTTCTTCTGGACTGAATTGAAGCTGAAAAGATTCCAATTTATCTTTGAAGACATTTGAGTCTGGCAATGTCGTCTTGTTTGAGGACCACCACGAAGACGCTTCATCGAATATCACATTTCTGGACGTGTAGCACTTTCCATTTGTAGGATCACAACATCTCCATCCTTTCTTTTGACTGTCGTATCCTACAAAGATACATCTAACAGCTTTCTTGTCCATCTTGCTACGTAAGTGATCAGGTACAAATACGTAGCATACACATCCGAAAACTCAGAAATGGTCGACTGAAGGTTTCGTGCTCCATAATTTTTCAAAGGGTGAGACAAAGGTTAGCCTTTGTTGAGGAAGCCTATTGATCACAAAGGTTGCAGTCTTCATTGCTTCTACCCAGAACCTTCCTAGAACATTCTTTGCATGGAGCATACTTTGACAAATTTCCGGCATGTGCCTATTCTTCCTTTCTGCTACACCATTCTGTTGTGGAGTATTTGCACATGTGAACTGATGACGTATTCGACACTTCCGTAGGAAATCGGAGAACTCATATGAAGTATATTCTCCACCATTATCTGTGCGTAGGCAGATAACAGATTTGTCAACTTCAGCTTCAACCGCATCTTTGAACTCTTTAAACTTTGAAAGAGTTTCAAATTTTTCCTTCAGAAAATAGACCCAGACATATCTGGAGAAATCATCGATGAAGGTCACCATGTACTTCATCCCGCTGATAGATGCTTGTTTGACTGGTCTAAACACATCAGAGTGAATTAACTCTAATGGTTCCTTCGCCCTGAATTTAGACTCTTCATATGGCAACTGATGCGTTTTTCCGTACTGACATCCTGCACATATCGTATCAGTTCTTACTTCTAG
This sequence comes from Viola odorata, assembly GCA_963691705.1. Taxonomy (NCBI): domain Eukaryota; kingdom Viridiplantae; phylum Streptophyta; class Magnoliopsida; order Malpighiales; family Violaceae; genus Viola; species Viola odorata. The sequence goes on from OY829541.1 coordinate 26,121,308, forward strand.
TTGTGGAAGTCCTCTCAGCATTGACTTCTTCATCATCATGTCTAGCTTGGAATAGCTAACATGACCAAGCCGCATGTGCCATAAATCTGCAGTCTCATTTTTCCTTGTCTTGTCTACATATGCGGTTTCTGCCGACATTACGTATGTTGTCGGTAATCTTCTTCCCTTCATCACTGGTTCTTCCATAATTTTAAGCTTCCTGTATATCTTCACATAATGTGGACCAAACAGAACATATTTTTCGGAAGAAGTTAATTGTATAATAGAAAGAAGATTTTTCTTTATTCTTGGGACATGATAGACATCTTCAACAGGCATCGTAATAGCATCATCTTTAGAGGAGACTTTTATTTTACCGATGTGAGCTATCGGTAACCTCGAGTCGTTCGCCGTTACCACCACGTGATTTCCCTTGTACTTTGACAGGTTTTGCAGCTTCTCTTTATCACCTGTCATATGATTTGAGCAACCCGAATCAACAATATCATTCTTGTAATCAATTCGATTGGATGTTATTGCTATAGAAACATTTTCCTCCTCTTCTGCAACAAAGTCTACCTCAATATCCCACTCTTCTTCATATTTAGAAGTAGCAGCGTTGCTTTCCGTGGTCTTTTTCTTTGACCAACATGTGCTTGCTTTATGTCCCATCTTTCCCCAGTTGTAGCACTTCCCTTCGAACCTCTTAATTTTTTCATGAGCTCCCCCTACGCGAGCGCTTCCTTCACCATGATTGCTTGCAACCTTATCAACATTTCTTTTCGATCCAGCAACTGCCCGCTGCCTGAAATTTAGCCGATTCTTGTTGGTGTAGAGCGCTTCCTCTTCACCTTTTAGCGAAACTCCACCAATCTGCTTAGCTAATGCTTCTTGACTAATTAGCAAATTCTCGAACTCAACAAGTGATGGTTGGGTCGGCCATCCCTGTACTACAGCGACGAATCCTCTATACTCGGGCCTCAAACTATGAATGATTATTCTTTTCATCCTGGTTTCTCCGATTGGAGCTTCTGGATCTAACTCAGAAATTTCTCGGCACAACGACTTCACTTTATGAAAGTACTGAGCAATTGTCAAGTCATGTTGCATTTTTGACAATAACTCACTTTCTAAAAGTTGGAATCTTGTGTCATTCTTCTTGGAGAATCGCTTGGCGAACGTATCCCAAGCTGCTTTGGGAGTTTTGGCAATGCCCGCTTTGATCTTCCATTTCCGAAGAGAACCGCTTATATCCTCCGCCTCTGATGGTGTGACTTCACTTCCATTTACTATCTCCCACAAATTTTGTCCTTGCATGTAAGACACCATGCAAGTAGACCAAGAAGTGTAGTTTTGATTATTGAGTTTTTTAATTCCACCAACAACTTGAAGGTCACCCATGGTCCGATAACCAACCAAGCTCCGCTACTAGATTGTTGAAATAGGTGGTGCGAATTAACCAAGCTAATAATCAACCAGGTGAAGATACGAGCTACAAAAGTTGAACTTTTAATTTAAATGGAAGTAGAAAAAATACAGATGAACTAAAATATTCATTGCCTTTAAATATGCATACAACACTCACAAACTTTCCCTCTCAGGAAACTTATTTTTACTCACCCTTATTTTTTTCTCTCACACACACCCTCACTCACTCAATATCTTCTCAATTGAGAAATTGAATTTCTCCTCAATTTCTCCTCTCCCTTTCTCACGCACACTCCTCTTTATTTCTTTGCACTCTTCAATCTTGCTACTCTGCCAACAAATGCAATGCCTATTTATATAGGCTTCCACCGACTAACTTTATAACTTTTTATTATTTTTCTTTTTCTACAACTTCTGCAACCTTCTTTCTAAACACTTCCTTTCTACACACTTCTTCTTATTTTGGTGCACCCCTCTTCTACAACCTTCTACCACTTTCTTCTTCTTCTTTTTTTTTTTCTCGGTGTTGATAATTTAATACCCTCTTCCCTGCAAGAGTGGTTCCTAGAAACAAGCATTCACGTAATATTGGAGCGAAGATTGTTCCTCTTAGTTTTCAAGCAATTAGCGAGCTAAACTCCAAGAAATATTGGAGCGAAGATTGTTCCTCTTAGTTTTCATGCAATTAGCGAGCTAAACTCCAAGAGCTACTTTGGAAGTTGTCTAGTAAATTATAATTAATTAAAGAATTTGTTTCATCCTTTGCTAAACTTATAAGAAACAAGATCTGATTGAAATCCCTTGGATCCTTACAATTACATGACATACAAATTAAGCAAAAGACAATAAGGAGAATGAAAATGAGTACCTAATTCATCACTTGCTGAATACTAATTTGCAATCAATCATAAGACAGCTTTTGCAAAACTTGCTGATCCTACCCACACTCACCACAAATTCCCTCATAGAGAACAATGCATAATAACCACATACACTACTAACACTACTAATGCAGACGCTATTACAATGGTGGAAGACATAGTAGGTGAAACAGGTCCAAGAACGTAAGCGACAGGGCTGATGAGCTCACCAATCAGCATCGCCAACTGACCAATTCGTTCCAGAATCATCACTGTATTGTACATCCCTTCCACTCGATCGCGAGTGAAAATCCGGCTCACTCGCTTGTTTATCTTCTTGATCCCCTCATCGATCTTTCGCTTCACTTTCTTGGAAAATTTCTCATAGCATCTTTTAGCAAATTTAGCGACCTCATTGCAAGATCGCTTAACGAAATTTGCTGCTACATTGCAAGCGGCTTGAACTTTGTTAGCCACATTTGCGAAAAAACCCCACATTGTGGCTTTGGACTGTATGAATTTCTTTCTTTATTGGAGTACTTTGATATGCAATGCAATCGTACAAATCATTTTTATCAGCACTAATTTGCTAATTAATGACATTATTGAAATCTGAAAGAGTTGATGAAGCTCGATTAATTAGTCACCATCTTACGAAGCTCCAGATTCATTCCCGAGGAAAAGAAACTAAAGATGATTGGCTTAACCTACTTCTCTTTTTCTTAGCTCATATTCCCAAGAAAATTGTAAGCTGATAGAGGAATAGGAATGGATCGTTTCACAGATTACAAGAGCAGCAGCGCATGCACCTCTTTCTTATCTTTGTAACCTAATTTTGATTTGCCTCAAAAATTAAGATTTATTTTATTTTAAAGAACCTTAAATTTTAACACAGTCAAGTATTTGAGCCCAATTAACCAGAATGTAGTATTTGGAGTCAGTTTCAACTGCTTTTATCGGTGTAGTGATTTATAGGGGTGAACATTTGGCCCGCCCAACTCGCCTAATCCATCAACCCGAACCGACCCGACCTGCCAAAACAGACTTTTAATGCATAACCGCCCATATACAGATACATAACCGACCCGCCAATTTAATAGCGGGTCAGTTTGCGGGTCACCTTTTCATAAATCGCAAAAAAACTGACTCGACCCGACCCTAACCTTAAATCTAAGTAAGTACACTGTACACGTCCCATTTCCTTCTCATTTTCCATTTCCCATCCCGTCCCATTTCCTAACCCTAAGACCCGATTTCCTTCTTCTCTCCTCCATCCCGATCCCGATTACCTCCTCCTCTCCTCCATCCCGATTTCCTCCTTCTCTCCTCGTACACATCATTCAATTCCCATAATCTGGATCCATTGGCGTTACCACCTCCGCTCCATCACGCCGTCTGTCTCTGTTGTCAACCTTTGCTCCACATCCACTGCAAACTCTACTCCAAGTCCAAGCTTCATTCCTTACCGCCGTCTATTGTGAATTTAGATTCTTGGATGATGATACCTAAGCAAAAGGTGAGCTCAATAGGGTCTGATTTTGATTGATGTCTCGTTGCTTTAATTTTCTCGTACTGATGTTGCAAATGGGTTTTTGTTGTTGTTGTCTTCTGATTTGTTTTCGGGGTGGTTTGGTCAAAACAGAGTGCAGATGGGTTGGCATTGGCACTATTCCTTGCCTGATGAAGGCGGCGGCGCATATGCTTCTGCTGCAAAGTTTTGCTTTTTTAGAGTTAGGGTTAGGGATAGGGATAGGGAGTGTATCAAGTGGGCTGCTATTGTGGGCTTTTTTGGGCTAATTTTAGGGTCTGTTTGACAGTCCAGTTCTGTGGGGAAATGGTCAGTGGGAAAACAACATCTGGGAAACGGAGGGTGTTGCTTGGTAAAATAATTGTAAAAATTTAGTGGGAAAATGATATCTGGGAAACGGAGGGTGATGTTTAGTAGTCCAGTTTTCCAAAACTATGATTTGGATGTAAAATGACCATAAAGGGCATAATTCATTAAGGGCATAATTCATTTTAAGTGTTTAATTATTATTTTTTTATATATATATTTTTAATCAATTTATTTATAATCTAACATCTAATAAAATTGATCTATATACCATAAATAAAATAGTGTGCCTTACACGTTGCATTGCTTAAAAACTAAATTAAAATTAAATTAAATTACGTATTAAGCATTAAGCTGTTAGCAATTGAGTTACGGACATCACTCATCGGCAACATTTGACTATTATTCGCTTCACTTTGCATACTTCCTTCACCCATATGCATTGCATCTTGCGAAATTCCACCCGGATCCCCAAAGATATCTTCCGGTATAAATTCTAGATTCTCTTCCATACTTTTGAAAGCAAGATCCTCTAGCGATTTGCTTCGTATAAAATTGTGCAACACCATCGAAGCAATTATAATTTTCTCTTATTATTACAGAGAGCTTGATTGAACTATTACCCCGTTGGTTCAATAGCTCGAATCCCCAACATTTATTTTTATCAAGTATAAAAAAGACTTAAGGCGTCGAATTCGAATTGTAATTTATCATCTCAACTATCAAGGACAAATTTCCTTTGAAAAGAAAGGGTTGAACCATAAATTTTACCTTAAGCTATTTAGAAAGCTCTAATCTGAAGGATTTGGTTAAAGATTTTAAAATCAGTTAGGGAATCATCTCAGCTTCAACTTGGACCATAACTGGTGATCAAAAGACTGCCAAACAGCACAAGATTCCGCATCTCATTCAAGTTCAATGACAATGAGGAATGGCCTTGTTGTTTGTTGATCCAGGAAAATGGTCTTTTGGCCAACCTGATAAAGATGTGAAGACTGCATTTTGCAGCTCTAGATATGGTTGATCATCATCAATAGAAGACATAGCAAACCCAGGATGACACCGATTTAGGGGATGAAGCAAGCAACATTAAAATGAAATGTTCTACCAATCTAGAATCATAATCCAGAAAAGATGAGCAAAGATTATTTAACCAGCAAAGAACTAATCTTGTTCAGTGTTTTATGTTTTGGTAGTCTATTTCTTCCTTACCATACAGCTGACACTCGACTTGCGCAGTGACGCAAGCAGCTGAAAGGGTTGCGTTGGGGCAACCATGACCAACTGTTACTTAGTTCTGCTACAATAGCAATGCCACCAGCCCCACTCATCACTTAATCAGAACCCTTTTTAAACAAATAATGAATGAAGAAACAATTCAGTTAGTAGCGTGAGGTATATCGGTATGATCAGTGGAAAAAAAAGGCATATCTATATACTAACGTGTGAGGTATATCTGTAATTATTTGTTTCGTTCTCATAGCTTGCAAAGTAATTTGAAAGTTGTTACATTTTTTAAAATCCTGTACCAGTCTCAATTTTAATAGATACAAGACTACGTTAACTAACTTTCCTGTCACGAACAAATCATTGAGCTGGTTGGCTTTCCTTGATGAAAAAGATTTTATGAGCACATAGCCTTCTCCAACGATTCCTGCAATTCCCCATTCTTATACGCCTCTGCAAAACCCAGTTCAGTCTAAACATGTCACCTAAAATGGAGAACGTAAATTGAGCATGCCTATATACTTGGACAATGGAACTACCTAGCAAACTATAAACAAAATGAAATGAAGAAACCAAATAACTAGACTGGTAAGAGAAACAACGAAACTCAATAAAAAAAGTTTTCATGTTCATCTTACAATGGCAAGACAAGCAAGATAAACCAAAATATGGGGTAATAGCTTAAAACACCCCTGTACTAACTGCGAAAAATAAACTCCTCCCCCGAACTTCAAAAACGCTAATACACCTCCCCTGGACTATTATTTTCGGGCAAAAAGGCCACTCAATGCACATTTTTACAATTTTAAAAAACATGTAAAAATTCTAAAAAACATGTAAAAATTCTATAAAAAAATGTAATTAACCTATTGAGACCTACCCACAACCATATCGCTGTGTACATCATACCTAGACTTGTATAACCACAAAGACATTGATCCTTGAATGAGCTCAGGAACTCCGTAAATAAAAAGAAGGTTAACAGTGAAGCTTCTTCATTAGGTGGAAAAAAAACAAGGGAAAACTAATTCCAACCTTCCAATTAAATGGCTTGGCTTCCGCCTGTAAAATATACCAGCTAGGAAAAAAGAAGAATAGCAATATATTGTATGTGAGCCATAACATTGTCCTGAGTGAGACACACCAGAACAGTTTATCAGCCCACTGGGCTTATGTTGAACACTGGGTTAAGACAACACACACAGTTGTTCATGAATTAATAATCTCATAAAATTAGGCGTGGCCCAGCAGTAACTAACCTGAGCATAACTTCCATAGACGAGCCAAGCAATTAGAAGAAATATGCTTGGCTTCTTAGAATGCATTGGCTCTCAACTTCAATATGTAAAATCAGCAATAGTTCAAGGCTAAACTCTAGCACCAAAGTCTTCCAAAAAAACTATGGGACTCAACAGTGGATACTAAAAACTATAAGCTACCAAACAATCATAGGAAATTTGTAGAGACCAAAAGAGAACCTAAAAGCAAAAGGGTGCACCAAGTGTCTTATGACGTACTGTTTATTCCCTACAGCAGTTTTGGTCTGCACTCCTCAGGTTGACAAATTACAAAACATACGACTTCATATCTTTTTAGCCAAACAAGCTAGTCATTGTTGTTTGCTTAATTTCATCGTATGTAAACAGAGCACTTATCATATCAACTTAAATGAAAATGATCTTAGCATCAACTCACGTTGCATAAGCCAAAGTCTAATATTCCTTCCTACCATTCTCCAATTACCCAACTCAAAACTTAAAGTAACCACAACTCTCCTACATTCCAAGCTTTGCGTAAACAGAGCTTTTATGGTCAACAATACTCATAGCAAATATCCCCACAGAAAAGACAATCAAGCAATCGTATAACTAGCAACGACACAGTTGAAAGAGAAGGTAAAGCACAATTACCAACAGTGATATCGCATCCACCAAAAAATTCTACATCAATATAAAGTTGAGGAAAGGTAGGCCAACTGGAATACTCCTTCAATCCTTGCCGCAACATCTCATTCTCTAATATGTTAATTATTTCAAACGGAACATTCATTGACCGCAATATCTGCACCACAGTGTTTGAAAATCCGCACTGAGGGAAGTCCTTCGTTCCCTTCATGAAAAGAACAACTTTGTGTGACGTAACCACCTTATCCAGCGTCGTTTTCAGCTCCGGCGTCAAAGCTGCAACCAAAGATCCTCATCACCGCCAGTAAATTAAGAGAAAGGAAACAGTAATGCATATGGGTGAATACAGGAGAGAGGAAGACTTGAAGAAATGGACCATCAGGAGAGCGTGCGCGATGGAGAAGAAGAAGACTTGAAGAAACGGACTGTCAGGAGAGCGTGCGCGATGGAGAAGAAGAAGACTTGAAGAAACGGACCGTCAGGAGAGAGGAAGCCCGCCGTGAGGAAGAAGAAGAGAGGGTGCTGTTTGTTGAGCAGTTTGCGTTCTCAAACCCTAGAATTTGAGAGAGAGGGAGAGAATGAGGGAAATGAGGAAAATAAACAACATTATATATGTGGTATGGATCGTAATTATCAAATAAATCTGAGGTTATTTTTGTCCAAACAATTTGAGACCTCCATCCCGCAAAATGGTCAAAATGATCATCTCCAGAATGGACAAATTGGGCCCATTCCCAAAACAGGCAAAATGCTGGGTTGGCCACCCAAAAATAGCCATTTTCATTTGTTGAATGGTGTTTACCAAACACCATTCAACTCATTTCAGTTTGGCAATGCTGGGTTGGGTACCCAACCCAGACTCCCAAACACAGCCTTAATCAAGTGGGCAACTGAATTTTTTTGAGGCTGGTAGATGATTTTTTTTCAGTTTTTTTTTAAACCCGACCCATTATTTTAGGCCCAGAATATAACCGTTAACCCGCGGATAACCGATCCGACCCGCCACACCCGTAACCCGCGGTTATATATGCCTATAACCGACCCGAACCGACCCGCTAAATTTTGGGCGGGTCGGTGGCGGGTTAGGCCTATAACCGATCCGACCCGACCCGTGTACACCCCTAGTGATTTATGCGATTAAATTCGCAGGTATAATATAGAAGTAAAAAATATGGTTCAAGGTTATCAATCCCATATGGGACAAACAGAACTAAGATATGGCCGAAATGTACCAGTCATATGGCCAGTATAGGCCGAAATAAAAATTGAGATGGAATAATAATTTTTTCGTCTCATTTTTAGGACTAGAATGAGACAATCGGTCATATCAACTAGAACGCAACGAGATTTGACAATATTGGACTTCTACTATCTTTCTTTTTTAATAAACTAATTTCATTGATATGCATACACAACAAGAAATTAAGAAAATTAAGAAGTATTCTCTCTATTCTTAATTACTAATCGTTTAAGATAGATACATACAAGTTAAAGAAATCATTCGATCACTTTACCTAATTGTTCTCTCCTAAATTAACCAACCAAAAAGGTATTATTAATTAGGTTAAATTGAAAAAATAAAGTGATATTTTATTGGAAATGATAAAAAATATAATAATGTAAAAATGGCAAGGTCTTTACTTTTCTTTCCGGCTATACCTTTGTGGAAATGGAAAATGAAAAATTGAGTGTATTCTTTATCAAGGGTTATTGGACTCTTAGGTAGTGTTTGGTTTACGAAATGCTAGTTTTCTCTTTGAAATCATTCTCCCGGAAGAGTGATTGAAGAGAATGTTAGTTTTTTTGTTTGGTTACGATTTAAAATTCTCGGGAAAATAACATTATTGTGTTTGTTTTGTACTTAAGAATTCTCAAAGAAAGTAAAAAAAAAATAACTACTTTATCTTTTTTTATATTTGTGTCTTTGTTATTTTGTTAGGCGTCTAATTATTCTTTCATATATATACTTTATCATGGACTTTGTCTCTATTTAGCTGTCCATTTTTGAACAATTAAAATATCAAATGAGTTTTGAAATTCTTCAAGGGGTTGGTTGATGGATGGATTAAGAAATTTAACTTTATGAAGCTTCTTTATCCAACCATTAGAATGTATATTTTTATCAAACTTAAAAAAGATTTAAAAAATAATTTGCAAAAGAAAAAATGTATCATAATTTTTAAAAAAAATTAAAAAATATACCAAAACTTTAAAAACGAATCTGAACATAAAAAAGGGAAAATTCAAAAATAACTTTAAAAAATATATAACTAAAAAAATAACACATACAAAAAAAAAGTGTAAAAAAAATTAATAAAAAAATGAAAACTAAAACTAAGAGAAAAGGGAATGTCGCACCCCGAAAATAAATAAATTCGTGAGTATACGACGAATCTGAGACCTTATGATGCTCGGCGTAAAAGGACGTCTCGCAACATGCAATGAAGTCGCCACCCTAATTTTGTCTCTAGGCTTAGGGAACCTAATCGTCGTGGCATAAAAATAAAATAAATAAATAAACTAAAGGCACAAAAAAAAAGGTCTAAACCCAAGACAAAGGTTCGAGTCGTATTATGGACTCGGGAAGGTGTTAGGCACCCGAGTCACATCCGAAAACTGTTACCGGTTGATAAGAGGTGTTTAATAGATGTTTGATAAAAATGCGTTTTGAAAGGGGGTCCTCAGAGGAATCATCACTTTGGTCTTTTCCATGATTGGGACTGTTCAGGAATAATTAATCGTTGGACGGGGTTATTGTTTTATAAATCTTTTCGGACGGGGTTACTGTTTTCAAGACCGATCAATTATTCCTGACCGTAGCGTGATGGGACTGAATTTTCCGTAAGACCGAATGAGCGCCCTCTATTTCATCATCGGACTTATGCATGATTAAATTAATTACTATGTGATTCTATCATGGATTGCTAACATGGTACAAATTAAATGAGAGGTTTTGAAATGATAAACTGATGTGGGATCGAAGCCACCAAATACATGCAGTCAATATAAGCGGAAATTTAAAAATCAAACGAACATGGCATTTTAAGCGAGTCTTTTAAACAAGTTGTTCATGTGAATTGATTTTAATTCTAGCAATTCTATATATCATGCATACGATTAATGTTTACGGAAAAACATTGAATAAATAAAAGGGAAAGAAAGGCGTACTTTCGAGTGAAACTTGAATTTTAAACCTACAAAATGAGAGTGTTAGTGATAGCTCGAAAAATAAATAAGCAGTTTATGAATGCAAGAATTTAAATAACAGTTGATATTTATCGAAAAATTAAACAATGATTTTTGACAAGCACGAAGATAAAAACGGTGATTAGACGCATACGAAAATTAAAACCGTGATTTGATGAGTACAGGAAAGTGTGAGAAATTTAAATGATGACAGTTGATAAGTGTGAGAAATTTAAATGATGATTTGATGCATGCGAAAATTTAAATGATGATTTGATGCATACGAAAATTTAAATGATGATTTGACAAGGGCGAGGAATTTAAATTATGATAATTGATAAGTGCGAGAATTTAAATGATGATTTGATGCATACGAGAATTTAAATGCTGATTTGATGCATACGAGAATTTAAATGCTGATTTGACGAATGCGAGGAATTTAAATGATGAAAATTGATAAGTGCGAGAAATTTAAATGATGATTTGATGCATACGAGAATTTAAATGCTGATTTGATGCATACGAGAATTTAAATGCTGATTTGACAAAAAATTAAAGATTTGATGATTTGCAGGAAAAGTTGATGATTTGCAGAAAAATTAAACACTTGATGATTTGCAGAAAAATTAAACAGTTGATGATGTGTAGAAAATTAAACAGTTGATGATTTGCAGAAAAATTAAACAGTTGATATTTGCGAGAATTTAAAGCAGTTGATATTTGCGAGAATTTAAAACAGTTGATATTTACGGAAATTAAAAATGCGACCGACCATATAGGCGGTAAATTAAGTGACTAAATTTAAATTGTGGAAAGTAAATTGAGGAAAATTAAAGTGCGAGAAGTAAAGTGCGGAAAATTAAATTGCGGAATTTTAAACAGTTGATAGGTACGGAATTTTAATACAATATTGTGAAAAATAATCATGACGAAACATGCAAGAATTTTTACGAAAAACGCGATCCGAGATCTCAGAAAGAATGAAAATGGGCTAGGCCCAATTTGAAAAATAAAAGAAATGGGCCAGGAATAGTTCCTGGCCCAAGGAAATATAAAAGATAGTGGTCACCTTTCTTTTTCTCTCCCGTGTGAGCCCAACATGGCATGGCACTATTCATTATCATCAACCTTGGATCGTCGGCGCTACTGCCAGCGACCAAGGTCCTGCCAACCGTGGCCGAAACAGAAAAACTTCGTACAGAGACGCTCGTCTCCTCGACGGCTTCCCAACCGTATAAACCCCAAATCTCGATTTAAACCGCACCGAGTTTAATTTCGAAAAAATGACGAAAATGATAATTACCAAAAAATAATTAATTCGCAAGATTTATTTAACGATTAAGCAAATTAAAAGCAAGTATTTAATCTATGGCATATATAGGAATTATTGGCATAAATATAAACTATTGGTTTGATCAAAATCATAATAATAAATTCAAGGAAAGAAAGCGCAGAAAAATGAAGGAAAAGCTTGAAAAAAACCTTACTAAAATGCTTAAAACTAGTGGCGACTATCGTTCAAGATGAGCAATCTGTCCACAGGGAGAAGAAGCAAGTCTATTTATAGGCCAAGATCGCGTGAGGAGGGAGACGCGGCGATGCGTGTGGAGGAGGGAGAGTGTGCGCTGGCGGGGCTAGGGCGTCGTGGTGGCAGGTCTACGCCGTGGGTGATGATCGTGGACGGGACAGGAAGTGACGGGAGCAAGCAGCTCACTGGCTTGCTCCGCTGCTACTCGCTGCCTCGGTGCATGTGCACCATGCACCCTTAAATGGTGGGTCGTTGATCTGGTTGACTTTCCTTAGTCAACCAGATCAACAGTGATGATCAACTTGGCCGTTTAGATTATTTAAATAGCCTCGAGCCATTTTCGTGAGCAAACGTTCTGAATTTTTGAGCCAAAAGTGCCCGAATGAACAGTCTACAACGAATGAACAACATTTGTTTAACGTGTTTACTTTCTCGTTCGGAAATAAGAAATGTTCGGACGAAAAATAAATGACGTTATGATGAAAACTACGCGAAATGAAATTGGTCGGTGTGAATGAAAAAAAGAGTAGGTAATAGTTGATTGAAGACATAACGCGTTCGAGCTATTGTCCGAGCGAACTTACTCGGGTTCAATAAAAGCTTGAACAAAAATATAATAAAAAATAAAAATGCTACAAAATGTGATAAAATACTAAAAATCCTAAATTTTATGCGATGACCTAAAACGAAAAAATAACTAGCAAATGACTAACGGATAATTAAAAATGTGATTTTAAGGCTAAAAATAATAATAATAATAATGAAAATACGTGACGAAAAATTAAAAATGCGATTTCGTACGCTGATGACAATGATAACGATGATAAAATGTGACGAGAATTTAAAAATGTCCTATTGACAGCAAATTGATAAAAAATGGTAATTAATTAAGCAAAATGACAGAAATGCTAAATTTAATTTAAATGGCGTCAAAAATCGGCTATCAACAGGGAACAATTTTTTTTCTCTTTCTTAGAATAATGCTAGTATGAGGGGACAAATATGTAATTTAAGAAAAAAATTAGTTTTCTTTACATCAAGAAATTACTCTCCTCATCTCCTAGCCAAAGAATCACTTTCCCCCATTTTATGGGAGAGTCAAGGGAGGAAAGTTGGATTTTGGGGGAGAGTGATTCCTTGTCGCAACCAATTGCAATAAACTTAGGAATCACAAATTTCCGAGTCATTTTCTTCCTTGATTCCGCCATCCAAACGCACTCTTAAGGCCTCTCTATAATTATATCTTGGAGTTGATTCTCTTAAGAAGAAAAACAATAGACCTAAGCATACATGCTCTATATAGAGGTGAGCATTCGGCGGATAGTTCGGTCGGAATCTGACAAGTTCGGATCGAAACTAAAAAAATAACACATACAAAAAAAAAGTGTTAAAAAGATTAATAAAAAAATGGAAACTAAAACTAAGAGAGAAGGGAACAAGTTTCTTTTTCTCTTTCTTAGAACAATGCTAGTATGAGAGGACAAAGATGTAATTTAAGAAAAAATTTAATTTTCCTTGCATCAAGGAATCACTATCCTCACCTCCTAGCCAAGGAATCACTTTCCCCCATTTTTTGGGAAAGTCAAGGGGGTCAAGAAAAGTTGGATTCTGGGGGAGAGTGATTTCTTATCGCAACCAATTGCAATAAACTTAGGAATCTCAAATTCTCAAATCACTTTCCTCCTTGATTCTGCCAACCAAACACACTCTTAAGGCCTCTCTATAATTATATCTTGGAGTTGCTTCTCTTAAGAAGAGAAACAAGAGACCTAAGCGTACATGCTCTCTATAGAGGTGAGCATTCAGCGGATAGTTCGGTCGGAATTTGACAAGTTCAGATCGAAACTAAAAAAATAGCACATACAAAAAAAAAGTGTTAAAAAAATTAATAAAGAAAATGAAACTAAAACTAAGAGTGAAGGGAACAAGTTTTTTTTCTCTTTCTTAGAATAATGCTAGTATGAGAGGACAAAGATGTAATTTAAGAAAAAAAATAGTTTTTCTTGCATCAAGGAATCACTATCCTCACCTCCTTGCCAAGGAATCACTTTTTCCCATTTTTTGGGAAAGTCAAGGCGGTCAAGGAAAGTTGGATTCCGGGGGAGAGTGATTCGTTGTCGCAACCAATTGCAATAAACTTAGGAATCTCAAATTTCCGAGTCACTTTCCTCCTTGATTCCGTCAACCAAATGCACTCATAAGGCCTCTCTATAATTATATCTTGGAGTTGCTTCTCTTAAGAAGAGAAACAAGAGACCTAAGCATACATGCTCTCTATAGAGGTGAGCATTCAGCGGATAGTTCGGTCGGAATCTGACAAGTTCGGATCGAAACTAAAAAAATAACACATACAAAAAAAAGTGTTAAAAAAATTAATAAAGAAATGGAAACTAAAACTAAGAGAGAAGGGAACAAGTTTTCCTTGAATCAAGGAATCACTATCCTCACCTCCTAGCCAAGGAATCACTTTTTCCATTTTTTGGGAAAGTCAAGGGGGTCAAGGAAAGTTGGATTCCGGGGGAGAGTGATTCATTTTCGCAACCAATTGCAATAAACTTAGGAATCTCAAATTCCCGAATCACTTTCCTCCTTGATTCCGCCAACCAAACACACTCTTAAGGCCTCTCTATAATTATATCTTGGAGTTGCTTCTCTTAAGAAGAGAAACAAAAGACCCAAGCGTACATGATCTCTATTGAGGTGAGCATTCGGTGGATAGTTTGGTCGAAATATGACAAGTTCGGATCGAAACTAAAAAAATAACACATACAAAAAAAAAGTGTTAAAAAAATTAATAAAAAAATGAAAAATAAAACTAAGAGAGAAGGGAACAAGTTTTTTTTTCTCTCTCTTAGAATAATGCTAGTATGAAGGGACAAATATGTAATTTAAGGAAAAAATTAGTTTTTCTTGCATCAAGGAATCATTTTCCCTCATTTTTTGGGAAAGTCAAGGGGGTCAAGGAAAGTTGGATTCCGAAGGAGAGTGATTCTTTATCGCAATCAATTGCAATAAAGTTAGGAATCTCAAATTCCCCAGTCACTTTTCTCCTTGATTCTGCCAACCAAACGCACTCTTAAGGTCTCTCTATAATTATATCTTAGAGTTGCTTCTCTTAAGAAGAAAAACAAGAGACAAAAGCGTACATGCTATCTATAGAGGTAAGCATTTGGCGGATAGTTCGGTCGGAATCTGACAAGTTCGGATCGAAACTAAAAAAATAACACATACAAAAAAAAGTGTAAAAAAAGTTAATAAAAAAATGGAAACTAAAACGAAGAGAGAAGGGAACAAGTTTTTTTTCTCTTTCTTAGAATAATGCTAGTATGAGGGGACAAATATGTAATTTAAGAAAAAAATTAGTTTTCCTTGCATCAAGGTATCACTCTCCTCACCTCCTAGCCAAGAAATCACTTTCCCCCATTTTTTAGGAAAGTTAAGGGGGTCAAGGAAAGTTGGATTCCGGGGGAGAGTGATTCCTTCTCTCAACCAATTGTAATAAAGTTAGGAATCTCAAATTTCCGAGTCACTTTCCTCCTTGATTCTGCCAACCAAACGCATTCTTAAGGCCTCTCTATAATTATATCTTGGACTTGCTTCTCTTAAGAAGAAAAATAAGAGACCTAAGCGTACATGCTCTCTATAGAGGTGAGCATTTGGCGGATAGTTCGGTCGGAATCTGACAAGTTCGGATCGAAACTAAAAAAATAACACATACAAAAAAAAAGTGTAAAAAAAATTAATAAAAAAAATGGAAACTAAAACTAAGAGAGAAGGGAACAAGTTTTTTTTTCTCTTTCTTAGAATAATGGTAGTATGAGGGGACAAATATGTAATTTAAGAAAAAAATTAGTTTTCCTTGCATCAAGGAATCACTCTCCCCACCTCCTAGTCAAGAAATCACTTTCCCCCATTTTTTTGGAAAGTCAAGGGGGTCAAGGGAAGTTGGATTCCGAGGGAGAGTGATTCTTTGTCGCAACCAATTGCAATAAAGTTAGGAATCTCAAATTCCCAGTCACTTTCCTATTTAATTTCGCCAACCAAACACACTTTTAAGGCCTCTCTATAATTATATCTTGGAGTTGCTTCTATTAAGAACAAAAATAAGATACCTAAGCATACATACTCTCTATAGAGGTGAGCATTCGGCGAATAGTTCTGTCAAAATCTTACAAGTTCGGATCGAATTTTATCAGCGGTAATCCTAACTTTCAGAACATGACCCTATCCGATTGCAATCAAACTATTTTGGATCAGATCGATCAGATTTTTTGGATAAATTTGAACTTTTTAAATACATTTAAATTAATTTTTTATTTTAAAATAGATAAATTTTATTAATTTTAGACCTATTTTTTTAATCCTTAGTTGGTCTTTTCCTTGTGCAACCTAACAAGGCATTCAAACAGTATTACAATCTAATAAGTGGAGTAAAAAGCAAAAGAAAAAATAATAAAAGGAAGTAAGACTAAGAGATAAAAACTTAAAATCCGAACTTATTCATATATTTTAGATTTTTGGATAATATCGGATTGGATTACGAAATTCATTGGATTCTCTACCCTCTATCTGAAGTTCTGTCTGACACAGTTCGAACCAGATTGGATGTGTTAGTTCGAATCGGTTAGATCCTCCGATTCGTGCCCACCCCTAGGTCTCTATAGCGCATCTGCGATTTAGAAATAAAATACTCTTGTACCAATGATCAATTAACCTCAATCATAATCGAATATAGATCTTTACTAGAAAAGCTTCTCTACTTGATTTAATTTTAATCTTTATTTCTATTTTAGTTTTTTAACAATTGATTTATTTTTAGTTTAATTCACAAACTCGAAATACTCATTTATTGCTACTTGTTATGTTTTGTTATTTTCTGGTCATTGTTGAAAGTTTACATCTTGCCCAATTCTTGTGCAACGATCATGTTTCCATTATACGCAATTTATTTTGTACATTTTGACTATAGGTTTTTGTTATTGTTTTCTACAGCTTCGATCATTCTTGTACTACTACATTGTCCAAAGAATCCTCTAATCTTTCTAATGCTTCTAATGAATCTTGTACTATAGTCATACCTAAGTCCAAAGAGTTCTCTACTCTTTTGTTATCTAGTTCCATTGATTCTTTAACTGCAACCATGGTTTGTTACCCTTCAAATATTGACATTGCCTAGTTTCCTTGACTAAAACAAAAGTTTTAGAAAAAATATTAAACTAGCTTTCGTAAAATCAATTATTATCCATGCCAATGAACACAACACTTCATATGGAGTCATGGACTAACATGAAGACAAAAAGAAAACTATTTTTTTGCCAACATCAGAACTGACACAACAAATTAAGACAGAATTCACTGACAATACTAATTCTCAAATATGATCTTAGCAAGTGACTGTAAGTAGAAAGAATTGACTAGACAAGTATTACAATTAACACTTTCATTACATAAACACAGTTGGCATAAAATAAGCTCATATGTAACAACAAAAAATGTAGAAATAGAAAAACATGAGAAATGACCCTAGAGGGATGAATATGTGTCATCAAGTATTACAATTCAATAAAAATATTCTTTTATAAACACTTGGTGTACACTAGACAATAAGGCAATAAATCAAGGCAAAAGGGAAAGGAAAACTTGTATAAGTATTTTTTTCTTACATCGGTAAGGTACATCCACTATCTAGAGATAGATCTTTAGGATTTCTAACCTGCACTATATGAGTTTTGAAGTTCACCTAAAAACCTAGCTTTTCTAGGTTAAGCTAAAACCTTTACAACTAGTTCTTACAAAGATCAACTAGAACCTCTACTAAGATTTTTCACAAAAGTTCAAGCTCAAACTTTTCACAAGTTTTTTACACTAGGCACAAGCTCAAAACCTATCACAAATCTAATCAAGATTCAAGACTAGATTCTATTTTAATGTCCTTTACAAGGTAGGACTCTACCCTTAACCTAAAAAGACTTATGGCTCTTCTTACACCTTTGCAAATATTGAAACTAATAAACTAACACAAGTGGATTACAAGGAATATAAAATAATTAATATTTCAATAAAAAAGCACTTACTCAATCAAGTGAAGAGACACATTTTGAAAAGAGATAAACTTTAGAAAACCTTTGTTTTATTTGAGAGAGTTTTGAAAAGATGAATAGAACTTTAGGGTCTGTTTTTTCAAGTCTCTAAAGAGATAGAAACATAATACTTATAGGCAAGAAATGATTTATGACCGTTTGGTACAATGGAGCTCAAGGGAATTTCAATGCATGTAAAAGATAAGGAGAAGAGGCTCCAAACCGGTAGACGCCCTAGGGAGGGCAATCCACCACCCTATAGATAATTTGTATCAGCAGCAAACTAGTGCAATCAACGCCAAGGTGGATCTTTCGTGCTAAGGTCTAAACTTGTCTAGGGCATTGTTCAGCCTACGACCACTTAACCTTAATAAGAGCTTACCTTGTAAAACTTATAATCGGGTTGGGGGAGTGAGTACTTAGCCTCTTGTGCTATAGTCTTGGTTATTCATTGGAAGGGTAGTTTTGAGTCGGCCTTGCGGGCATGCCTTTGTTTGCTATCTTATGGTCTTGTCTGTATTAAACGTTTACTTAATAAAAAGATACATTTCATTATTGTTCATGCCTTTGTGTTAATCTTGTCGTACCTTTATAATCATATGCTTATGTGATATTTTGCCTATGGAATGCTTATAAATTGCCTTGTGATGACTATTAACCTATCTGCTCCTCTGTGGATACAAACCTAAAGAGGGACATGAAAGATTGATTTGTGTAACGAGACCACACGAGTGCTGCATGAACGTAATCCTTTTGAGTTTAAGAATTGGTCTATGACATTTTGGCTAGACTACCCGTGTTCCCAAACTTTTTCAAAACTTCCATTTTTACTCTCTAAAATTTCCTTTGACACACTACTATAAATATTAATAATAATTTAATTTATTGGTCGGAATCATCAAAAATTAGAATTTGTGAACCTTTGGTTCAATAAAAACACAGGGGAATTAGATCTGCACCATCACAAAAACCATCACTAGAGTATTGAATGTCAATTATTCAGTATTTATGAACAAATTAGTACAAGTGCCCACTTCATATACATAATAGGTAAAATTAATTGGCAACTAAATATATACAAAGATATTACAATTTTTCCAAACACACCAAACATAATATAGCACATCTCAATTATGCAAACACACCACGCTATTATATATATATAATAATAATAATAATAATAATAATAATAATAATAATAATAATAATAATAGCCTAAGATATAAAAAGAATTTGACGAAAATTGTTAACCTGAATCTGCAGTTTACGAAAGCAATCTATAAAGAGAGTTAGACAATCACGGTTCTTTTTCATCTGAAAAACTAATTGAAATTGCGGCAATTAATGTCAAAGCCGGCGAATAGTTAGTAATAAATTGTAAATAGATTAAATAAAGATTTATTATAAGTTTTTTAGAAGAAAGTGTTAAAGTACCAAAAGGAAAGATACGAAGGATTCCACATCGGAAAAGAACAAGAACAAGAGGAAAACATATCCTTTTAACTTTCTTTTGGGTTACATTACATTCCATGCCCCCATCAAAACATCTATTCTATATATTTAGAATAATACATCAAATTAATTAAATATTAAAGAAAGAAAGACATGCATAAACATAATCAGAAAAAAGTTGAATTCAATTCGACTGAGATTAATTTTATTCGTGTACCATTACTCCATAACAATTAGCAAATTAAAAGTTAAGTACTCACTTACCATTTCCTTGACATACATGTCTCATGAAAGTTAGGAAAATAATGATCAAAGCGACTCCGGCCGATAGTCCAATGATGATGGCAAATGTCTTCTCGCCCGCATTCACTGATTTATCTGTAGACAATAAGTAATTTACAAATGTAGTCGGCCAATATCCAAAACAAGTAGATTTTTACAATTAATTTATTTCAAAACAAGAATACAGAAACAAGAAATAATAAAAATAAATAAATTATGAAGATTAGACTTACCATTATGATGAGTCTTGGAATAAGCATGAGCCCCACCACCACCAGTGGTGTACCTAGCGTAGCATTTCGCCAAGAACATGTCACCGTAATCTGTCGTGCCGCAGTCAGTTTTGAGCCGTCCGATGACCTCCGACAAGCAATCTTGACACTCAGCCACGGTGAGGTCCCCAACACACTGGGCTAGGCCCTGGACTTCCCCAGACCCACCAACCCGATAAGGACCACCGGCCCATGTAAGGCCCGCGAACACCAAATCCCTCAAGCCCATAGCGTCCATGTCATACCCAATTGAAGGCCCACATCTCTTCAACGCCACACTCTTATCCTCCA
This sequence comes from Viola odorata, assembly GCA_963691705.1. Taxonomy (NCBI): domain Eukaryota; kingdom Viridiplantae; phylum Streptophyta; class Magnoliopsida; order Malpighiales; family Violaceae; genus Viola; species Viola odorata. The sequence continues at coordinate 26,141,631 of OY829541.1, forward strand.
CCCCAAGAAAGGTAACGTTATCATACTTGACATAGCATCCCTGCAGCTGGAGCGCCCCTCCGCAAGTCTCCGAGCACAGAATGCCAACTTGGGAGACTGCGCGAGCGACACACATGGCACAATCAGGCATGGACAGGTCACCGCGACATTGGTAGAGGCCGTAGACGTTTTCGTGTGGGTTGGAGCCTGTTGATACCCGAATTTTGACGTCATTTTTAATTAATTTTAGCATTTCTGATTAGTTAATCTACAGTCATTTTCAGTTAATTTACTGTTGCTAGCATTTTTAAGTGTTTCGTTGCATTTTAGCATCATCGTTAGCATCGTCAGCTTTCGAGATCACATTTTTAATTTTTCGGCACATATTTTCATTATTATTATCATTATTATTTTTAGCCTTAAAAATCACATTTTTGACTATCCGGCAGTCGTTTGCTATTTTTTTTCTTCGTTTTAGGCCATCACATGAATTTTAGGATTTTTAAAATTTTAGCGCCTTTTTTTAGTATTTTTATTTTTTATTATTATTTTCATTCGAGCTGTTATTGGACCCGAGTAAGTCCGCTCGGACAATAGCTCGACTTTAAAATGTTTTCCATCAACTAGTTGCTAGTTTTTTTTCCGTTCACAACGGTCTACAGCGTTTCATGTAATTTTTGGCGTAACGTCATTATTTTTCGTCCGAACGTTTCACGTTTTTGAACGAGAAAATAAACACGTTAAACGAAAAATTCTCGTCATTCGCTGTAGACGGGTAAACTCATCATATTTTTCTTTATAACGTAGTTGCTTTCGTTCGAGTTTCTCTCTAGTTTCGTCATACTAATAGTTCGAACCAATTATTTAAACATTAAGCATTTTTTACTCACTTTGATCACAACCGTTGGATCAACATACTTTGACTCAAAGTATGCAAGATCAACGGCTCATTCTCTCCTTTCTTCCCAGCCACAAAACCCAAACTTGCTCACCACACCAGCACTGCTCATTTCTACTCGCCGACGCCCACGCGCACCCAATTCACCACACAATCATCTGAGCCCTTGCCTATAAATAGCCTTGCTCTTCACCCTTAAAAGGGAGAAAAAAGGCACTCGTCCGCTCCTTCCAAAACAGTAAGCAAGGCACCATTTTCTCTTTAATTTTTCTTGCTTTCATTTGTCAATTATTCGCTTGTTTTAATTCCATAAATCTCTATTCAGTATATGGTTAAATCGCATGCTTTCAACTTGATCATCGGCTCGATGTTTTGTCCGTATTAAATTGCTAGTTTTATGTGAAAATCGCATGCTTCCATTCACGTGATTTCTTTGGTATTTCCCTACTGTTTTGGCTGGGTTTCGTCACTGTGGGGTAGAGGGAATTATCGGGGTTGTTTAGGGTTTGAAATCTGGCCATTTGGCTGGATCGAAGCTTCCTTGGTCGCCGGCCATGGTGGCCGCCGCAAGGAAGAAGAAGAACAGCGTGGCTGCTGTCCTTATGGGAAGAAGAAAGGTGACGGGCCAAGCCCGTCCCTTTCTTTTTAAATGCAAATGGGCCTTGGCTTAAGCCAAGCCCATTTGCTCCCCTTTCCCATTTTCATTTAAAATTTCAGCAGGCACATGGGCCCAGCCCATTAAAGTTTCGTCAGTTGTTCGAGTCTCTTTTATTTTCGTGTTTATTTAATTAATAGCTCGTATGCCATGTTTAATTAATAGCTCGTATGCAATATTTAATTTATGTCACATGTCATGTTTAATTAATTATTTATTTACTTGTTTAAATTTAAATGCATGTTCATTTGCTTTACTTTTATTCATTGTTTTAACTATCTTCGAACGATTACTAACATCGATTTCGCAGGCACCAAAAATCATCAACTCTTTAATTTTTCGTCAAGTCATCATTTAATTTTTTTGCAATTATCAACTCAGCATTTTAAATTTCCGTATGCGTCAAATAAATCATTTCTCGCATGCAATCAATTCATCATTTAATTTTCGTATGCGTTAAATAAATCATTTCTCGCATGCAATCAACTCAGCATTTAATTTTCGTATGCGTAAAATCAATCATTTTTCGCATGCAATCAACTCAGCATTTAAATTCTCACATGCTTAAAATCAATCATTTTTCGCATGCAATCAACACAGCATCTAAAATCTCGTATGTGTAAAATCAATCATTTTTCGCATGCGAGTCAACTCAGCATTTAAATCTCCTATGCGTAAAATCCATCATTTTTCGCATACATTCAACTATCATCATTTGTTTATCAAACTCAGCATCTCACTTTCATATGCGTGAAATCCATCATTTCTCGTATGCCATCAACTGTCATTTAAATTTTTGCACTCATAAAATTGCTTATTTATTTCTCAAGCTATCGCTAACACTCTCATTTTGTAGGATAATTTCAAGCTTCGCTCGAAAGTACGCTTTTCGATTCCTTTTGTTTATTCGACGTTTTTCGTAAATATCAATCGTACGCATGATATATAGAAATGTTAGAATTAAAATCAACCCACATGAACAACGTGTTTAAAGACTTGCTTAAAATACCATGTTCATGTGATTTTAAATTCTCGCATATATTGACTGCATGTACATGGGGACTTTCGATCCCACATCATTTTTTCCACTTCAAAATCAATCATTTAAATATGTACTCTGTTAGCAATCCATGATAGAATCACGTAGTAAGTAATCTAATCATGCATGGCCCGATGATGAAATAAGAGGGCGTTCATTCAGTCTTACGGAAATTTCAGTCCCATCACGTTGCGGTCAGGAATAATCAATCAATCTTGATAAACGGTAACCCCGTCAGAAAGATTTTTTAATTATTCCTGAACTGTCACGATCATAGAAAAGACTAAAGTGACGATTCCTTTGAGGGCCCCCTTTTTCAAAACGCATTTTTCAAACACCTTTTTAAACACCTCTCTCATCAACCGGTAACCATTTTCGGATGTGACTCGGGTGCCTAACACCTTCCCGAGAGCATAATACGACCCCGAACCTTTTGTCTGGGGTCCAGACCCCTTTTTTGTGCCTTTAGTTTTTTTACTTATTATATTTCCTATGCCATGACGATTAAGGTTCCTTAAGCCTAGCAACCAAATTAGGGTGGCGACTTCATTGCATGCTGCTAGGCGTCCCTTTTACGCCGAGCATCGGAAGGTCTTAAATTTCGTTGCACACTCGCGAATTTTTAATTTTCGGGGGCGCGACAGTTTGGCGACTTCACTGGGGAGTTTAGGGTCGGAGCCGGTTTTATCATTTTAGAGAGGTGTTTTATTTTTTTATTTATTTATTTATTTGCTTTGATCAATTGCTGGTCTGTTCATTTATTTGCTTTATCAATTGTCATATGCATTTCATAGCGCCCTACACCTAGGGGACAATTACCAAATTAGGAGGATAGTAGTGACGCCCTAGGACACATGTCCTAGGTAGTGTTCACCAACCCCAACTCGGATGAACCTCTAAAGCCAGTTGAAAGGTTACTCGATTTCGCAAGGAATCGGGACACTGGACGACACTTTAGGGACCTTTTCATGGTATCATCCGGGGACCGTTCAAGCCAGTTAGAAATGTCAGAATCAGAGCCCCAGCACGTGCATCATGATTATACCTGTTTGTCGTGGCTCTATTTGTCGTGTTGGTATATTGACGTGATTTTTCTGTTATACGAACTGCAAATTTCTCACACGTGCAGGTTACTTTCCATTTAAAATTTTATTTTTGTCCCACAGGACCCGTTTTGCTCATTTGATATGTCGGCACCTACACTACTTTCACTTGATATTTTCGGGGAACGAGGTTTCAACGATCAGACACTACAAGGTCGAATTGCCGCTTTAGAGGTTGAGATAGAGATGCAGAAAGGGGAGTTGGCTTCAATGGAGTACCTTTGGCAGCAGAACTCTGACGTCCAGGATTGATACCTTCATGGGAAGACTCAGATATCGGCAAACCTTTTCTTTTTAGCTAGGACCCCTTATTTCATCTATCTTAGCCATTTTTGATGAATTTAGGTAGTTGGCGAGTTTACCATACTTTTGTAAACACTTTTAATAAAGTCGTACTCTTTCGGATATTTATTAAAATCGCCTCCTCCTTTCCATATCGATTATCCATCCAAAGAAACTTAAAAAGACCATCGCAAAAAGAAAGAGAAAATCCCTCCAGGATAAACAAAATCATTTCACTAAAAACCTAAAAAATCAGACCAAAAATCCAAAAAATAGCCAAGTAGCGCTCACTCAGGGCCCTATCCTCTTAGCTTATCACAAGATACTCCAAGTTCATAGCATAGATCGTCCTCCCTCCCCTCGGTTGAGTTTACCAGGCATCAGGCCTTGCATCGTCAAAAGTATAGTGTGAAAGAGATCCTCCTAGCATGGCGGCATTGGTTGCCCCTGCTGATTTGGGTTTCGCCGTTAGTATCTCAGATTTGCTTCATATCGTTGGAATGTATAGAGGCTTCCTTCGTATCTTGTCAACCACTGGGATTCCTCGCCTCTCCAACCGCCCTGAAAATATCAAGTGAAAGTATAGCCAGAAAAGAGAATGAGCAATGTGGAGGCCTCAGGATTACACATCACCTGTATATCCTCACTTGTATTTACTCTTTTCTGTGTTTTTCCCTTTTTCAGGTTCACGATAGCTCCTCGGAAGCAAGTTACTCCGCACAGGCTCCCCTTAACTAGACTTCAAAAACGAAAAATGACTGAACCGGCCAAGACCGATGAAGCACTAATGGCTAGAATCGCAGAGTTAGAGGAACAAGTTAGGATCAGTACAGAAAGAGCACCAGGGCCGAAAAGGAAAGAGATGAAGCTGTCACCGAAGTGCCACCGGGTTTTGATCTCCCTCAAACAAAAGGACCTCCCTCTTCGCTCACCGTCACAGGACCTTCCGTACTCCCACCACTTTCTGGCCCCCCGGGCCATTGGAGATGGGATAATCCCTTCACTATACCCACCACTGCAAATCCTACAGTTAAGGCGGGTGAAGAGATCTCCCCGTCGCTTCAGCACCTTTCAATCAACCCTGCTGTGGACCCCAGCAAGAGTCAGGCCCGCCTAGAGGCTTTGTATCTCCCTCCTATTCCTCCGAGCACAATTCCCGGACCTGTGGGAACTCAGCTCCTCACTTTCAAACCAGCACAACCTCAGTTCTCGTCAGAACCTACGCTACCCTTCGGTTCTAACCCCATCAGGGCCAAGGAACCGAAAAGTGACAGACTGAATCTTCTCGAGGAAAGACTCAGAGCAATCGAAGGGGCCGATCCATTTGATCCCACTAGTCCCACCGATATGTGTATGGTCCCCGGGATCGTTATACCTCCGAAGTACAAGATCCCTGACTTCGAAAAGTATACTGGGGAAGAGTGCCCAAAGACCCACCTCAGAGCATACTGCAATAAGATGGCCGAGATGATCCACAACGAGCCGTTGTTGATACATCTATTCCGAGAAAGATTGACCAAGCACGCCCTAATTTGGTATATGGGTCTAGACGGAGCCAGGATCAGGACATGGAGAGACTTGTCCGATGCCTTCTACAGGCAATACAAATTCAACTTGGAAGTTGCACCAGACCGTTCTGATCTACAGGATCTAGAGAAGAGGACCGACGAATCGGTGAAGACTTACGCTCAGAGGTGGAGAGGGCTAGCATCTAGAATTTCTCCTCCGCTAAATGACAAAGAACTCTCGTCAATTTTCATTAACACTTTCAAGGCTCCCTACTACACCTATCTTATATCCAATCCATCAAATAACTTTTCCGACATAGTCATGGTGGCTGAGAGAGTTGAACAAGGAATTAAGTCCGGGAGGATCACCGCTTCCACACCAGAAGAAACGCTTAAAAGAGCACCTATCATGAAGGAAGATGTCATCTTTGTCTCCCCGGGACCTAGTAACCGTCAACCTTCCCCATCGCCCCCACCACATATCCCACCAAAGAACCAACACACCCATTGGAACAGGAAACCGCTACCACCTCTTCCCATTCCTTTAGAGGAAATTTACGAGCATCTCTTGGCAGCTGGGCAAATTGCGCCAATCCCGATTCAGCCTATACAACGTCCTTACCCGAAGTGGTACAACCTTGTTGCTAGATGTACGTACCACGCCGGAGCTCAAGGCCACGCCATAGAAGACTGCTCTGCCCTTAGAGGAAAGGTTAATCACTTGATCAAGAACAAATGCATCTCTTTCGAAGGTTCTAGCATGACCATCAACCCTATTCCAAATCATGCTTTGGGTAGCGGAAGGATGATATAGAGCTCGACCATTTGCGTGAAGAAGTCTGGGGGGGGGGGCTCTGCGTAGTTAGACCGCCGCCACACTTCCTGATGTCTCTTTGCAATATGTATGCATGTTTTGTTGTCTTTTATAGGAACTTGTGTTCCCCTTCGGTTTAAAAATAAATAAATATATTTAACCCCCTCTTCGAGCGTCTTGTACTATTCGCGTTTCAGGATGAATGTTGATTCAGTGGGTTTCGATAAACCCTATGTCTTTACCGATGAAGAAAGTATCACCACAACTAAGAATGAGGCCAGGATTCCACGCAAATCGGTCCATTTAAGAGAAAGGGTGGAAAAGGAGATAGTCCCTCATCAGGAGAATTCTTGGGGGCAAGCAACGAAGTTCAAAGGGATGTTGATCAAAAAACAGAAGACTCAAACGCACGCCATAGTCGAGCCTGCGACTTTAAACCAGGGTGCTTTGTGGGAGGCAAACCATGCGTTCTTTTCAATTATTCTATCTTTCGTTAATTGTAAAATTCAACATCTCAGGATACCTTTTCCCTATGAATTTACTATTTAACTATCTCTTCGTTTCAGTGCAACGAGGCTTGTAAACTTAGAGGCAAGCGAATGAAGTGACGACCAAAAGAAGGCGTTGAAAAATGTCAAAACTCATTTTTTCAAGGAAGTTATCCTTTATGTTTACAATTATCCCTTTCGTAAATTACGTTTCTGTAAATTATGGTCTCGCAATTTATGTTTCCGTAATTTTACATTTCAGGTGCAACGAGACTTGTAAACTCGGGGGCAAGCGAGTGAAGTGACGACCAAAGGAAGGCATTGAAAAATGTCAAAGCTCATTTTTCAGGGAAGTTGTCCTTTTACATTTTTGCAATTTCCGTTTCCGCAATTTACCTTTCCGTAATTTATGTTTTCGCGAGTTACACTTCCACGATTTTTAAACTCCGACAATTTATGTTGTTGCAAAAGTGTGTGTGTCATGTTGGCTAAAATCCTTAGTTTCCGCAAAATTTTCTCTTTATACATGTGCAACTTGGGCTAAAAAAAAAGGGGGAAAGGGGAGAACAAAAATCCCACGTTTTGAACTTTTTTCTAGCATATTCATCACTTTATCACGACACGGATAACTTGTGCGTTCATTAGAAATTATATGAAACATGCATGATCTTGTCTGTTAGCTCTTATATCCACGGTTTGCTCCGACGTAAGCAATCACAAAACATATCCCTGTGAGTATTTTGGGCCTTCACGCCTTGTTTCTTTCATGAGCGTAAGTGCTTAACTAGGTACTAGTTGAATTCGCATAAGATCCAGGGTACATGTGCAATTAGACATGGGATAGCAATAAAATGACGTGGGACTTTTACGATCTTCTCCATTTTTTTTTTCTTTTCGTTTCTTCCCTCTTTCCACCATATATGTCATCACTCCCCAAACCTTCACTATCACTCATACCCCGGGAGCCAAAGAGCAGTTTCAGCTAAAATTGCCAGCCGGAAGCAAGAGCACGTCAAGTCCAAGAACACGATGAAGGAGACAGAAAAGGTCACCAGGAGATCGCTAAGGACCATCACCAAAGAAGCAGCAACGACGAAGGTTGAGGCCTCAAGACAGAAGGGGAAGAGATCAAGACAAAGGTTGTGCTTGCTCTGCTCTGATGCATTCAAATCAAAAAAAAAAAAAAAAAGAAAAGAAAAAAGAAAAAAGAAGCAAAAGAAAAAGAAGAAAGAGAGAATCAAAAGGAAAAAAAAGGAAAGGGAAAAGAAAAGAAATACTCAGAGACATTCGAAGAATACAAACAATCGAAGAGCCAAAGCAAGCACAACCCGGGGACAACTCAATTCGAGAAATCTCGAAGAAAACTTTCCCCAGTGAACTCGAGCAAAAAGGCCCAAGGCCAACTCGAGAAATCTCAAAGCAAGCCTCCCCAGTGAGGGCCCGAGAAGAAAAAGGGCCCAAGGCCAACCCATGAAGCAGATTGCGAAGAGAACAGCAAGGATCCCAGAGCTCACGCACTCTGTCCGGAAAGCATCCCCAGCAAAAAGTGAAAGAACTCGCACACCTCGCTCTCATAAGGGCCACTCAGCAAAGCATCACTCATCAAAAGCCTTCCAACTCCTCAGCAAAGCAATCTTTTCCCAAAACAAGCTCCTTTCCGGACATTTCATGTCCTTTCATTCTTTTCCGTAAAAGTCCTATTAATTATTAGAACGCCCATGCATGTGCATCTTCATTTGAAGTCTATTCACTCGGATTGACATTGCGAATTGAAAATTATGTATCATGTTAGTTGCATCTTTATGAGCGTAAAACACTTAACCTTGTTTAAGAGCGTGAGTGCAAACACTAATATCAGGTGAGGATTGCTTACGGCTGCAAATTGTGGGAAAGTCTTGTCCTTGAGGTCGTTATTTCTTGAACAAGACGTAGACGCTATCTAGACTTAAATCAATCATGTTCCTATAACGAAAAATGAACGAACATTTTTATCCTAAAAGAGAAAAAAGGTTTGAATTTATGTTCTTAAATAAAGAAATCATTTTCATCCCAAACAAAAAAACTTGGGGGCAAGCCATGGGTTAAATGTAAGAATATTTAGGCCAATTGCTCTCTCCTTTTTCCATCTGTCGCTGCTTTGTATTTGCTTCCTTTCAATTTGCAGGATACAGATATGCTCCAGTAAAATCTCAACCATGGGTCTTCGATGACAACATCGATGTAAATCCCTCACCATCTTGGATTTTCATCAAAATCCAATCAAACGGAGTACGTTACCACTCCCAAATCAACCTCGTGCGGTGGATCACGCTCCCTCACATTCAAATCAACTTCGCGTGGCGGATCACGCTCCCTCACGGTCGACCACTCTCCATTTCAATTCATACGGTAAGTTCAAGGTAATACTCGCTTTCCCTCTACACCTCGTCATTTAAAAAGTTGTGTTCAGGTCACGTCCCCACATCTTGTCTGTCTAGCATTGTGTTCAGGTCACGTCCCCACATCGTGTCGTAAAAAGTTGTGTTCAGGTCACGTCCCCACATCTTGTCTGTCTAGCGTTGTGTTCAGGTTACGTCCCCACATCGTGTCTTAAAAATTTGTGTTCAGGTCACGTCCCCATATCTTGTCTGTCTAGCGTTGTGTTCAGGTCACGTCCCCACATCGTGTCTTAAAAAGTTGTGTTCAGGTCACGTCCCCACATCTTGTCTGTCTAGCGTTGTGTTCAGGTCACGTCCCCACATCTTGTCTATCTAGCATTGTGTTCAGGTCACGTCCCCACATCGTGTCTTAAAAAGTTGTGTTCAGGTCACGTCCCCACATCTTGTCTGTCTAGCGTTGTGTTCAGGTCACGTCCCCACATCGTGTCGTAAAAAGTTGTGTTCAGGTCACGTCCCCACATCTTGTCTATCTAGCGTTGTGTTCAGGTCACGTCCCCACATCGTGTCGTAAAACGTTGTGTTCAGGTCACGTCCCCACATCGTGTCGTAAAAAGTTGTGTTCAGGTCACGTCCTCATATCTTGTCTGTCTAGCGTTGTGTTCAGGTCACGTCCCCACATCGTGTCGTAAAAAGTTGTGTTCAGGTCACGTCCCCACATCTTGTCTGTCTAGCGTTGTGTTCAGGTCACGTCCCCACATCGTGTCTTAAAAAGTTGTGTTCAGGTCACATCCCCACATCTTGTCTGTCTAGCGTTGTGTTCAGGTCACGTCCCCACATCGTGTCTTAAAAAGTTGTGTTCAGGTCACGTCCCCACATCTTGTCTGTCTAGCGTTGTGTTCAGGTCACGTCCCCACATCGTGTCTTAAAAAGTTATGTTCAGGTCACGTCACCACATCTTGTCTGTCTAGCGTTGTGTTCAGGTCACGTCCCCACATCGTGTCTTAAAAAGTTGTGTTCAGGTCACGTCCCACATCTTGTCTATCTAGCGTTGTGTTCAGGTCACGTCCCCACATCGTGTCGTAAAAAGTTGTGTTCAGGTCACGTCCCCACATCTTGTCTATCTAGCGTTGTGTTCAGGTCACGTCCCCACATCGTGTCTTAAAAAGTTGTGTTCAGGTCACGTCCCCACATCGTGTCATTTAAAAAGTTATGTTCAGGTCATGTCCCCACATCTTGTCTGTCTAGCATTGTGTTCAGGTCACGTCCCCATATCGTGTTGTAAAAGGTTGTGTTCAGGTCACGTCCCCACGTCGTGTTGTTAATGTCATGTCGGGTCACGTCCGCTCGTGTCGTCTGATAATGTTGTGTCTGGTCATGTCTGCACATGTTGTCTGTTAAGCGTCGTAAAGGGTCACGTCCCCACATCGTGCTATTAATGTCATGTCTGGTCGCGTCCGCCCATGTCATCTGTTAATATTGTGTCAGGTCATGTCCCTACACCATATCTTGAAAATTCATAAACAGTCACCCCAAATATCAAATCAACATCAGGGCGAAGGTATGTTACCGTTATTCAATATCCGAGCGAAGGACATCCGAATCAGCAGTTCTCCTCCTCCCAGAGTGACATCAACTATCTCCTCCCAGAGCGACATCAATCAACTCCTCCCAGAGGGATATCCACGGCCGACATCATCAATTTTGTAAAACACCTTTAAATCTCAGTGACAGCATCAATCAATCTCCTCCTCCCAGAGCGACATCAAGCAATCATCTCCTCCCAGAGCGACAGCAATCTCCTCCTCCCAGAGCGATATTAAGCAATCACCTTTTATCCCTAGTGACGACATCAATCAATCTCCTCCTCCCAGAGCGACACCAATCAATCTCATCCTCCTAGAGCGACATTAAGCAATCACCTTTTATCCCCATTGACGACATCAATCAACTACCTCCTCCCAGAGTAACATCATCACTGTAAGCTCGAGGTAAGACTTGCGGTGTCGCCAAAATTTGGATATATAGGGGCAACTGTCTTTACTGCTTATCAAATACTTCGATAAGACAGTAAAGAGGGGGCAACTGTTGATACCCGAATTTTGACGCCATTTTTAATTAATTTTAGCATTTCTGATTAGTTAATCTACAGTCATTTTCAGTTGATTTACTGTCGCTAGCATTTTTAAGTGTTTCGTTGCATTTTAGCATCATCGTTAGCATCGTCAGCTTTCGAGATCACATTTTTAATTTTTCGGCACATATTTTCATTATTATTATCATTATTATTTTTAGCCTTAAAAACCACATTTTTGACTATCCGGCAGTCGTTTGCTATTTTTTTTTCGTTTTAGGCCATCACATTAATTTTAGAATTTTTAATATTTTCGCGCCTTTTTTTAGTATTTTTATTTTTTATTATTATTTTCATTCGAGCTGTTATTGGACCCGAGTAAGTCCGCTCGGACAATAGCTCGACTTTAAAATGTTTTCCATCAACTAGTTGCTAGTTTTTTTTCCGTTCACAACGGTCTACAGCGTTTCATGTAATTTTTGGCGTAACGTCATTATTTTTCGTCCGAACGTTTCACGTTTTTTAACGAGAAAATAAACACGTTAAACGAAAAATTCTCGTCATTCGCTGTAGACGGGTAAACTCACCATATTTTTCTTTATAACGTAGTTGCTTTCGTTCGAGTTTCTCGCTAGTTTCGTCATACTAATAGTTCGAACCAATTATTTAAACATTAAGCATTTTTTACTCACTTTGATCACAACCGTTGGATCAACATACTTTGACTCAAAGTATGCAAGATCAACGGCTCATTCTCTCCTTTCTTCCCAGCCACAAAACCCAAACTTGCTCACCACACCAGCACTGCTCATTTCTACTCACCGACGCCCACGCGCACCCAATTCACCACACAATCATCTGAGCCCTTGCCTATAAATAGCCTAGCTCTTCACCCTTAAAAGGGAGAAAAAAGGCACTCGTCTGCTCCTTCCAAAACAGTAAGCAAGGCACCATTTTCTCTTTAATTTTTCTTGCTTTCATTTGTCAATTATTCGCTTGTTTTAATTCCATAAATCTCTATTCAGTATATGGTTAAATCGCATGCTTTCAACTTGATCATCGGCTCGCTGTTTTGTCCGTATTAAATTGCTAGTTTTATGTGAAAATCGCATGCTTCCATTCACGTGATTTCTTTGGTATTTCCCTACTGTTTTGGCTGGGTTTCGTCACTGTGGGGTAGAGGGAATTATCGGGGCTGTTTAGGGTTTGAAATCCGGCCATTTGGCCGGTTCGAAGCGTCCTTGGTCGCCGGCCATGGTGGCCGGCGCAAGGAAGAAGAAGAACAGCGTGGCTGCTGTCATTATGGGAAGAAGAAAGGTGACGGGCCAAGCCCGTCCCTTTCTTTTTAAATGCAAATGGGCCTTGGCTTAAGCCAAGCCCATTTGCTCCCCTTTCCCATTTTCATTTAAAATTTCAGCAGGCACATGGGCCCAGCCCATTAAAGTTTCGTCAGTTGTTCGAGTCTCTTTTATTTTCGTGTTTATTTAATTAATAGCTCGTATGCCATGTTTAATTAATAGCTCGTATGCAATATTTAATTTATGTCACATGTCATGTTTAATTAATTATTTATTTACTTGTTTAAATTTAAATGCATGTTCATTTGCTTTACTTTTATTCATTGTTTTAACTATCTTCGAACGATTACTAACATCGATTTCGCAGGCACCAAAAATCATCAACTCTTTAATTTTTTGTCAAGTCATCATTTAATTTTTTTGCAATTATCAACTCAGCATTTTAAATTTCCGTATGCGTCAAATAAATCATTTCTCGCATGCAATCAATTCATCATTTAATTTTCGTATGCATTAAATAAATCATTTCTCGCATGCAATCAACTCAGCATTTAATTTTCGTATGCGTAAAATCAATCATTTTTCGCATGCAATCAACTCAGCATTTAAATTCTCACATGCTTAAAATCAATCATTTTTCGCATGCAATCAACACAGCATCTAAAATCTCGTATGTGTAAAATCAATCATTTTTCGCATGCGAGTCAACTCAGCATTTAAATCTCCTATGCGTAAAATCCATCATTTTTCGCATACATTCAACTGTCATCATTTGTTTATCAAACTCAGCATCTCACTTTCGTATGCGTGAAATCCATCATTTCTCGTATGCCATCAACTGTCATTTAAATTTTCGCACTCATAAAATTGCTTATTTATTTCTCAAGCTATCGCTAAGACTCTCATTTTGTAGGATAATTTCAAGCTTCGCTCGAAAGTACGCTTTTCGATTCCTTTTATTTATTCGATGTTTTTCATAAATATCAATCGTACGCATGATATATAGAACTGTTAGAATTAAAATCAACCCTCATGAACAACGTGTTTAAAGACTTGCTTAAAATACCATGTTCATGTGATTTTAAATTCTCGCATATATTGACTGCATGTACATGGGGACTTTCGATCCCACATCAGTTTTTCCACTTCAAAATCAATCATTTAAATCTGTACTCTGTTAGCAATCCATGATAGAATCACGTAGTAAGTAATCTAATCATGCATGACCCGATGATGAAATAAGAGGGCGCTCATTCAGTCTTACGGAAATTTCAGTCCCATCACGTTGCGGTCAGGAATAATCAATCAATCTTGATAAACGGTAACCCCGTCAGAAAGATTTTTTAATTATTCCTGAACGGCCACGATCATAGAAAAGACTAAAGTGACGATTCCTCTGAGGGCCCCCTTTTTCAAAACGCATTTTTCAAACACCTTTTTAAACACCTCTCTCATCAACCGGTAACCGTTTTCGGATGTGACTCGGGTGCCTAATAATACGACCTCGAACCTTTTGTCTGGGGTCCAGACCCTTTTTTTGTGCCTTTAGTTTTTTTACTTATTATATTTCCTATGTCATGACGATTAAGGTTCCCTAAGCCTAGCAACCAAATTAGGGTGGCAACTTCATTGCATGCTGCTAGGCGTCCCTTTTACGCCGAGCATCGGAAGGTCTCAAATTTCGTTGCACACTCGCGAATTTTTAATTTTCGGGGGCGCGACAGAGCCCAAGATGGTGTAGTTGTTGTAGGAGGAGTAGGTGGCTGAGTTGACAAAGGAGGTGAGGAGGGAATTGAGATTGGGTTGGTAGGGTGAATCCGGCGCATATTTTTGTTGGGTGCAGCCGCCGAATACGAAGGAATCCGTGGAGGAAGCGGAGAGATGAGAGGTATGAGAGAGGAAGAGGAAGGTGAGGATGATTAGAAGACGAGGAGAAGTTGCCATGCTTAGAGATGAGTGTTAGTGTTTGTAATGTTGGGAATTAATAGAAGGGAGGTAGTATAGGCTTTTGCTTAATCTTGTTCTCCTTTCTCTTTTGGTTACAAAAAAAATTCAGTAACAAATTAAAACCACTGGTAAATTATGTATGTGTATATATATATATATATATATATAATTTGTATACATAGGTGGAGCATAGTTTTACATATTAATTTATAAGAATATAGTATCTTGGGAAATCGTAATATATATATACACACACATACACATACATATATATATACACATACTATGCTCCACCTATGTATACATATATATATATACTCTTCGAGCTTGTTGTATCTAAAATAGCATCTAGTTCTACAAATGTATTCGTATCTAACCATAGTCTACATTTTAGGGTTATTAGGCTTGCTATACATTTACTAATGGTGAAAGATGATTCTTCTTGAATTTGTTCTGTGAGATAACTAGATTCTACTTCTTTCTTTTTCTCATTTTGGTCTTCAAGTTCTTTTAAACATATTTCTTTGAAACAGTTATTACATTGGTATCTTCTATCTATAGCCGGATATAACCTACAGTTATAACAACTTATATGGTTATTTCCTCTGTTTCTTTCTAAAGTGGGTTGTCCACCACGCTTTTTTGCCAACTCTGTTGTTTGTATATATTTATTTGTTGGAAACGTATATACATTTTTACTGACTGTTATACTATTTCTAGCTATAGTAACACTACCATTTAAACTACATATGAAATTTAATCCTAATAGAAAATCATTACTTCGTGTTTGTTCAGGTGCTATATTAATCTGTGGAATATCATATTTAACACTGTAATTTTTTGCAAAATCTATAAACTGTATATATATATGTGTATATATATATATATGTATATATATATACATACATATATATATACATACATATATATATATATACACACATATATATATATATATATATATATATATATATATATGTTTTTTTTTTTTTTTTTAAATATGGGCTACTGTTTTAGTGCTTGGGAACTATATATATGTATAAATCTATACACACACATATATATTATATGGGCTACTGTTTTAGTGCTTGGGAACTATATATATGTATAAATCTATACACACACATATATATATATGGGCTACTGTTTTAGTGCTTGGGAACTATATATATGTATATATATATATATACATACACATATATATATATATATGTTTTTTTTTTTTAAAAAAAAATATGGGCTACTGTTTTAGTGCTTGGGAACTAAGGGGCTATGAAGGCTGGAAACTAGAGAGAGAATTTAGTGAGACATAGAGAATTTGAGAGAATGCTTTGTATATTGATTTTCTCGTATTTACAAATGAAGGGAGAGTTCCCTTATATAGAGAAAACTTAAAGGAAAAGGCCAAAACAGGTGGCCGACAAGAAATAAAGCTAAAGAAAAAGGAATCTTAAAAGCAACGGTCCTAATTTAAAGTAGAAAAGGTAATTACAATAATTACATCCTGCCAAAAGACAGGCGGCTTGTGGACAGCTGTTTCTGCGGTCGTCATTGCTGACGTCTATCAATGGACAGCTGTGTCTGTATACGTCATGGATGACGTTTGTTGATCGTCTTCTTCTTAGAGATCCCTATGTGTTTCTGGAATAGTGACTTCGTCTTTGTCTTCTTCTACGTCTGTCATTGCGTCGTCTTGGAGATCTGCTATTAGGTTTACTATGTGTTCTTCATCTAGCAAACGTCCATCTCCTGAGTGTGGCAAGAACATCCTCCACTCCCTAGTGCTGTAGATTTGAATGAAATATCCTTCTCCCAAGAGATGATATTCCATCCATTCTTCTGGTGTGTATAGGACGCAAGGATTCTGAGCAGCTCTGTAAATTTCCAAGTTATCTAATTCTTGAAAATCATAGGGAGATAGTGAAAGCCCCATATGGATATCGTGAAGACTCTCTTCTTCTCTGTCTGCTGAGAAAATAAAGACCCTCTTCTTTGCAGAAATGATTTCAAAGCCTCTGGCCACAGGAAGTGTAGAGTCAATGAAACATTCTAGTTTCTTTCTGATTGCCATGTTTCCTGCAATAAGAAAGAATTTTTCTCCAAACTCTTCTAAGTATCTGTCAATGTTTCCTTCTTCTTCCTGTCTGAATGTGATTTTGTCCATCATTCCCATGTGGAAAAAAGAAAGAATTTTCTGAAAAGGCATGTCTGTGATATTGAGGTCTACTTGTATTTTGAAGAGACCTGCTGTTCCTGTTCCTCTTATATGTCGTGCGATCTTTCCTGCAAGTCTACAATAAGGCTTCTGTACTATCTTAACTCCTTTGAACTTCCAATCTTTTTCTTCGAAATATATTCTGACTAGATTTTTCTGTGCATTAATCAGATCTTCTAAGTGTCTACTTTCTGTTTTCTGTTTAATAATCTCTTCTCCCTCAGGCCATTGATCAATCAAAGGCTTTAGGGTGAATTGAGCTGGCATGTCTAGTAACCTGGCTCGAAGTTGTAGAAAACTTCTGTTTTTTGGCTTATTATCTTTTAGGAACTGATCTAGCTGTTGTAATTTGGTATTTAAAATACCCACTGTAGTGTTATTCTGTTGAATCTTTCTTTCTGCCTCATTCTTTTCTTGTTCAATAAAGGCTATTTGATTAGTCGTCTGCTGTTGGAGTTGTGTTATCTGTTCTTCTAGTTTTCTGTTTTTGTCTTCAAGTCTAGCTATGAGCTGACTAGGATTTTCTTGGGCTACTTCTGCATATGGTCTGACTGTTTCGGGCTCTATATAAAAGTTTGGGCCCAACTGTGCCCTTGCTTCTTCCAGAGCCTCAGCAAAACTGTGATAGCCCACATAAATTGGGTTCTGACACATAATGTAGTTTTTGACTGTATTAAAACTGTGAAAGACACCTGTCTTTAACCCTCTATAAATCACATAATGTGAAAAGGATTTCCTCTGAATCTTAGGGTTTTTCTCTGAAAAATACATGCTTAAAGCATTTAAGCATTGTACCTTAAATTGTGTTGCTGTCGGGGTAGTCTGTATATGCCAGATATTATCTAGCAAACACTGTTGTTCTCTGTCAATATTTAATCCCTCAAAGGGTTTGAATTTTCTGTTACCTCCTTCTGGAAATTCTGTAAGGTACATAGTACCAAATCTAATCTCCTTTTGTGTTCCTCTCATGGGAGAGAATCTGTTTGTCTGTGGAAGTGATTTCTGTATATTTGAGGAAGATGATCCTCCTTCTGTGATTGTAACTGGCATTGCCAAGTTGTTTCTGTACATGATAGTTCTGTCTGCTACAGATTCCTTTGATTCTGTTTTTTGATCATTCATCTGTATTCGGGGTTTTATCACCCTTTTCTTCATGTTTACCTGCATTATTTAAATAATTTTTCAATATTTCTAGATAATAAATCTGCTAAGCTGTTATTTTTTCCTTTGATATGTTCAAAGCAGATTTTGTATCCATTTCCCTGTATCAAATTCTGTAAATTAACCCATCGGGTTCTGTTTATCTTCTTGCTGTTTTCATTCTTTAGAAATTTTACTATAGCTTCACAATCTGTTCTGACTGTAAATTCATTCTGTAGATATATTTTGAATTTGTCTAAAGCATTTATTAATGCTTGTATCTCAAAGTCCAGTATCTTGGGAAATTGTACCATATAAGTTTTTTACATATTAATTTTACCGTTTCCCTTCCCCGCCACTAGACCGAACCGGAATATATAAAAAGCACCGGTGATAGTTTTGAAATATGGGGTTTATGTAATATAGAATGTTAGGAAGGGGTAAAGTAGTCTTCTCTCGGTTTAGCCCTTATATTAGGTCTGCTCATTCGGGTTTTCCGAATTTGAGAAATTCGGGTATTCCGAAATTTGGATTTTCCATCCCGTTCCGAACCGAATAAAAATGCTTCCGAACTTGAATTTCCGAATTCATAATTTCGGAAATTTTGGAATACCCGAATTTTTCAAAATTTCCGAAATTATGAATTAACAAGTTTAACAAGTGATCTCCCTCTTCAGTGAATTTTGACAATTTCCATCAATTTTCCGTAGACATTCAATACAAACCAACACCAATTGAATTCAAACCAACAACAATTGAATTCAATACAATTTCCAGCAACAACAATTTTCAGCAAATTTCCAGCAACAGGGAAGGAGAAGAAAACTAGAAATAAAATTCAATACAAACCAACACCAATTGAATTCAAACTCGTATCCATATAAATTGCATAGCCACCAACACCAATTGAATACAAACCCGTACCCATACCATACAAATAATGAATAACCCATTCAAAGTTATTCCATACCAGATCTGATTGTGGCGGTGGCGTGCCTGGCAGTGGCAGATCTGGTTGTGGTTGGTGTGGTTTATGCATGAGAGAGCAGTGAAAGTGACAGATCTGATTGGCAGTGGCAGATCTGATTGGCAGTGGCAGATCATGCTCATAGTGGCAGAACTGATTGGCACGAAAAAGGGAGAGAGCGAGGCTGGCTGCGAGAGGGAGAGAGTAGCGAGGCTACGAAAAAGGAGAAGCAAGAGAATTAATTAGGTGGGTGGTGGTGGAGGAGGAGAGATCGGGAGAAGATGATTGAAGAAGATTGACAGAGATGGAAAAAAGAGAGAAGAGAATGAGATTGCGATGAAAGAGAGGAGGAGAATGAGGTAGGGAAAATAAGTACTATACATAAAACGACGTCGTTTTATGTATGAAAAATTCGGGTATTTCGGGTACTCGAATTTTTCAAAATCCATCCCGTTCCGACCCGAATTAAAATTTCGGGTATCTAATTCCGAATTCCGAATTTCCGATTCCGAAATTGAAAATTTCGGGTTGAAAAAAATCAAAAATTCAGAATTCGAGAATTTTGGGCAGCCCTACCTTATATCATGTGATGGACTTGATGTTGGCTTCGTGATATCGCGGACTCTGCTGTGAGGGGTCCTGCTTGATGGTGTTCCCGGTGTAAATCAGTACATTAGGATACAAGTAATGAAAATAGAAAGATTGATATTAATAATATTTTAATATATAAAAATTATTTTTTAATACTCCATTAGGATTTTGAACTGAAATCTTAATGGCAGGGCTAAAGTTTAAAATGTATAGAAACGTTAAGAACTAAAGCTCAAAGTCTCAAATATCAAAAACTAATATTTCAAAACCTCAATATCTCAAGAACTTTATAATATCCGTTAGAATTTTAGACAATATTAACGAGTTAAAATTTAAAATGTATGGACATGTTAAAAACTAAAGTTAAAACTCAAATATTAAGAACTAATATTTCAAAACCTCAATACGTCATAAAGGTATAATATCAACTAGCAACGAATTGATTTCTATAGTTGATGCATGCAAGAAGGCGTTGTAGTTTAAAAGTGAGGACAGAAGTATAAGTAGCTTTTACAAGTGAGGACACGGAAACAATAGTGTGCATCGCACTAAACCCACACTAATGGAAAAAGATGGCCACATACATTTTCCCATTTCAGATAAAAAAGAGCCTCGCTTCAGCCTTAAGAATGCTTAATTATTACTCCCTCTGTCCTTATTTATTGGACGCGAGGGAGGATATATCTTGGATTAAGGCAGCTGACTCTGTCAGTTGCACACCTCTGCTGTTTTAAAGAAATTGGAAGCCAAGTGTGGAGCCAAGCGTGGAGATAGCCATTGGATGGGTTGAAAATCCAAGGTTGCCTATATTGATCAACGGTGATGATGAGTTTGATGAGAGAGAGTGAGTTGCTTGTCAGTGGCCTTCTTCTCTTTCCTTCATTCTTTTCCCAAAATCCGACCAGCGGCTGTTTTTGCTCGGAATCAACATTACCCACCGTTTCCTGTTCTCACCACCCCCACAGAAAGGAGCGTAAGGACGTCTCGAGTCGGGAGAAGGTCGAATGGCACCATTCCGAGCTGCCAATCTCCTCCACGCGCCGCCGAAGCAGCCAGCGCTCCGACCACGCGCCGCCACGCGCCGGCGCGTGCGGCTTCCGATTCGGCCGCGACCACCCTCGTTCTGCTCGGCTCGTCATTTCCGGCAAGAATCTATGCTCGTCGCGCCATTCCGAGCAGCCAAACACGTTTTATTTTCAATTTGAAATAGGAGGAGGAAAGATGAGAGAGAAAAACTTTTTCTGATTTTGCTGACACCTTCTTTTCCATGGCAGAGCAACAAATTTCAAATATGGTCCTTTAAGTTTTTCGTTTTCCTTTTTTACCTTGTATGACGCGTGGCTCAGCAAGGGAACGATGGGCGTTTTTGATAAAACACGAACTTAAGGGACTGAAATGGCAAACGCGTCAGTTAAAAATGGACAACGTTTTTTCCCTAAAACGTCCATTAAACCTGGACAGAGGGAGTACTATTTACGGATACCATTTGACCCATGATTTTTTTATAGTATTAACGGAGTTAAGACAGTTTATTTCTAAAGTTGTTAAAATCAAGATTTTAAATAAATTTAAAATTGGTAGGTAAAATCAGAAAAATAAAATTGTAAGAATTTACAAGACTTTTCTTTTCTTTTCACAAAAATAAACACAAAATCAAAAACTTTTGTTTTATGATGAATCAAGAAGGTTGACATTGCGCCTAAAATGTATAGGACAAATAGAAATTAATGATTCCAAAATTATTGCTCTGACATCCAAACAAGACACTTTACAATGGTTTGGACTCTCACATTCACATGCTCTCTCTTTTTCTTTGGTTGTTTCTCCAAAACCAAAAAGAGAGCCACAGAAAGATGTCACTTTTGACACTGTCGTTTAAGATTTAAATGCGGGCTTGTGTCTTTAGCTCACTTGGCCAATGGCCACCACTCCATTTGTGGTGTAACACCACACCAACTCATTGTCACTTTCATTCTACTCGATCATAAAATAATATGTTCGAATTAAATTAATCTCCACACAAGATGACACGGGAACGAAAAAAACAAATTCAAGATATACAATACAACGGCCAATGCGCGCTCTTTTTCGGACTGAAACTTTATCTACAAAAAGCGCCTTGAGGATAATGAGATGAACAAGAAGCATGCAACAAAATAGTAATGCTCATAAACCCTAATGACTGCTTAGTCAGAAGTATAGTCATCAGAATTGTCAGAATCCTCTGGCTGTGTCACCTCTGAGCCTGAGCTACCTTCCTGGTCATACTCATCAATCCTTGTCGTTTTATTGGCAGTCATCTTAGATAAGGCTGCTGTCTTGCTTGCCCTCTGTGAGCGAGGGACTACGCTGCTCGGCATGGTCTGAACAACAGAAGTAGGTGAAACTTCTCCATCAGAAGAGTCATCATTAATCACTCGCCTTCGCGGACGAGAAGTTCTAGTCGATGGAGGGGGTGCTGGAGTTTGTGGCATAGCAGCAAAGCTATCAACATCCAAGTTGATATCTAATTCCAACGTCCCTACAATATAAAGAAAGCGATCAACAGGCGACTAAGAAATAAAAATGCGTTTCAACAAACGATATAGAGCGCTGACTTATCAGCAAAAAATTCATGATTGATTGGAAAAAACACAGATGCTAGTCCTATGTTTTCAACCAACTTAGATCCTATTTCCGGCAAGTACGAGATTCCCCTAGTCCAAATTCTGTCAGTGCTTTTGTAATGATTTTCTTAAACCTAATCATGCAATTTTCGCTTCTTTTTCTTCCAAAAAAATGTTATTTCAAGAACTTATATCACAACAGGAGTTTACCTAAGATAAGATTAGCCTGATCTGGCAACAGCTCTTGATCTGGTTGTGTGTCCACAGACTTAAGGTGTTCAGCCATCTGTTTTAACTCCTTCACAAGTTCTTTATCTGCTGTTACAGATTTAGCCACGCTATTCAAGAGCTTCCTCATTAATTTAATCGATCCTTGTTCTGATGCCCGAAAATGAAGACAGACAAGTATTTTGCATAATGCTGAGATATAGGACTTCTCAGCTGGAGACTTCTTGGTATCAAAGCTTGCAACCTTAACAAAGCAAAAGAATAACATATTAGGAAGATCAACGAAAATATTAAAAAAAAAATTTGCATCCTTCCAAATCATACCCTACAGTAAGGTTGTCAATAATGATGACATACACGTTAAGTTCTATAACTTATTCACACATGGAGATTATGCAGATATCTAATCAAGCAAAATAAGAGAAACATTTGTCTTCACTTTCAAAGTTTGATTCCCAACACATCAAATACCCAGCAACACAGGCTGCAGTTACTTTCTTGCTTAGAAAAGTGAAAATTGGTTAATGCAGTTGCACATTTGCAGAAATCAGCACTTTAAGAGGCCTACTTTAGTTAGCTTATCCAAACACAAAAGTGCGGAGCAAGCACGATAACTTATATGCTCTTTTGTATCTTCATGAATATAGGAACAATTTTCACTTGTATTGCCGCAATTTGAATCAAGATGTCTTCAGTATCCTATTTAAATTCCAAATTTCATTCCAATCAAACGATCTGCAGCAGCTAATATATCTCCTTGAGTTATTAAAGGCTTATAATCAGACAAAAATAGAATAAGATAAAACCATCTGATGCCAACCCAGGGAAAAACTAAATAAGTAAAACTGAACACATTGCTACCATTCCAATACATAGCTGTCTAAGTTTAGTCAGCCTACTAGTCAATGCTAATCAAACTCATTTCAATTGGTCTTCTTTTTTAAAATATTGTTGAGTGAGACCTACAGTTAAACATGGACTAACCTTAGATTTGTACACTTGCTTAAAATAAACAAAATAATGAAGTAATAGAAAACTTATTAGAGAACTTATAAATTGCATGTGGTTCCATCTAATGAGTAGATGGGACTTCTAGGACATTTTAAGTTGAAAACTTTGATCCGTCCCATTTAATCATAGATTCCGTTAGAGAAAGATACAGACCTAAGTAAAAGCTAACAAATACTTAGTAAAGTAAACTTCAACAGCAAACAAATAATGACATTTGTCAAACTATAGCGAACATGTTCAGCATCTTGCAAAATGGTCAGCTTGTTGATACCCATCTCAATAACCCTTAAATAGGACGAATAAAAAGAGTTGAAATCAAGTGAACCTTCAAAATATGGCAGAAAAGTAGACAATAAAAATTAGAATTCATCATTCATATCTTTTGAGTAAACATTATATAAAATAAGCTTCAGTTGTGAAAATCACCTCAGCAGCTATGCGAATAGCAAATCCTTCCTCTGCACATTCAAGTGGAAGTTGCAATGAGCCATCTGAAGTTTCTGACAATTCGATACTCCCATTTTCATCTTCAGGTTCCGCTGGCTTAGCATATAATGGGGCCTGCATCATTTGCAATATAAATCTAGATGCTTGGACTGCACGTTTACGCATATTAGACACCACTGCTGCAGAACCTCCAGCATTACCGTTGATTCCTGGCCACATGGAGCGTATAACTGGAACAAAAGCCTTGGACAGATATTTCTACATTTCATAATTGAACTTTTTATAAGACAGAATATTAAAATTAACACCTTAAACATGTATAAAACACATATTACATGCCATGCGCTTGCCTTATGATTAGATGAGAGAGAGGGGTAATGCTCAAAGAACACAGATAAACACTGCTTCAACCTGGGAAAACAAGAAACAAGTGTTAGCGCCATTATAAAGATTTTTTAGCTGAAACAAAGAAACTAATTACCCAGACAGAAAAGATCAAAAAGTTCTACCTCTGCAAGTCTTTTGAATCATTGCTGAAATACAAATTAATGAGCTTGGCTAAGAGCAAAGGATGTAAGTAATGTGGTATGTTTAGATAATTCTCACTTAAGAGAAGAATCTTAGCAAAGCCCTCACCGAGCACAGCTTGCACTGACTCATTTTCATCATTTTCTAAAGGCCTTCCCCAGTCATTTCTGTCAAAACCAGCATACAAGAGGCCAAGCAAAGGAACATGCAAATTCTCCTCAGCATGACAGAAGTCAACAGAACTGAGTATGGTCTTCGCATACAGAAATTGGGATGCACAATCCTCTCCCAGTGCCCTGTCAACTGCCTGAGGACCATGCCACATGCAAAGATCAACTAATGCCTTACATGCTACTATGCTAATAGAAGCAGGACCACTAGCAAAAGAGAGCCTCAGCTGTTTCAATAGTTCTTCACTCGGGTTTTTCTCTAACAAGCCAAAAAGTCCAGCACACCTGAGGGCACCCCGCTGCACATCTAAATGAGCATGTTTTGCCTGCAATAATAATTCATATCAGCAATAATTACTATCATGCTTCTTTTTTTAGAAACAGTACGTGCCACTGTATTTATTATTATGGGCGGGCAAGGTTAATAACAGTGTTCATGGTTATTCTTCAGCGACTATAAGCACACACTCTGTGCTTTTCCAAGTTCCATACTTATATCTATGTCCGAAAATTACACACATCTGGCCAATTATTTAAGCATAGAACTAAGTTTTCAAACAACTATAAACGTGAAAGATCAGAAGCTACAAGTTAAACCTGGTCTACATGCTGAGACCTGTTCCCATTCCCACCATGCAACAAAACTAAATTGAACCAAGGCATACAATTTCAACCAGTTGGAGCAAGGTCAACTTATCATAAACTCCTAATAGTTTCAAAAGGTGTGACTTAATGAAAACAGTAGAAAGAGCACGAAATGAAACACATCTGTACCCCAGGAAGCAATAAAACTTGCAGCAGCTCAGCTGGTTTGATGGCCTTCCCTTGCAGCCAGCGAAACGATATTGCATTCTCCAAGAGAAGGCTGGTAACAGCAAGACCGTGCATCCATTGCAAGAAGTCAGCTGTCCTCTCCCTGCAGGGCTGTGCCAGTTCTTCCACAACCCCAAGAACAACTTCTTCGAATTCACCAGTAGCAGCATGGACTTTTCTCGCCAAATAGGACACTGCATCAGCCCAATCTCTATCACCTCCAAGGTTTATGCCATCTCCTATGGCAACTTTGTTCCCATCATCATCCACTTCATGATCAAGGGGCTTGTGCAATAGATCCTGAACAAAAGCACTAGCAACCTTCCTGCTTGTAGAATCTGAAAAATCTAGCATTGAGCCGAGCAACAGCAGCTGCCTTGATGCAAAGCGATGACTTGCTCCTGAAACATTAAGCCCAAGTTAGAATATGATGCTGGGTGTGGAACTCAGGTTAATCATAGAAAGCACCAACCAGCATCTATATGAGCTCTGGTCAAAAGTACATAATCAGAAACTGTTGCAGGAAGTATCCTCTCTAGTAGCTCATTGTTATCAGAAGCTTCAGCTGCATAGACTGCAGCTTCAGTTCCCATTGTGGCAGCAGCATCAGATCCCTTTGCCTGTTAATACAGGTTTTACATTAGAGGTCATATATCAAGTCTAGTCATCTTCAAGCTTATACCTTTATGATTGCAGTAGAAAAAAATGATGAATCAACGAAAACATAAATCTTTCCACAGCAGTTCCTATTAGCCTCATTTATAATGTGTTGTCACATGTTTGGATAACAGAACTTCACATGTTTGGTCTTTTCATTCTACCAATTCAATGATCCAAGGATTGCATCGGGGTTCATAGCCTAAACGGTCAAATCATGAAGACTGAGGGGCAAAATTGCACTGATGAACAAGACATGTTATATCCAAGGTAAACCCAAAATTAACACACAAGCAAAATTAAAATCAAGACCCACTTGTGCTTCTGTCTGCAAATGCCTGCACACACTCTTCCAATAGAGAGCGAATTCGGGTTCCATTAGCTGCGTGCTTGGGGTGCAATCTCCTGCTTCTCATGTCATCATACAGAATTCAGTTAGGATGCAAGAAACAACAAGTTAACCACACAGAGCATGAACCTTATGAATCTGAACATGCTACATGAAATTTCTTCGAGGGCTAGTGATCAACTGGCTTAATCAGTGGCAGAGCCACACATAGAAGGGGCCATTTTCCCCCCTATATTTTTTTACAATAACTAGTTTATGGCCTTCTAAATTTAGAATTTCAAATTGACTCCCTTGATAAAAATACTTTAACCTCATTTTAGGCTAAGTTTACTATTCCACCACTAAAGGCCTCTTACAGGTAGGAGCAAATAACATGAATTAGAGTTATCATATTAGTAATAACACAGTAAGACACATCTTGGTAGTTGAAACACTCGAGAGTGGACAATTCCTCACAACTGATAAATTTGTAAAGTTAAAACACAAATAGTTATCATCTGGAAACCTTTCATAAGGATAGCAGCATAATATAAAACTAGAGACTACTTCTGTATATTTTAATGGAACAACAATAAAAATGACAAATCATTTCACCAAGTGAAGATTGCTGAAGCACTTTAATACGCTCTAACTCATGTCTCGGGTAATAAATGGAGAAGATTCTCATTTCCTAGCTGGGCTATTACTAATTGGAAAGATTAAGAATTTTATTTCAAGTCCAACCAGAAAAAATAAGCAAAGTCCTTAAGAAAATCCTTCCATCCTTTCCAAAGAAGTTATATTCTTTAAGGAAATTTTTCAGTGAAAGGTAGCAAAGACTTGAATTTCTGGACTAAATGAACTAAATAAACAGCTTTGAGCCTTAATATGCATGAAAGTTGTCTAAGTTGACCATAATTTAAAGTTTTTCTGTTAGAGGCAGGGCACTTTCATGCATGAGTGGAATTAGAATCTGAAACAAAAATTCCTATTTCAAGAGCCAGAACATCAAAACAAGATGCCATTTGAACTATCCAGGTAAAGAATATTGAAAAGCTAGACAAACCTTCATTTGCACCACTGTTTTTCAATATGTACTCCTGGATTCTCTGATCTTCATGCAATTTGACCGAGCCATCTTTTAATAGAGCCCTCATTACAGATTCTCCAACCGACTCATAGGTCTCCACATCAAGATACTTGAGAAGTTCTATAGGGTCATCATTGCAGAACTTAGGAAGCCACTCTTCCCTCACCAATTTTAAACATTCCATAGAAACTGCTCCAGAACGTTCAGCAAGTCCTCGTTGAAGAACTAACGTCCTTTGCTTTATGCTAATAAACCAAAAAGAAAATCCCATTGGTGAACATTAGAATCTTTGAAGTATGTCCTTCTAGCTCAGCATCAGATAATCCAGGCTGGAGAATGGTTAAGCAGCGCTTAAAGCCACAGAACTAAATACCAGCCAGCTAGTAAATCACATAACTTCCCTTACTGGTTAAACAAGTAAAAATCAACTTATGAAGATGCTGTACCCTCGGCAATAAAAAAGAAAACATTGTCAAAGAGGCCACAGCAAAGGATAAAAAGTTATAGAACAATTTAGAAACTACATCAATTCACCTGAGACTTTGAAGAGGAAACTTTTTAGCCAGAACACAATAGGCAGCTTTGCGAACAGACTCACTCACATCCATGGTGCAACCAATAATGGCTGCTGAGGTTGCATTTGTAGGTGGCAAAGCCAATACAATCGTTTTACGAACCTCCTGAAGAAATGCCACAGCTCAGATGCAAGTAGATCTCCACACATCAAATTAAATGGCTTATACTAGTACTTGTCATCTTGTGTGACAAATACTACATTAACGGAATATATCACAAATGCGCATCCCATTCAACCCTTTACAGTAGAAAATAGCTCATTTCTCAAAAGTAATTATGAGTGCATCTAACACTTCACAACATGAAGAAAGGATTCAAACAACTTGTCATGAGTGTGGTTTATGAGCTGCCAGAACAAGCAACATATTATGAGATGGGAAGAGGTTTCAAAGGGGAATGCCCTAATCCATAGAAGGGTCATTGTCTTATAAACATCTGTATTTATTACATGTCACATGTTTGCATTTACAGAAAAATAAATATGCCTGCATTCTATTTTCCACAAACATACTTGATTAAATGGACAAAAAAAAATCCAAACTACTGTCAGATGGTTCTATGCTGAAGAATGTTAACACATTTCCGAACACAGTTTGTAGGATTCATCAAAGTACAAACAAAAGCTCTCTAAATGATACACATGAAATAAGCACCAAACAAGCAGTTTCAATTTCCAGGGGAAATTGGAATAAAGAAGATTGTATCAATTTGAAGTTATAGGGATACTGACAACATTTTGCTCCAGGGGAAGCACTTCAAGAAATAAATCAAGGATGTCACTGTTTTCTGAATCATTCACAAAGCGGGAAAGGGCTCTGACTGCAAATGAACGGATAGCTGGAATCTTGTCTCCCACCCGTAACTTCATGCCATCTATTACATCATCCCAGATCTCATCGTTTACTTGTGCATCATCAGGCAACCGCATTATGATCTGCAAAAGCAAGAAAGTCTTCTATAAAGAAGGAAACTGCAGAAATAACTATGCTGATAAAGTGCATAAGGTATGCTTTCTAACAATAAAACTTCATAGTGAATGTTGGAACAAACATCACATACATAGTGGCTTGGTAAATTGGTGCTTGATAAAAAATTTTAAAAAAAAAAGTTTAATTTGCTTAGGAACAGAACATTAGGAGAGAATTTTCTCTCTAACAAGTTACATAACAATCTTCAAATCAAAACAGATAGATATAAATCCAAACAAGATTCTGTTGACAGCATCTTAGAAGACAAATATTAAGAATTGTGTTCCGTGTACTCCTTCCTAAGAAGTTCAGTGTGTTGGACTAAGCACAAGCATGGAGTTTACACAGTAAACAGACTATGGGGGTTTTAATCGTCTTCCGAACGCACCCTAATAATAATTTAAGTTTAACCAAAAAGAAATAAACTTTTGTATGATGTAACACCTCAGAGATGATCTGGCAAGCCCTAAGTCTGGCAGTTCTGTTGGCAGCCGCGGCCGCCACTAGGAGAAACTTCAAGAACTCTTCCAGAAACTGAAAATTGTCGCAACCGTTGGAATTAGAATGAGGGGTGGTGGCAAAGGCGGAGACAAAGCGGACGATACGGTCGGCGGATGGGGTGCGGCGTTGGATGAGGAAGATGGGGGTTAGGGTTTTGGTGAAGACGGAGGTGAAATGGTGAAGGGGAAGGGATTTTGATCGGAGGGTGGAGAGTTCTTTGAGCTTCCGGATATGTGTAGCATTTGAGGTCTTCACTTCTTCCATGATTTTAGCAATCCTCTGTTGAAGAAGAAGGACTTGCTGTTGCCGGTTGTCCGGGGTCTTCTGATCTGCCCCAGTTCCGTTCTCCATTTCTACCATCTCTCCCGTTACTCAACACGGCGACGTTGTTCTCTCTCACCGTCTCTTCTCTTCTCTCTCTCTCTCTCTCTCTGACAAAGATGCTAATGTAGTGCGACTCTCTCCCTCATTCTCCTCTCTTTTGTGGGAAATTTTGCTTTTTGAATTCGATGAATTCGAGCGGGAGATTCCTCCTCCATCAATTTGGTTGTTTTATTATTTTATTTTTTAAAAGGATATTAATTAGGGTAACAGGTGTTCTAGCCTCGAATTATTTGAAAAATGCAAAAAAAACCTCCTGACATTCTTTTGTCAATGATTTAGACCCATGAACTATTATTTGGAAGCAATTTACCCTTCCATCCACTTCTTCATCCATTCGACTAACGGAATTCAATTATAACAGTGTAGGAAGAATACATTGAGAGGCATTTGAAAGGGAGTAATATCGGACTTATGATATGGAATGGATGCTTTATACAGTATGTACTAAACCATCTATTGATTATTTGGGCCCTAATGGGCCGACAACAAAATGCGACTGATACATTGATGATTCATCCTACCTCCACAAAAAAACAACTGTCAGTTTTTATTAATTGACTTTTTAAAATAGTAAAAAAAATTAAAATAATAATTTTTAGACCACGTTTTTTTAACTGTAGTTTTCAATTTACCCATTTTTTATAGTATAATTATAATAATATCATTATATCAAATTAATTGGTTGGGTAAAAAATTAAGAGAAAATATAGAAATGATAATTACTCCCTCCGGACGGTATTAAGTGGCGAAAACCTACGGAAAGTTACTGTACACTTTACTTGACTTTTTAGTGTAAAATCTACTGAAAGTTACTATGCTAAAAAGACAATTAATACCGTCCAGAGGGAGTATGACTCAAAACGATAGTTAATTTGAACCATATTTTCAGTAAAAAAATGACAGTTATTGAAAACCGGAGGGAGTATGTAACTATCTATTTAATAAACCAATATTGCTCTTTTTTCTTCTTTTTTTGATGGGCTTTACAATATTGATCTAACCAGGCCCATTAATTAATAGCTCTTTCATATTTTGACCAACATTTTGCTGAATAGACATCTTTTTTAGTTTTAGTCGCAAACAAATAAATTCTAAGAAAAAAGAGAGGTGCTTTTGTCATTTGGTAAAATAAAATGTTGGTTTGTCAAGACTAGGAAACAAATTTCGTTAAAAACAATTAAAATACTACACTTGGGCCATGTTTGGCCCGTTGCTATTGTGTGTTGCATTGTTGTGCAGTTGGTAAAAACATTATTTGTAAAAGTTGTTAAAACGTTTGGTTAAAATATTTATAAAATTGTTGTTAAATTATAAAACGACTAAAGAGATATATAATTAATATTAGTTATTTTATAAATAATTTTGGTATATATTATTGTGTGATAGTAATATTTCTTCATATAAAATAATAAGTCTCATTAAAAATATAAAGTGAATAAAATAGATGAATATATTTTTAAAAGGTAAAAAATAAGTTAAATAAATAAATGTTCATGTACTAGACCCATTTAGACCAAAAAAAATAAAGGGGATAGATGTTGATACCCAAATTTTGACGCCCTTTTTTTTATCAAATTCAACATTTCTGTCATTTATTTAATTTACAGTCATTTTTACTTGATTTACAGTCATTTGTAGTTAGTTTACTATCGCTAGCATTTTTAGGTGTTTCGTTGCATTTTTGCATCGTCGTTAGCATCGTCAGCTTTCGAAATCGCATTTTCAATTTTTCGGCATGCATTTTCATTATTATTATTAATATTATTTTTAGCCTAAAAAAATCACGTTTTAGACTATCCGGCAGTCGTATGCTAGTTTTTTCTGCATTTTTGGTCATCTCACGAATTTTAGGATTTTTAGGGTTTTAACGCATTTTTTAGTATTTTTTATTATTTTATTAATATTTTTATTCGAGCTTTTATTGGACCCGAGTGAGTCTGCTCGAACCACAGCTTGACTTTCAAATGTTTTCCATCAACTAGTTGCTAGCTTTTTTTCTGCTCGCAACGGTATACAGCGTTTCGCGTAATTTTCGGCGTAACGTTTTTTATTTTTCCGTTCCCGCGTTTAGCGCTTTTGAACGCGAAAATAAACGCGTCAAACGCGAAATTTTCATGCTTCGCTGTATACGGTTAAAACCGTCATATTTTTCTCTACGCGCTAGTACCCTCGGATCGAAAAGTCTGAGCGTTTGCTCGCAGGACTCAGCTCGAGCCCATTTAAATAAATTAAAGGGCATTTTAATCACAACCGTTGATCTGGTCAACTCAAGAAAAGTCAACCAGATCAACGGTTGACAAATTAAAGGGGCATGGTGCATGGCACACGCGAACGGCCATGGACGTGCGTGAACAGGGGAGCGAGCCACCGAGCTGCTCGCTCCCGTCCCCTCGGCCGTTACCTGTCCCCTCGGCCATCATCACAACGCCCCTAGCCCAGCCACCTCACGGTCGTAGCCCCGCCAGCGTGAACAACACCACCACGCGCAGCTCCTTCTCCCTCTCCTCCACGCGATTTTCTCCTATAAATAGGAGCTCCCATTCAACATAAAAACGGCACCAAAATCGCAAGAAACCCTTGCTCCTTCTCCCTCTTGATCAGCTTGCTCATATTGAGCGACAATCGTCCAGTTCAAAATTTGAAACGTGAGCTTTCTCTCTCTAGCTCATCTTCGGTTTTTCTGCGCAAGTTTTCTTTAATTTCGTTTGGCTTGATTTTGAGCAAATAAATTGATTGTTTTTGTGCTATTAATTCACATACGTAATGTAGATTAAATACATGCTTTCAATTTTGAAAATCGTTGGCTAGATTGTTCGAATTAATTAGTTTTCGATAATTAACGGTTCGGTCATTTTTTCGAAATTAAATTTTGTACGAGTCAAACTCAAAATCGAGGTTTATACGGTCGGAAAGTCGTCGAAGAGACGAACATTTCGGTACGTCCATTTTTCAAAACGGCCAAGTGTGGCCGGAGTTGGGTCGCCGGCAGTAGCTCCGGCGACCAAGGGAGGGGGTGATGAATAGTGCCATGCCTATTCATCACACGGCGCTGTTTTGGCCCCCCTCCCAAGTTTTCAAAGTTTTCAATTAGGTCCCTCCGATTTTTAATTCTTTCCGAAATTTCAAATCGCAAGTTTTTCGTAAAAATAATTCGTACGCATCGTACGTTAATTTCTCGTATTATCAACTGTTTAATTTTCTGCACTTATCAACTGTTTAATTTTCTGCACTTATCAACTGTTTAATTTTCTGCACTTATCAACTGTTTAATTTTCTGCACTTATCAACTGTTTTAATTCTTAGCACTTTAAATTTCCGCACTTTATTTTCTGCAATTTAAAAATTCAGTTATTTATTTTTACCGCCTACATGGACGGTCGCAGTTTAATTTCCGCAATATCAACTGCTTTAATTTTTTGCAAAACTGCTGGAAATCCTTCCGCAATATCAACTGTTTTATTTTCTGCAAATATCAATTGTTTTATTTTCCGCAATATCAACTGCTTTAATTTTTCGCACAACTGCTGGAAATCCTTCCGCAAATATCAACTCCTTTATTTTCTGCAAATATCAATTGTTTTATTTTTCGCAAATATCAACTCTCTACTTTCTGCAAATTATCCAACTGTTAAATTCTCGTATGCTTAAAATCAATCATTTTTCGCATGCAATCAACGTAGATATTAAATTCTCCCATGCGTAAAATCAATCATTCTTCGCATGCAATCACATAGATGTTAGATTCTCACATGCTTAAAATCAATCATTTTTCGCATGCAATCAACGTAGCATTTTAATTCTCACATGCTTAAAATCAATCATTTTTCGCATGCAATCACGTAGCATTTTAATTCTCACATGCTTAAAATCAATCATTTTTCGCATGCAATCACGTAGAGGTTAGATTCTCACATGCTTAAAATCAATCATTTTTCGCATGCAATCAACGTAGCATTTTAATTCTCACATGCGTAAAATCAATCATTCTCCGCATGCAATCACGTAGATGTTAGATTCTCACATGCTTAAAATCAATCATTTTTCGCATGCAATCAACGTAGCATTTTAATTCTCACATGCGTAAAATCAATCATTCTTCGCATGCAATCACGTAGAGGTTAGATTCTCACATGCTTAAAATCAATCATTTTTCGCATGCAATCACGTAGAGGTTAGATTCTCACATGCTTAAAATCAATCATTTTTCGCATGCAATCAACGTAGCATTTTAATTCTCACATGCTTAAAATCAATCATTTTTCGCATGCAATCACGTAGCATTTTAATTCTTACATGCTTAAAATCAATCATTTTTCGCATGCAATCACGTAGATGTTAGATTCTCACATGCTTAAAATCAATCATTTTTCGCATGCAATCACGTAGCACTGTTAAAATTCTCACATGCTTAAAATCAATCATTTTTCGCATGCAAATCAACTCAGCATTTAAATTCTCGTATGTGTAAAATCAATCATTGTTCACATACAATCAACTCAGCATTTAAATTCCCGTATGCGTAAAATCAATCATTTTTCGCATGCAAATCAACTCAGCATTTAAATTCTCGTATGCGTAAAATCCATCATTTTT
The DNA here is from genome assembly GCA_963691705.1 of Viola odorata. Classification (NCBI taxonomy): domain Eukaryota; kingdom Viridiplantae; phylum Streptophyta; class Magnoliopsida; order Malpighiales; family Violaceae; genus Viola; species Viola odorata. Next base: position 26,175,904 of record OY829541.1, read on the forward strand.
CGCATACAATCAACTGTCATCATTTTTATCAAACTCAGCATCTCACTTTCGTATGCGTGAAATCCATCATTTCTCGTATACCATCAACTGTCATTTAAATTTTCGCACTCATAAAATTGCTTATGTATTTCTCAAGCTATCGCTAACGCTTTCATTTTGTAGGATTTAAATTCAAGCTTCGCTCGAAAGTACGCCTTTCGATTCCTTTTTATTTATTCGACGCTTTTCGTAAAATATCAATCGTACGCATGATATATAGAACTGTTAGAATTAAAATCAACCCACATGAACAACGTGTTTAAAGAGTCGCTTCAAATGCCATATTCATGTGATTTTAAATTCTCGCATATATTGACTGCATGTACATGGGGACTTTCGATCCCACATCAGTTTTTCCACTTCAAAATCAATCATTTAAAATTTGTACTCTGTTAGCAATCCATGATAGGTTCACATAGCAATCAATCTAATCATGCATGGCCCGATGATGAAATAAGAGGGCGCTCATTCAGTCTTACAGAAAATTCAGTCCCATCACGTTACGGTCAAGAATAATAGACTGATCTTGATAAACGGTAACCCCGTCCTAAAGATCTTTTTTATTATTTTTAAACGGTCCCGATTGTGGAAAAGGCTAAAGTGACGATTCCTCTGAGGGCCCCCTTTTTCAAAATAAAACGCATTTTCATCAAAACACCTTTTAAACACCTCTCTCATCAACCGGTAACCATTTTCGGATGTGACTCAGGTGCCTAACACCTTCCCGAGACCATAATATGACCCCGAACCTTTTGTCTGGGGTCCAGACCCCTTTTTTGTGCCTTTAGTTTTTTTTACTTATTATATTTCCTATGCCATGACGATTAAGGTTCCCTAAAGCCTAGCAACCAAATTAGGGTGGCGACTTCATTGCATGTTGCGAGGCGTCTGTCTACGCTGAGCATTGTAAGGTCCCAAATTTCGTTGCACACTCGCAAGTTTTTAATTTTCGTGGGGGCGCGACAGTTTGGCGACTCCGCTGGGGACCTTTTTGGGTCGGAGCCGGTTTTGTCTTTTTTAGAGAGGTGTTTATGTGTTTATTTATTTGCTTTGATCAATTGCTGATCTGTTCATTTATTTGCTTTATCAATTGTCATATGCATATCATAGCGCCCTACACCCAGGGGACCAATACCAAAATAGGAGGGTAGTAGTGACGCCCTAGGACACATGTCCTAGGTAGTGTTCACCAATCCCAACTCGGATGAACCCCTAAAGCCAGTTGAAAGGATTACTCGATTTCGTAAGGAATCGGGGACGCCAGACGACACTTTAGGGACCTTTTCATGGTATCATCCGGGAACCATTCAAGCCAGTTAGAGGTGTCGGAATCAGAGCCCCAGCACGTGCATCATGATTATACCTGTTTATCGTGGCTATTTATCTTGTTGGTATGATGACGTGATTTTTCCTGTTATACAAACTGTGGATTTCTCACACACACCATTTACTTAGCACTTAGAAATTTTGATGTTTGTCCTACATGGCCCATTTTGCTCATTCACCATGACAGCACCTACGTTACTTTCATTTGATATTTTCGGGGGACGAAGCTTCGACGATCAAGCTGCCCGAGGAGATCTGTTAGAACGGGGATTCGCCCCTGACATCACCACTAAAATCAAAGTAGAGGTTGTAGACTTTGATTTGACTAGGATTCGGATGTTAAGGAATGAGTTGACTGAAGACGAAGAGACTCAGTTTGAGGGTAGTTATGGAAAGCTACTGACCCTAGTGGATGTCAAGGCCGATTGGGGTTGTATCAGGGCAGCTCTGAAGTTCTGGGATTCCTACTATCATTGCTTCTCTTTTGACAAGGGAGTGGACTTAACTCCTACACTTGAGGAGTACTCAACTTTGATGTGCTTCACATCACCCATATCAATCATCTACCAGAATGTCCGACTTGACTCTGCAAGTGTAAAAATAAGACTCGACAAGCTATTAGGAATCCCTACTCGTGTCAAGGAGGGTGACTACGTTTGGTGTTGGTCGGATATCGAGGCACGATTTCAGCTATCAAATGGAGCTAGGCGCTTAAGGATTTTGGCCTTCGCCATTGTAGGATTCGTCTTTTTTCCGAGGATGAGAAACGCCATCGACTCTTCAGCAGCCAACATCTTTTACGAGATGGAGGTAAATGCCATCAATCCTACAACAGCCATCTTGGCCGAGACCTTTCGTTCCTTAGACTCCTGCCGAAGGAAGGGGAAAGGGAGGCTCACCTGCTGCGCCCAGCTACTGACAGTATGGTTGATCAGCCACTTCAAGCAAATTCCTGATCAATCCATCTTCTTCGAGAGCTACATCAGGTCGTGCCCTCTACTCAGAGTTATCAATGCAATGACCACAGATAAATGGGAGATGGAAAATAAAGACGTCTGGATCAACCGATTCATCAACCTCTCAGAGGAAGACTTCAGTTGGCATGCCAAGTGGCTACGAACCTCCGATCCTATCGTCTGCTGTGGACCCCTACCTTGGGTTCCCCTAATCGGAACATGGGGATGTGCTCACTACTGCCCTGCCCTCGTACTCAGGCAGTTTTGCATCACCCAAATCATTCCAGTAACGTTCGGCATGACGAAATCAGATCTGCCACACACCGAAGAGAATCAGAACATCCAGTTGTACGCCCTAGACTGGGCCAACCCCTTTTGTCTCAAAGGACGTGTCGCCCCTACCGCAACGATACCGCAATATCCACAGTGGAGGTTGCAGCGAGTCAACGGCAATGTCTTGCCTCACCCAGAAAATCAGAAACTGATAGAAGAGGAAGGAGAATCGCAAGTAAGTGGAGGAATGGATGCCATGGCTTACGCGCAAGTGGTAGAACAAATGCGAGCAGCGCAGGAAGAGCGAGATCTAATGATAGAGGAAAGAGATACTGCCGAAGCACGTCAATGCTACGCAGAAGTCCAGAAGAATGAGGTACACCGGCGTCATAGGGATTTTGTCCGGATACAAGCAGTAAAACAGAAGGTGGCCCTCAGGGCCTTCAACGAACGCTTGAGCAGGGAAACCCGCAAGAAAGAAGCTTCGAGTGCCATAATCCAAGACAAGGATTCAACGATAAGGGTCTTGACTACTCGAGCAGATATAGGAGATAGGAAGAGCCAGGCATTGCAAAACCGAATTACCGCCTTAGAAGCTGAGATAGAAATGCAGAAAGGGGAGATGGCTTCGATGGAGTACCTTTGGCAGGAGAACTCTGACGCCCAGGATTGACGCCTTTAGGGAAAGGCTCGGATATCGGCAAACCTTTTCTTTTAGCTAGGACCCCTAATTTCATCTATCTTAGCCATTTTTGATGAACTTAGGTAGTTGGCAAGTTTACCATACTTTTGTAAACACTTTAATAAAGTCGTACTCTTTCGGATATTTATTAAAATTGCCTATCTTTTTCATATCAATTATCCATCCCCAATACAACTCAAAAGACCATCGCAAAAAGAAAAAGAAAATCCCTCCGAGATAAACACAATCTTTTCACTAAAAAACCAGAAAAATCAGACCAAGCAATATATAGCCAAGTAGCCCTCGCTCATGACCCTATCCTTTTAGTTTATCACAAGAACTTCCGAGTTCATAGCATAGATCGACGTACCTCCCCTTGGTTGGGTTCACTAGGCATCAGGCCCTACAGCGTTGAAAGCATAATGTGAAAAGAGATCCCCCTAGCATGACGGCGTTGGTTGCCCCTGCTGATTTGGGTTTCGCCGTTAACATCTCAGATTTGCGTCATATCGTTGGAATGTATAGAGGCTTCCTTCGTATCTCGCCAACGACCAGGATATCTCGCCTCCGCGACCACCCTGAAAATATCAAATGAAAGTACAAGCCAGAAAAGCGAATGAGCAAATGTGGAGACCTCGGGATTGCACATCACCTGTGTATCTTCATTTATACTCACTGTTTTTGTGTTTTTTCCCTTTTTTCAGGTTCACCATAGCTCCTCGGAGGCAAGCTCCTCCGCACAGGCTCCCTTTGACTAGACTTCAAAAGCGAAAAATGACTGAACCGGCCAAGACCGATGAAGCACTGACCGCTAGAATTGCTGAGTTAGAGGAGCAAGTTAGGATCACTACGGAAAGGGCCGCCAGGGCCGAAAAGGAAAGAGATGAAGCTGTCACCGAGTTGCCACCGGGTTTCGATCCCCCTCAAACAAACAGACCTTCCCCTTTACTCACCGTCGCAGGACCTTCGGTACTCCCACCCCTGTCCGGCCCCCCGGGCCGTTGGAGATGGGTTAGTCCCTTCACTGTACCCAACGCTGCAAGTCCTCCAGTTAAGGCGGGTGAAGAGATCTCCCCGTCGCTTCAGCACCTTTCAATCAATCCTACTGTGGACCCCAGCAAGAGCCAGGCCCACCCAGAGAATCCGTATCTCCCTCCTATTCCTCCGAGCACAGTTCCCGGACCTGTGGGAACTCAGCTCCTCACTTTCAACTCAGCACAACCGCAGTTCTCATCAGGACTGGCACTACCCTTCGGTTCCAACCCCATCGGGGCCGAGCAACCGAAAAATGATCGGCTAAACCTACTTGAGGAAAGGCTCCGAGCAATTGAAGGGGCTGATCCATTTGACCCTACCAGCCCTGCCGATATGTGTATGGTCCCCGGGATTGTCGTACCCCCGAAGTACAAAATCCCTGACTTCGAAAAATATACTGGGGTAGAGTGCCCAAAGACCCATCTCAGAGCATACTGCAACAAGATGGCAGAGGTAATCCACAATGAGCCATTGTTGATTCATCTCTTCCGGGAAAGCTTGACCAAGCACGCCCTGACATGGTATATGGGGCTAGATCGAGCCAGGATCAGGACATGGAGAGACTTATCCGACGCATTCTACCGGCAATATAAGTTCAATATGGAGGTAGCACCCGACCGCGCTGATCTGCAAAACATGGAAAAGAAAGTCGGCGAGTCCGTAAAAACCTATGCTCAGAGATGGAGGGAGGTGGCCTCACGGATCTCTCCACCCTTAAGCGACAAGGAACTCCTGTCGATCTTCTTGCACACCTTCAAGGCTCCCTACTACACCTACCTGATCTCAAACCCCTCAAATAGCTTCTCCGATATGGTCCTAATTGCCGAAAGAGTCGAGCAAGGAATTAAGTCAGGACGAATCTTGCCTTCAGCATCGGAATCTGCGCCCAGGAAAGCACCTATCATAAAAAGAGACGTTGGATTTGTGGCTCCCCAAGCTCATCAGGGGCAGCCATTTCCACCACCTCCACCTTATTTATCGCCCTACCCTCTGCCGTCATTATATCAACCTACCTACTTTCCTTTCACCTCGCCGCCTGTTGCCAATATCGCGCCTCAAAGCCCTACGCATTTCCCATCAGTACAAGCATCACAACCCATGCAACCCAAGCCATATAACCCACCAAAAAACCCAAATAACCAAAACACGACAAACAATCGGTGGAGCCGAGAGCCTCCACCTCCTCTTCCTCTTCCTGCAGGAGAAATCTACAAACATCTCTTGGCAGCCGGACTGATCGTACCGGTGCCGGCTCAGCCTCAATTGCCTCCTTACCCGAAGTGGTATGATCTCAACGCGAGGTGTGAATACCACGTTGGAGCCCCAGGTCACACTCTGGAAAACTGCTTCGCATTTAAAGCCAAAGTCCAACACTTGATCAAGAGTGGGTGGGTATCTTTCGAAGGGTTAGTAAAAGGACCCAACACATCCACCAACCCTCTTCCCAATCATGCCCAGGGAAAGGGAGGAGTGAACGCCATCTCGGCAGGAGAAAGAAACGACCTTCTCTTTTCCGCATCAAGCTGGCCACCGGAACAACTTTTCCTGGCCCTAACTCGAGGAGGATACTTGCCATACTCGGAGAGCAATCCAAGTGGCTGCATGTACTGCGAGGAAAGCGACGATCACAAAATCCAAAACTGCAAGGTGTTCGCAGAAAGGGTGGTACAACTCTCGCATCTCGGGGTGATCCAAACCCAGAAAGCAACCCACGAGGGGAGATCCATTAACGCCATCGGAGACGGATTTCCTATCTCGCATAACGCCAAGGGAACTCCACTCCCAATCCTCCGAAAGAAGGGATCGACTTCGTCGGGCAAACGATTCTCCAAACGCCGCGACGAGGGCGATCGCGAGATTGATACTTTGGGCCAACCTTCTGGGAGATTCGATTACCTCGTCAGGTATTCGGCGCCACCCTCCTATGGTGGCCCAGAACCATCACTACCTTCTTGGGAACCCTCAGACTCCGAATCATACCCTTTACCGATGTGGTCGCTCCCTCTGTTTCCTTTGAAGGAAATCTACACAAGCCTCTTGGAAGAGGAACAGATTATGCCATCCCCACTCCCGTCTCAATCCACTCCTTACCCTAGCTGGTATGATCCAAAGGTTAGCTGCGAATATCACGCCGGAACCAGAGGACACTCCTTGGAGGATTGTTATGCCTTTAGAGAAAAGGTCGAGCACCTAACTAAACAAGGGCGAATCTCGCCCCATGGATTAGCAAAGGATCCTGCTGCGACAATGGGTCCCCTACCGCACCATAATTCGGGGATGGGCGACATTGCTTCCGTAGGAATCAACTTTCCTCGCCCTTCGATGGAAGAAACACCCAACGAAGAGTTATTCTTCGCTCTAGCTAACAACGCTTATCTACCATTCCCGGGGAATAATCAGGCTCAATGCCTCTTCTGCCAAGGGGAAAGCAAGCATGACATCCAGGATTGTGGACTCTTTCGGCAAAAAGTCAAGCAACTCACCACATTCGGAGTCATCCAAACTAAAGGAGAAGCCCGAGGAACCATCAATGCCATCGGGGACCACTCTCCAGCACCATATTCCTTCGAATATGTGGCTCAGACAGGGGACACCTCCACAACCCCACGCAAGGTAGTGTTCACATTAGCTGTGAATACTCCTAGCCGAGACCTGCACGCGGTCCCATTCGACTACGGATACACGGTAGTCACCACCCCTCCTACAGTCACGCCAATAGGACCCACTATCGGTGAAACCTCTCATATCGGGGGCATGACCCGCACCGGGAGATGTTACATCTCGGAGGAAGTAGAGAAGCAACGACAAGCTAAAGGGAAAAACCCTGTGATTCGCGAGGAAACGATAGAGGAAACACAAGGTTTGAGCCAACCTGTAACCGCGGACGAGACGGCTGAGTTCCTCAAAATCATGAAACAGAGCGAGTTCAGCATCATCGAACAACTGAAGAAAACCCCAGCTCGCATTTCCATCATGGAGCTGATACTTACTTCAGAGGCTCATCGCCAAGCTCTCCTGAAAGTCTTGAAGCAAGCCTTCGTAACTAAGGATATCACTACAGAAGGGGTGGAAAACCTTGTCGGAAGGATTCAGGCCCTCAGCGGCATTTCCTTCTCTGAAGAAGAGATCGACCCCTCAGGAAAAGATCACAACAAGGCCCTATACATCACGGTAGAATGTAAGGGACACGTCATAGCCAAGGCCCTCATCGACAATGGGTCCGCGCTGAATGTCATGCCCAGGCACGTCCTCGAGTAACTACCGGTCGATTTCTCTCACATGAAACCTAGCGGAATGATGGCTAGGGCTTTCGATGGCACCACTCGAGAGATCATCGGAAACTTCGAATTGGACATGGTCATTGGGCCCCACACCTTCGCCCTGACATTCCAGATCATGGAAATCCAACCTGCTTACAGCATGCTACTGGGACGACCTTGGATCCACTCAGCAGGGGCAGTCCCCTCTTCTCTGCATCAGTGCCTCAAGTACGTCAAGGATAATGCCTTAGTCACGATAAAGGCAGAAGAGGCCCTGATCTTGGCTAAGCACGCCTCCGTGCCTTACATCGAAACTGCCGAAACCTTGGAGAGCTCGTTCCAAGCCTTCGAAATCGTCAACACAGACTGGATCAAGGAGGGGTCCCTTGTGGGTAAAGCCTCAAAATCTGAGACAGCCGGAACCACCCCTAAACCAATGCTGGAAGGAAGTTTCCAATTGGGAAAATGGCTCGGCGCCAAGCTACAAGGATCCAAAGGAGGGTCGCCTCCGAAGAGCTTCGGAGACCGTTTTGGGTTAGGGTACCAACCGGGCAAAGCCGATTTCGTTAGAATTGCCCAAGAAAAGAAAGAAAAGCAGCTGGCTAAGCTATTCGGACGTTCTGCGCCAGGGGGCAAGATGTCAATCCCCCATATCAGAACTACATTCCCCTTCGCCGCCGAAACCATCAATGGAAATCCTGTCAAGGTATCGGACCTCCGTATCTGCACTCTAGGAGAAGAGGGATCGTCGTCTGGTTCAGTCATTTTCGTTAAGAAGTCAGGGGAGTCTGTGTGCAACTGGACCATCACCATGCTTCCGGATGTCTCTCCGATGAATGTTAGTTCAGATTGTCATGATAAAACTTATGTCTTTATTAGCGAAGAAATCATCGCTACGACTGAAGACAAAGCAGAAATCTCCGACGAACTGGCCCGTTTACTGGAAAGTTCAGAAAAGGAAGTAACCCCTCATCAGGAGGAATTGGACGAAGTAAGCTTGGGGGCAAGCAATGAGAATCAAAAGTTGGTCAAGATCGGGACTACCTTGGATACGACTCAGAGAGAAAGGTTGATTTCTCTCCTCAAAGACTACTCCGACGTATTTGCATGGTCATACGCCGACATGCCAGGTCTTGATCCCGGGATAGTTGAGCATCGTATCCCATTAAAGCCCGAGTTTAGACCTGTCAAGCAAAAACTTCGGAGAATGCATCCAGACATCCTTCTGAGAATCAAAGAAGAAGTTACCAAGCAACTGGACGCGGGTTTTCTGAGAGTTGCCGAGTACCCAGAATGGATCGCCAACATAGTACCAGTGCCTAAGAAAGATGGGAAGGTTCGCATGTGCGTGGACTTTCGGGATCTCAATCGAGCCAGCCCTAAGGATGACTTCCCACTTCCCCATATCGACATCTTGGTGGATAGTGCCGCCGGAAATGACATGTTCTCCTTCATGGACGGATTTTCCGGGTACAATCAGATCAAGATGGCACCCGAGGACAGTGAAAAGACGACCTTTATCACCCCTTGGGGAACCTTCTGCTACAAAGTGATGCCCTTCGGATTAAAGAACGCAGGAGCCACGTACCAACGTGCTGCCGTCACCCTTTTCCATGACATGATGCATAAAGAGTTGGAAATCTATGTCGACGACATGATAGCCAAATCTCGCGGCGCGCAAGACCATGTAGACATCCTGAAGAAGGTATTCGAAAGGTTGAGGCAATTTCGGCTAAGGCTAAACCCAGCTAAATGCACCTTTGGAGTAACCTTCGGAAAGTTATTAGGATTCATCGTCAGTAACAAAGGCATAGAAGTGGATCCTGATAAGATAAAAGCAATTCAAGAGCTACCCGCTCCCAGCACTGAAACGGAAATACGAAGCTTCTTAGGACGCATCAACTACATCGCGCGCTTTATCAGCCAGTTAACACTTACTTGTGAGCCGATGTTCAAAATGCTAAGGAAACACGGAGAAGCGGAATGGGACGGAGACTATCAGAAAGCCTTCGAGAAAATCAAGACGTACCTGCAAAACCCGCCGGTACTGGTTCCCCCGACGCCAGGACGACCCTTGCTCATGTACCTAACAGTCACGGCTAGCACCATGGGCTGCGTTTTGGGATAGCACGATGAGTCGGGAAGACGTGAACAAGCCATCTACTACCTCAGCAAGAAATTCAACGAGTGCGAGATGCGCTACTCCATGTTAGAACGAACATGTTGCGCCCTAGCATGGTGCGCCCGAAGACTTCGACAGTACATGTTGTATTACACGACATGGCTAATCTCTCGCATGGATCCGCTGAAGTACATCTTTGAAAAACCGTACCTATCGAGTCGCATTTGCAGATGGCAAGTCTTATTAGCTGGGCACGAGATCATCTATGTAACTCAGAAAGCGATTAAGGCAAGCGCCCTCGCCGATCACTTGGCTGATCATGCCTCAGATGAGTATGAGTCGTTGAGCTTTGACTTCCCCGATGAGGACATCATAGCAGTTGAGGATGAAATCGCAGAGGATCTTCAAGAAGACGACTGGTGGACCATGTTCTTCGACGGCGCGGTGAACCTCTCAGGCAAGGGAGTGGGAGCCGTAGTCATAGCCCCAGACGGCCGTCAATTCCCTGTAGCATGCAAGTTGAACTTCCCCTGCACTAATAACATCGCTGAGTATGAGGCATGTATCAGTGGTCTCGCGGCAGCCATCGACCTAAAAGTAAAGAAGCTCCGGATCTTCGGCGATTCAGCACTCGTCATCTACCAAGCCCAGGACCTCTGGCAGACACGGGATTCCAAGCTCATCCCTTATCAAAGGTTACTCACTCAGCTCGCGCGGGAATTCGAGGAAACCAAGTTCGACCGAGTTGACCGAGAAAAGAACCGCTTCGCAGACGCATTAGCCACCTTGGCCTCCATGTTCAAACTAGAGTGTGGAGTAATGCTTCAGCCTTTGAGGGTAGAGGTGAAGGAAACGCCAGCATGCTGTGTCACCTTGGAAGAGGAAGCCGATGGGAAGCCTTGGTTCCACGACTTAGTACAATTCATCAGAAACCGGGAACATCCACCGGGGGCAAGCCGGGTTAGCAAAAGGACCCTCCAGCGTTTAGCACTAGACTTCTACCTCGACGGCGAAGTTTTATACAAAAGGAGAGCTGATGGAGCTTTGCTTCGCTGCGTCACCATGACCGAGGCGAAAAGAATCATAACGGAAATCCACGAAGGGATGTGTTCCACACATGCTAGTGGGCACATGATGGCCAAACAGATAATGAGGCAAGGCTACTTTTGGCTCACCATCGAACGGGATTGCATCAACTACTTCCGGAAGTGCCACAAGTGTCAAGTTTACGCGGACCATATCCACGTACCGCCAGCCCCTCTCTTCAACATGACATCGCCTTGGCCTTTCGCAATGTGGGGAATCGACATCATCGGCCAAATTCATCCCACAGCCTCTAATGGCCATCGCTTCATCCTCGTAGCGATCGACTACTTCACCAAATGGGTAGAGGCCGCCTCCTACTCCAACGTCACACAGAAGACGACCATGCGTTTCATCGAAAGAAACATCATCTGCCGTCACGGAGTCCCAGAAACCATCATCACGGACAACGGCTCCAATCTCAATGGGAAAATGATCGACGGTTTTTGCCAACATTGGAAGGTGAAGCACCGAAACTCATCTCCATATCGACCAAAAATGAATGGCGCAGTTGAAGCAGCAAACAAAAACCTAAAAAGGATCATCCAAAAGATGGTAATCACTCACAAGGACTGGCATGACATGCTTCCCTTCACATTGCATGCCTACCGGATAGCAACCCGTACATCTACAGGGGCAACTCCCTACTCATTAGTTTACGGCATGGAAGCCGTAATTCCCCTTGAAATAGAAATCCCTTCTCTCAGAATCCTGGCAGAGTCTGAAGTAGAAGAATCAGATTGGGCAAGAGTGAGGTACGAGCAGCTGAACCTCCTTCCCGAAAAGCGCTTGGCCGCTATCTGCCATGCACAATTATATCAGCAAAGAATGGCCAACGCTTATGACAGGAAAGTGCGACCTCGCAAGTTCGAGGCTGGGGATTTAGTACTGAAGAAGATTCTCCCTCATCAGGAGGCCAGTCAAGGAAAGTGGGCCCCCAAATATGAGGGCCCGTATCTAGTTAAAAGTGCATTCTCAGGGGGTACCCTAATGCTAACCAACATGGACGGAGACGATCTCCTAAGACCGGTGAATGCCGATGCAGTCAAGATATACTACGCCTGAAGTGTCACGGGTTACACGTTCGGCCAGATCAGCGACATAGGGTTTTATCATGACAATCTAATACAAACGTTTGTTCTGAAATTAATAAAACAAGTTTTTTTTCAGGAGATGCGTATGATTTTAAAAAACTTTGTTATCCTCTTTCGTTAAACGTGTGAGATGACAAAAGGAGGCATGGCATAGATGGCTCCCCAGGAGTAGCTCGAGACGTAAGACGCGTCCCTTAGACTAACGCCACTAATCAATTTTAAGTTTTGCAATGGCGTATAGTCTCATCTTTGCATCACGAGAAGACCACGGAGCTTCCACTCGTAGCGACTCTTGGAGGGCCGCAATGGGCCACCTTCAAGAGCAAATCAGGAAAGATTTTAAGGCAAACTGTCGCCATCTAAAGTGAAATTCTTTTTCCTGCAGTGCGACCAGCACAACCGGCATCGCGAGCAACCGTTCTCGAAGGACTAAATGCTGAACCAAAGTCACAAAGCTCATCCTAAGCCGGCCAAGTCGTCGAAACGCTAGCAAAGTCGGCTCCCATCTCCGTTCACCTATTCGGAGGAGCTCATCGCCAAAACACCGTGGTCGCACAGTGCAACATTACAGGCAACAACTCCTAGGAAAAGCACGACAAAAAGTCGTCCTCCTGGGGTCACCATCAACATACTTAATGCGGTCTTGTTCAAGAAGGTTCTGGCATCCGCACCATGATCAATACGGTGTATCCTTTAATCGAGAGACAGCCAGGCTATAAGTATCACCCACGCCAAGGCGAGAGCTGCAGCAACACATCTAAAAACAAAGCTATCATCAATCGACATCCGACCTAAGTCACGCTCAATGACCCACGAGTGGCCCGTCTAAAAGGGAGAGCTTAAAAACTTATCAATCACATTCCTTTTGCCAAAAATCATCTCGCATTTACTCCTCATTAGTTCTTGCCGCATCGTTTTTTTCAGGAACTGGGTCACCCCCATTCGATGCCCGCATAAGGACGGTAAGCATGTGCCCTTGCAGCCCCGCTGCACATTACGGGAACAGAGGGTTTTCCCCTTTATCCCCAAGCAATCACGAAGCCCATCAACAAAGGTCTAGCAAGGGCCGGTAAGCAAGTATACCCAGTGCGGATCCCATTTTCCCTTCGACCGGGATCAGCGGTTCCCATAAAGCAGCTGAAAAAGAAACCAATCAGCACACCGAAGCGAAGCATCCCGGAACCGGGGACCACGTCATAGGCACCCTCGAAAAGCCGAGTTAAAGGAAGGGAGAATCCCTGAACTTATCTCTTTTTTCGTTTTAAATTAATTTCTCTGTTTGTTGTCCCCTCTGCATCTCACAGGGACCAGAAGCATCTCGCTGTCATCCGCGTGAAGCTCGTGGAAGACGCCCTTGCAGCCCCGCTGCACACCTTAGGGGAGTCCATCTTTCTTTCCCCTTTTATTTAAAATTGTTTTCATTCTTACTCGCTTTGATAGCTTTAAGCAGAGTACGGTTGTCTGGCCCACTGGGGGCAACCTTAGGTTCTCATTAGAACGTCACAAGTAGGTCATCCCCCACATCTAGCAATCAAGTCATCTAGCAATCAAGTCTTCTAGCAATCAAACCATTGGGCGATCAAACCCTCAATCAATCAAAAATCAAAAAAATCGATCAAAATCCCTCTTTAGCCCGGCTAAAACAAAAGCATACTGCTCTTATAGGCATTTTCATGCGTCGCATAGGTCAGAAATATTCAATCCCTCTGTTAAATCAAGCATCTATCCAAATTACGTGCCATGCATGATATTACCTATTTGCTCTTATATCCACGGTTTGTTCCGACGTAAGCAGTCACAAACAAATCCCGGTAAGCATTTTCGAGCCATCGCGGCGTATCCTTCATGAGTGTAAGGGCCTGACTAGATACTAGTTGAGTTCGCATAATATCCAGGGTACATGCGCAATTAGACATGGGATAGCTATGAAATGACGTGGGACTTTTACGATTTTCTCCACTTTTTTCGTTTCTTTACTCTTTCCACCATGTATGTCATCACTCCCCAAACCAACAATATCACTCATACCCCGGGAGCCAAAGAGCAGTTTCAGCTAAAATTGCCAGCCGGAAGTAAAAGCACGCCAAGTTCAAGTTCACAACGAAGGAGACTGAAAAGGGCGCCAGGAGATCACTAAGGACTATCACCGAAGAAGCAGCAACTACGAAGGCCGAGGCCTCGAGACAGAAGGGGAAGAGATCAAGACGAAGGCCGTGCTTGCTCTGCTCTGTTGCATTTCAAGATCAAATCAAAAAAAAAGGGAAGAAGAAAAAAAAAAAAAAAGAAAAAAAAAAGGGAGAGACAAGAAAAAAAAAAAAAAGAGAGAGGAAAAAGGGAAAAGAAAAGAAAAAAAGAAATGCTCAGAGACCTTCGAAGAATAACAAACAATCGAAGAGACAAAGCAAGCACAGCCCGGGGACGACTCAGTTCGAGAAATCTCGAAGAAAACTTTCCCCAGTGAACTCGAGTAAAAAGGCCCAAGGCCAACTCGAGAAATCTCAAAGCGACCTTCCCCAGTGAACTCGAGCAAAAAAGGCCCAAGGCCAACTCGAGAAATCTCGAAGCATCCTTCCCCAGGAAAGGCCCAAGGCCCCACTCGACACACCGCAAGCAGCGAACCGCAAAGCAGCGACGACGCTCCCCCAATGAAGACTCGAGAAAAGGGCCCCTGGCCGACGGAAAATGACATCCCCAGCAAAACATCGCCCACATCAGGGCCAATCAGCAAAACATCGCCCACATCAGGGTCAATCAAGCAAAGCATCGCCCACCTCAGGGCCAATCAGCAAAACATCGCCCACATCAGGGCCGATCAGCAAAACATCGCCCACATCAGGGCCAATCAGCAAAACATCGCCCACATCAGGGCCAATCAACAAAGCATCACTCATCAAAAGCCTTCCAACTCCTCGGCAAAAGCAATCTGTTCCCAAAACAAACTCCTTTCCGGACTTTTCATGTCCCTTCATTCTTTTCCGTAAAAGTCCCATCGATTATTAGAACGCCCATGCATGTGCATCTTCATTCGAAGTCTATTCACTCGGATTGACATTGCGAACTGTAAATTATGTATCATGTTAGCAGCATCTTTATGAGTGTAAAAATACTTAGCCTTGTTTCAGAGCGTGAGTGCAAACATTAATATCAGGTGAGGACTACTTACGGCTGCAAATCGTGGGAAAGTCTTGTCCTTGGAGTCGTTACCTCCTGAGCAGGACGCAGACGCATTCTAGATTCGTATCAAGGCCGCTAGCATTAGCATTCTTCTCCTCCCAGAGTGACAGCATAGTTTAGATTTCAGCATAGCATCTTCTCCTCCCAGAGTGACAGCATAGTATAATTTCCAGCATAGCATCTTCTCCTCCCAGAGTGACCTTAGTTCAAGTTTCCACATTTCGCGTCGTCTCCTACGGGAATCGACGTTCTTTAAGATTTCAGCATAGCATCTTCTCCTCCCAGAGTGACAGCATAGTTTAATTTCCAGCATAGCATCTTCTCCTCCCAGAGTGACAGCATAGTTTAATTTCCAGCATAGCATCTTCTTCTCCCAGAGTGACCTTAGTTTAAGTTTCCGCATTTCGCGTCGTCTCCTACGGGAATCGACGTTCTTTAGATTTCAGCATAGCATCTTCTCCTCCCAGAGTGACAACATAGTTTAGCTTCCAGCACAGCATCTCCTCCTCCCAGAGTGACCTTAGTTTAATTTCCGCATTTCGCGTCATCTCCTACGGGAATCGACGTTCTTTTGATTTCAGCATAGCATTCTCCTCCTCCCAGAGTGACAGCATAGTGTAGCTTCCAGCGTAGCGTTTCTTCTCCTCCCAGAGTGACAACATAGCGTAGATCTACCTTTTTCAGCTTTAGCATTTCTTCCCCTCTCAGAGTGATATCCTTCACATAATTCTACATTTCTGCATAATTATTTTCTTCCTCTTAGAGTTGACATCATTAGGGCGAAACGTTCGTACATCTACGAATAGCGCGTCATCCTCCCTAGGCAACGTCTGTTGCGTGTCAGACCCCCCAGTGGAGCCGTCATTTACGTTGTCGTAAAATCACTTTTCATCCCTAGCAGAGTAGCCATCATTTACACTTCCTGCAACTTATGTTTCTCTCAATACCCGAGTAGATCTAAGTCTTTGCAGGATCAACAACCTATCTCCTCCTCCCAGAGCGACATCAAGCAATCACCTCTTAATCCCTAGTGATGACAACAGCAATTTCCTCCTCCCAGAGTGACAACAATCAATCTCCTCCTCCCAGAGTGACGGCAAGTAATCACCTTTTACCCCCAGTGGTAGCATCAATCAAACTACCTCCTCCCAGAGCGACGTCATCACTGTAGGTTTGAGGTAAGACCCGTTGTGTCGCCAAAATTCGGATATACAGGGGCAACTGTCTTTACTGCTTATCAAATCCTTCGATAAGACAGTAAAGAGGGGGCAACTGTTGATACCCAAATTTTGACGCCCTTTTTTTTATCAAATTCAGCATTTCTGTCATTTATTTAATTTACAGTCATTTTTACTTGATTTACAGTCATCTGTAGTTAGTTTACTATCACTAGCATTTTTAGGTGTTTCGTTGCATTTTTGCATCGTCGTTAGCATCGTCAGCTTTCGAAATCGCATTTTCAATTTTTCGGCATGCATTTTCATTATTATTATTAATATTATTTTTAGCCTAAAAAAATCACGTTTTAGACTATCCGGCAGTCGTATGCTAGTTTTTTCTGCATTTTTGGTCATCTCACGAATTTTAGGATTTTTAGGGTTTTAACGCATTTTTTAGTATTTTTTATTATTTTATTAATATTTTTATTCGAGCTTTTATTGGACCCGAGTGAGTCTGCTCGAACCACAGCTTGACTTTTAAATGTTTTCCATCAACTAGTTGCTAGCTTTTTTTCTGCTCGCAACGGTATACAGCGTTTCGCGTAATTTTCGGCGTAACATTTTTATTTTTCCGTTCCCGCGTTTAGCGCTTTTGAACGCGAAAATAAACGCGTCAAACGCGAAATTTTCATGCTTCGCTGTATACGGTTAAAACCGTCATATTTTTCTCTACGCGCTAGTACCCTCGGATCGAAAAGTCTGAGCGTTTGCTCGCAGGACTCAGCTCGAGCCCATTTAAATAAATTAAAGGGCATTTTAATCACAACCGTTGATCTGGTCAACTCAAGAAAAGTCAACCAGATCAACGGTTGACAAATTAAAGGGGCATGGTGCATGGCACACGCGAACGGCCATGGACGTGCGTGAACAGGGGAGCGAGCCACCGAGCTGCTCGCTCCCGTCCCCTCGGCCGTTACCTGTCCCCTCGGCCATCATCACAACGCCCCTAGCCCAGCCACCTCACTGCCGTAGCCCCGCCAGCGTGAACAACACCACCACGCGCAGCTCCTTCTCCCTCTCCTCCACGCGATTTTCTCCTATAAATAGGAGCTCCCATTCAACATAAAAACGGCACCAAAATCGCAAGAAACCCTTGCTCCTTCTCCCTCTTGATCAGCTTGCTCATATTGAGCGACAATCGTCCAGTTCAAAGTTTGAAACGTGAGCTTTCTCTCTCTAGCTCTTCTTCGGTTTTTCTGCGCAAGTTTTCTTTAATTTCGTTTGGCTTGATTTTGAGCAAATAAATTGATTGTTTTTGTGCTATTAATTCACATACGTAATGTAGATTAAATACATGCTTTCAATTTTGAAAATCGTTGGCTAGATTGTTCGAATTAATTAGTTTTCGATAATTAACGGTTCGGTCATTTTTTCGAAATTAAATTTTGTACGAGTCAAACTCAAAATCGAGGTTTATACGGTCGGAAAGTCGTCGAAGAGACGAACATTTCGGTACGTCCATTTTTCAAAACGGCCAAGTGTGGCCGGAGTTGGGTCGCCGGCAGTAGCTCCGGCGACCAAGGGAGGGGGTGATGAATAGTGCCATGCCTATTCATCACACGGCGCCGTTTTGGCCCCCCTCCCAAGTTTTCAAAGTTTTCAATTAGCTCCCTCCGATTTTTAATTCTTTCCGAAATTTCAAATCGCAAGTTTTTCGTAAAAATAATTCGTACGCATCGTACGTTAATTTCTCGTATTATCAACTGTTTAATTTTCTGCACTTATCAACTGTTTAATTTTCTGCACTTATCAACTGTTTAATTTTCTGCACTTATCAACTGTTTAATTTTCTGCACTTATCAACTATTTTAATTCTTAGCACTTTAAATTTCCGCACTTTATTTTCTGCAATTTAAAAATTCAGTTATTTATTTTTACCGCCTACATGGACGGTCGCACTTTAATTTCCGCAATATCAACTGCTTTAATTTTTCGCAAAACTGCTGGAAATCCTTCCGCAATATCAACTGTTTTATTTTCTGCAAATATCAATTGTTTTATTTTCCGCAATATCAACTGCTTTAATTTTTCGCACAACTGCTGGAAATCCTTCCGCAAATATCAACTCCTTTATTTTCTGCAAATATCAATTGTTTTATTTTTCGCAAATATCAACTCTCTACTTTCTGCAAATTATCCAACTGTTAAATTCTCGTATGCTTAAAATCAATCATTTTTCGCATGCAATCAACGTAGATATTAAATTCTCCCATGCGTAAAATCAATCATTCTTCGCATGCAATCACATAGATGTTAGATTCTCACATGCTTAAAATCAATCATTTTTCGCATGCAATCAACGTAGCATTTTAATTCTCACATGCTTAAAATCAATCATTTTTCGCATGCAATCACGTAGCATTTTAATTCTCACATGCTTAAAATCAATCATTTTTCGCATGCAATCACGTAGAGGTTAGATTCTCACATGCTTAAAATCAATCATTTTTCGCATGCAATCAACGTAGCATTTTAATTCTCACATGCGTAAAATCAATCATTCTCCGCATGCAATCACGTAGATGTTAGATTCTCACATGCTTAAAATCAATCATTTTTCGCATGCAATCAACGTAGCATTTTAATTCTCACATGCGTAAAATCAATCATTCTTCGCATGCAATCACGTAGAGGTTAGATTCTCACATGCTTAAAATCAATCATTTTTCGCATGCAATCACGTAGAGGTTAGATTCTCACATGCTTAAAATCAATCATTTTTCGCATGCAATCAACGTAGCATTTTAATTCTCACATGCTTAAAATCAATCATTTTTCGCATGCAATCACGTAGCATTTTAATTCTCACATGCTTAAAATCAATCATTTTTCGCATGCAATCACGTAGCACTGTTAAAATTCTCACATGCTTAAAATCAATCATTTTTCGCATGCAAATCAACTCAGCATTTAAATTCTCGTATGTGTAAAATCAATCATTGTTCACATACAATCAACTCAGCATTTAAATTCCCGTATGCGTAAAATCAATCATTTTTCGCATGCAAATCAACTCAGCATTTAAATTCTCGTATGCGTAAAATCCATCATTTTTCGCATACAATCAACTGTCATCATTTTTATCAAACTCAGCATCTCACTTTCGTATGCGTGAAATCCATCATTTCTCGTATACCATCAACTGTCATTTAAATTTTCGCACTCATAAAATTGCTTATGTATTTCTCAAGCTATCGCTAACGCTTTCATTTTGTAGGATTTAAATTCAAGCTTCGCTCGAAAGTACGCCTTTCGATTCCTTTTTATTTATTCGACGCTTTTCGTAAAATATCAATCGTACGCATGATATATAGAACTGTTAGAATTAAAATCAACCCACATGAACAACGTGTTTAAAGAGTCGCTTCAAATGCCATATTCATGTGATTTTAAATTCTCGCATATATTGACTGCATGTACATGGGGACTTTCGATCCCACATCAGTTTTTCCACTTCAAAATCAATCATTTAAAATTTGTACTCTGTTAGCAATCCATGATAGGTTCACATAGCAATCAATCTAATCATGCATGGCCCGATGATGAAATAAGAGGGCGCTCATTCAGTCTTACAGAAAATTCAGTCCCATCACGTTACGGTCAAGAATAATAGACTGATCTTGATAAACGGTAACCCCGTCCTAAAGATCTTTTTTATTATTTTTAAACGGTCCCGATTGTGGAAAAGGCTAAAGTGACGATTCCTCTG
Source organism: Viola odorata (assembly GCA_963691705.1). Classification (NCBI taxonomy): domain Eukaryota; kingdom Viridiplantae; phylum Streptophyta; class Magnoliopsida; order Malpighiales; family Violaceae; genus Viola; species Viola odorata. The sequence continues at coordinate 26,195,877 of OY829541.1, forward strand.
AGGGCCCCCTTTTTCAAAATAAAACGCATTTTCATCAAAACACCTTTTAAACACCTCTCTCATCAACCGGTAACCATTTTCGGATGTGACTCGGGTGCCTAACACCTTCCCGAGACCATAATATGACCCCGAACCTTTTGTCTGGGGTCCAGACCCCTTTTTTGTGCCTTTAGTTTTTTTTACTTATTATATTTCCTATGCCATGACGATTAAGGTTCCCTAAAGCCTAGCAACCAAATTAGGGTGGCGACTTCATTGCATGTTGCGAGGCGTCTGTCTACGCTGAGCATTGTAAGGTCCCAAATTTCGTTGCACACTCGCAAGTTTTTAATTTTCGTGGGGGCGCGACAGTTTGGCGACTCCGCTGGGGACCTTTTTGGGTCGGAGCCGGTTTTGTCTTTTTTAGAGAGGTGTTTATGTGTTTATTTATTTGCTTTGATCAATTGCTGATCTGTTCATTTATTTGCTTTATCAATTGTCATATGCATATCATAGCGCCCTACACCCAGGGGACCAATACCAAAATAGGAGGGTAGTAGTGACGCCCTAGGACACATGTCCTAGGTAGTGTTCACCAATCCCAACTCGGATGAACCCCTAAAGCCAGTTGAAAGGATTACTCGATTTCGTAAGGAATCGGGGACGCCAGACGACACTTTAGGGACCTTTTCATGGTATCATCCGGGAACCATTCAAGCCAGTTAGAGGTGTCGGAATCAGAGCCCCAGCACGTGCATCATGATTATACCTGTTTATCGTGGCTATTTATCTTGTTGGTATGATGACGTGATTTTTCCTGTTATACAAACTGTGGATTTCTCACACACACCATTTACTTAGCACTTAGAAATTTTGATGTTTGTCCTACAGGGCCCATTTTGCTCATTCACCATGACAGCACCTACGTTACTTTCATTTGATATTTTCGGGGGACGAAGCTTCGACGATCAAGCTGCCCGAGGAGATCTGTTAGAACGGGGATTCGCCCCTGACATCACCACTAAAATCAAAGTAGAGGTTGTAGACTTTGATTTGACTAGGATTCGGATGTTAAGGAATGAGTTGACTGAAGACGAAGAGACTCAGTTTGAGGGTAGTTATGGAAAGCTACTGACCCTAGTGGATGTCAAGGCCGATTGGGGTTGTATCAGGGCAGCTCTGAAGTTCTGGGATTCCTACTATCATTGCTTCTCTTTTGACAAGGGAGTGGACTTAACTCCTACACTCGAGGAGTACTCAACTTTGATGTGCTTCACATCACCCATATCAATCATCTACCAGAATGTCCGACTTGACTCTGCAAGTGTAAAAATAAGACTCGACAAGCTATTAGGAATCCCTACTCGTGTCAAGGAGGGTGACTACGTTTGGTGTTGGTCGGATATCGAGGCACGATTTCAGCTATCAAATGGAGCTAGGCGCTTAAGGATTCTGGCCTTCGCCATTGTAGGATTCGTCTTTTTTCCGAGGATGAGAAACGCCATCGACTCTTCAGCAGCCAACATCTTTTACGAGATGGAGGTAAATGCCATCAATCCTACAACAGCCATCTTGGCCGAGACCTTTCGTTCCTTAGACTCCTGCCGAAGGAAGGGGAAAGGGAGGCTCACCTGCTGCGCCCAGCTACTGACAATATGGTTGATCAGCCACTTCAAGCAAACTCCTGATCAATCCATCTTCTTCGAGAGCTACATCAGGTCGTGCCCTCTACTCAGAGTTATCAATGCAATGACCACAGATAAATGGGAGATGGAAAATAAAGACGTCTGGATCAACCGATTCATCAACCTCTCAGAGGAAGACTTCAGTTGGCATGCCAAGTGGCTACGAACCTCCGATCCTATCGTCTGCTGTGGACCCCTACCTTGGGTTCCCCTAATCGGAGCATGGGGATGTGCTCACTACTGCCCTGCCCTCGTACTCAGGCAGTTTTGCATCACCCAAATCATTCCAGTAACGTTCGGCATGACGAAATCAGATCTGCCACACACAGGAGAGAATCAGAACATCCAGTTGTACGCCCTAGACTGGGCCAACCCCTTTTGTCTCAAAGGACGTGTCGCCCCTGCCGCAACGATACCGCAATATCCACAGTGGAGGTTGCAGCGAGTCAACGGCAATGTCTTGCCTCACCCAGAAAATCAGAAACTGATAGAAGAGGAAGGAGAATCGCAAGTAAGTGGAGGAATGGATGCTATGGCTTACGCGTAAGTGGTAGAACAAATGCGAGCAGCGCAGGAAGAGCGAGATCTAATGACAGAGGAAAGAGATACTGCCGAAGCACGTCAATGCTACGCAGAAGTCCAGAAGAATGAGGTACACCGGCGTCATAGGGATTTTGTCCGGATACAAGCAGTAAAACAGAAGGTGGCCCTCAGGGCCTTCAACGAACGCTTGAGCAGCGAAACCCGCAAGAAAGAAGCTTCGAGTGCCATAATCCAAGACAAGGATTCAACGATAAGGGTCTTGACTACTCGAGCAGATATAGGAGATAGGAAGAGCCAGGCATTGCAAAACCGAATTACCGCCTTAGAAGCTGAGATAGAAATGCAGAAAGGGGAGATGGCTTCGATGGAGTACCTTTGGCAGGAGAACTCTGACGCCCAGGATTGACGCCTTTAGGGAAAGGCTCGGATATCGGCAAACCTTTTCTTTTAGCTAGGACCCCTAATTTCATCTATCTTACCCATTTTTGATGAACTTAGGTAGTTGGCAAGTTTACCATACTTTTGTAAACACTTTAATAAAGTCGTACTCTTTCGGATATTTATTAAAATTGCCTATCTTTTTCATATCAATTATCCATCCCCAATACAACTCAAAAGACCATCGCAAAAAGAAAATGAAAATCCCTCCGAGATAAACACAATCTTTTCACTAAAAAACCAGAAAAATCAGACCAAGCAATATATAGCCAAGTAGCCCTCGCTCATGACCCTATCCTTTTAGTTTATCACAAGAACTTCCGAGTTCATAGCATAGATCGACGTACCTCCCCTTGGTTGGGTTCACTAGGCATCAGGCCCTACAGCGTTGAAAGCATAATGTGAAAAGAGATCCCCCTAGCATGACGACGTTGGTTGCCCCTGCTGATTTGGGTTTCGCCGTTAGCATCTCAGATTTGCGTCATATCGTTGGAATGTATAGAGGCTTCCTTCGTATCTCGCCAACGACCAGGATATCTCGCCTCCGCGACCACCCTAAAAATATCAAATGAAAGTACAAGCCAGAAAAGCGAATGAGCAAATGTGGAGACCTCGGGATTGCACATCACCTGTGTATCTTCATTTATACTCACTGTTTTTGTGTTTTTTCCCTTTTTTCAGGTTCACCATAGCTCCTCGGAGGCAAGCTCCTCCGCACAGGCTCCCTTTGACTAGACTTCAAAAGCGAAAAATGACTGAACCGGCCAAGACCGATGAAGCACTGACCGCTAGAATTGCTGAGTTAGAGGAGCAAGTTAGGATCACTACGGAAAGGGCCGCCAGGGCCGAAAAGGAAAGAGATGAAGCTGTCACCGAGTTGCCACCGGGTTTCGATCCCCCTCAAACAAACAGACCTTCCCCTTTACTCACCGTCGCAGGACCTTCGGTACTCCCACCCCTGTCCGGCCCCCCGGGCCGTTGGAGATGGGTTAGTCCCTTCACTGTACCCAACGCTGCAAGTCCTCCAGTTAAGGCGGGTGAAGAGATCTCCCCGTCGCTTCAGCACCTTTCAATCAACCCTGCTGTGGACCCCAGCAAGAGCCAGGCCCACCCAGAGAATCCGTATCTCCCTCCTATTCCTCCGAGCACAGTTCCCGGACCTGTGGGAACTCAGCTCCTCACTTTCAACTCAGCACAACCGCAGTTCTCATCAGGACTGGCACTACCCTTCGGTTCCAACCCCATCGGGGCCGAGCAACCGAAAAATGATCGGCTAAACCTACTTAAGGAAAGGCTCCGAGCAATTGAAGGGGCTGATCCATTTGACCCTACCGGCCCTGCCGATATGTGTATGGTCCCCGGGATTGTCGTACCCCCGAAGTACAAAATTCCTGACTTCGAAAAATATACTGGGGTAGAGTGCCCAAAGACCCATCTCAGAGCATACTGCAACAAGATGGCAGAGGTAATCCACAATGAGCCGTTGTTGATTCATCTCTTCCGGGAAAGCTTGACCAAGCACGCCCTGACATGGTATATGGGGCTAGATCGAGCCAGGATCAGGACATGGAGAGACTTATCCGACGCATTCTACCGGCAATATAAGTTCAATATGGAGGTAGCACCCGACCGCGCTGATCTGCAAAACATGGAAAAGAAAGTCGGCGAGTCCGTAAAAACCTATGCTCAGAGATGGAGGGAGGTGGCCTCACGGATCTCTCCACCCTTAAGCGACAAGGAACTCCTGTCGATCTTCTTGCACACCTTCAAGGCTCCCTACTACACCTACCTGATCTCAAACCCCTCAAATAGCTTCTCCGATATGGTCCTAATTGCCGAAAGAGTCGAGCAAGGAATTAAGTCAGGACGAATCTTGCCTTCAGCATCGGAATCTGCGCCCAGGAAAGCACCTATCATAAAAAGAGACGTTGGATTTGTGGCTCCCCAAGCTCATCAGGGGCAGCCATTTCCACCACCTCCACCTTATTTATCGCCCTACCCTCTGCCGTCATTATATCAACCTACCTACTTTCCTTTCACCTCGCCGCCTGTTGCCAATATCGCGCCTCAAAGCCCTACGCATTTCCCATCAGTACAAGCATCACAACCCATGCAACCCAAGCCATATAACCCACCAAAAAACCCAAATAACCAAAACACGACAAACAATCGGTGGAGCCGAGAGCCTCCACCTCCTCTTCCTCTTCCTGCAGGAGAAATCTACAAACATCTCTTGGCAGCCGGACTGATCGTACCGGTGCCGGCTCAGCCTCAATTGCCTCCTTACCCGAAGTGGTATGATCTCAACGCGAGGTGTGAATACCACGTTGGAGCCCCAGGTCACACTCTGGAAAACTGCTTCGCATTTAAAGCCAAAGTCCAACACATGATCAAGAGTGGGTGGGTATCTTTCGAAGGGTTAGCAAAAGGACCCAACACATCCACCAACCCTCTTCCCAATCATGCCCAGGGAAAGGGAGGAGTGAACGCCATCTCGGCAGGAGAAAGAAACGACCTTCTCTTTTCCGCATCAAGCTGGCCACCGGAACAACTTTTCCTGGCCTTAACTCGAGGAGGATACTTGCCATACTCGGAGAGCAATCCAAGTGGCTGCATGTACTGCGAGGAAAGCGACGATCACAAAATCCAAAACTGCAAGGTGTTCGCAGAAAGGGTGGTACAACTCTCGCATCTCGGGGTGATCCAAACCCAGAAAGCAACCCACGAGGGGAGATCCATTAACGCCATCGGAGACGGATTTCCTATCTCGCATAACGCCAAGGGAACTCCACTCCCAATCCTCCGAAAGAAGGGATCGACTTCGTCGGGCAAACGATTCTCCAAACGCCGCGACGAGGGCGATCGCGAGATTGATACTTTGGGCCAACCTTCTGGGAGATTCGATTACCTCGTCAGGTATTCGACGCCACCCTCCTATGGTGGCCCAGAACCATCACTACCTTCTTGGGAACCCTCAGACTCCGAATCATACCCTTTACCGATGTGGTCGCTCCCTCTGTTTCCTTTGAAGGAAATCTACACAAGCCTCTTGGAAGAGGAACAGATTATGCCATCCCCACTCCCGTCTCAATCCACTCCTTACCCTAGCTGGTATGATCCAAAGGTTAGCTGCGAATATCACGCCGGAACCAGAGGACACTCCTTGGAGGATTGTTATGCCTTTAGAGAAAAGGTCGAGCACCTAACTAAACAAGGGCGAATCTCGCCCCATGGATTAGCAAAGGATCCTGCTGCGACAATGGGTCCCCTACCGCACCATAATTCGGGGATGGGCGACATTGCTTCCGTAGGAATCAACTTTCCTCGCCCTTCGATGGAAGAAACACCCAACGAAGAGTTATTCTTCGCTCTAGCTAACAACGCTTATCTACCATTCCCGGGGAATAATCAGGCTCAATGCCTCTTCTACCATATTCCTTCGAATATGTGGCTCAGACAGGGGACACCTCCACAACCCCACGCAAGGTAGTGTTCACATTAGCTGTGAATACTCCTAGCCGAGACCTGCACGCGGTCCCATTCGACTACGGATACACGATAGTCACCACCCCTCCTACAGTCACGCCAATAGGACCCACTATCGGTGAAACCTCTCATATCGGGGGCATGACCCGCACCGGGAGATGTTACATCTCGGAGGAAGTAGAGAAGCAACGACAAGCTAAAGGGAAAAACCCTGTGATTCGCGAGGAAACGATAGAGGAAACACAAGGTTTGAGCCAACCTGTAACCGCGGACGAGACGGCTGAGTTCCTCAAAATCATGAAACAGAGCGAGTTCAGCATCATCGAACAACTGAAGAAAACCCCAGCTCGCATTTCCATCATGGAGCTGATACTTACTTCAGAGGCTCATCGCCAAGCTCTCCTGAAAGTCTTGAAGCAAGCCTTCGTAACTAAGGATATCACTACAGAAGGGGTGGAAAACCTTGTCGGAAGGATTCAGGCCCTCAGCGGCATTTCCTTCTCTGAAGAAGAGATCGACCCCTCAGGAAAAGATCACAACAAGGCCCTATACATCACGGTAGAATGTAAGGGACACGTCATAGCCAAGGCCCTCATCGACAATGGGTCCGCGCTGAATGTCATGCCCAGGCACGTCCTCGAGTAACTACCGGTCGATTACTCTCACATGAAACCTAGCGGAATGATGGCTAGGGCTTTCGATGGCACCACTCGAGAGATCATCGGAAACTTCGAATTGGACATGGTCATTGAGCCCCACACCTTCGCCCTGACATTCCAGATCATGGAAATCCAACCTGCTTACAGCATGCTACTGGGACGACCTTGGATCCACTCAGCAGGGGCAGTCCCCTCTTCTCTGCATCAGTGCCTCAAGTACGTCAAGGATAATGCCTTAGTCACGATAAAGGCAGAAGAGGCCCTGATCTTGGCTAAGCACGCCTCCGTGCCTTACATCGAAACTGCCGAAACCTTGGAGAGCTCGTTCCAAGCCTTCGAAATCGTCAACACAGACTGGATCAAGGAGGGGTCCCTTGTGGGCAAAGCCTCAAAATCTGAGACAGCCGGAACCACCCCTAAACCAATGCTGGAAGGAAGTTTCCAATTGGGAAAATGGCTCGGCGCCAAGCTACAAGGATCCAAAGGAGGGTCGCCTCCGAAGAGCTTCGGAGACCGTTTTGGGTTAGGGTACCAACCGGGCAAAGCCGATTTCGTTAGAATTGCCCAAGAAAAGAAAGAAAAGCAGCTGGCTAAGCTATTCGGACGTTCTGCGCCAGGGGGCAAGATGTCAATCCCCCATATCAGAACTACATTCCCCTTCGCCGCCGAAACCATCAATGGAAATCCTGTCAAGGTATCGGACCTCCGTATCTGCACTCTAGGAGAAGAGGGATCGTCGTCTGGTTCAGTCATTTTCGTTAAGAAGTCAGGGGAGTCTGTGTGCAACTGGACCATCACCATGCTTCCGGATGTCTCTCCGATGAATGTTAGTTCAGATTGTCATGATAAAACTTATGTCTTTATTAGCGAAGAAATCATCGCTACGACTGAAGACAAAGCAGAAATCTCCGACGAACTGGCCCGTTTACTGGAAAGTTCAGAAAAGGAAGTAACCCCTCATCAGGAGGAGTTGGACGAAGTAAGCTTGGGGGCAAGCAATGAGAATCAAAAGTTGGTCAAGATCGGGACTACCTTGGATACGACTCAGAGAGAAAGGTTGATTTCTCTCCTCAAAGACTACTCCGACGTATTTGCATGGTCATACGCCGACATGCCAGGTCTTGATCCCGGGATAGTTGAGCATCGTATCCCATTAAAGCCCGAGTTTAGACCTGTCAAGCAAAAACTTCGGAGAATGCATCCAGACATCCTTCTGAGAATCAAAGAAGAAGTTACCAAGCAACTGGACGCGGGTTTTCTGAGAGTTGCCGAGTACCCAGAATGGATCGCCAACATAGTGCCAGTGCCTAAGAAAGATGGGAAGGTTCGCATGTGCGTGGACTTTCGGGATCTCAATCGAGCCAGCCCTAAGGATGACTTCCCACTTCCCCATATCGACATCTTGGTGGATAGTGCCGCCGGAAATGACATGTTCTCCTTCATGGACGGATTTTCCGGGTACAATCAGATCAAGATGGCACCCGAGGACAGTGAAAAGACGACCTTTATCACCCCTTGGGGAACCTTCTGCTACAAAGTGATGCCCTTCGGATTAAAGAACGCAGGAGCCACGTACCAACGTGCTGCCGTCACCCTTTTCCATGACATGATGCATAAAGAGTTGGAAATCTATGTCGACGACATGATAGCCAAATCTCGCGGCGCGCAAGACCATGTAGACATCCTGAAGAAGGTATTCGAAAGGTTGAGGCAATTTCGGCTAAGGCTAAACCCAGCTAAATGCACCTTTGGAGTAACCTCCGGAAAGTTATTAGGATTCATCGTCAGTAACAAAGGCATAGAAGTGGATCCTGATAAGATAAAAGCAATTCAAGAGCTACCCGCTCCCAGCACTGAAACGGAAATACGAAGCTTCTTAGGACGCATCAACTACATCGCGCGCTTTATCAGCCAGTTAACACTTACTTGTGAGCCGATGTTCAAAATGCTAAGGAAACACGGAGAAGCGGAATGGGACGGAGACTATCAGAAAGCCTTCGAGAAAATCAAGACGTACCTGCAAAACCCGCCGGTACTGGTTCCCCCGACGCCAGGACGACCCTTGCTCATGTACCTAACAGTCACGGCTAGCACCATGGGCTGCGTTTTGGGACAGCACGATGAGTCGGGAAGACGTGAACAAGCCATCTACTACCTCAGCAAGAAATTCAACGAGTGCGAGATGCGCTACTCCATGTTAGAACGAACATGTTGCGCCCTAGCATGGTGCGCCCGAAGACTTCGACAGTACATGTTGTATTACACGACATGGCTAATCTCTCGCATGGATCCGCTGAAGTACATCTTTGAAAAACCGTACCTATCGAGTCGCATTTGCAGATGGCAAGTCTTATTAGCTGGGCACGAGATCATCTATGTAACTCAGAAAGCGATTAAGGCAAGCGCCCTCGCCGATCACTTGGCTGATCATGCCTCAGATGAGTATGAGTCGTTGAGCTTTGACTTCCCCGATGAGGACATCATAGCAGTTGAGGATGAAATCGCAGAGGATCTTCAAGAAGACGACTGGTGGACCATGTTCTTCGACGGCGCGGTGAACCTCTCAGGCAAGGGAGTGGGAGCCGTAGTCATAGCCCCAGACGGCCGTCAATTCCCTGTAGCATGCAAGTTGAACTTCCCCTGCACTAATAACATCGCTGAGTATGAGGCATGTATCAGTGGTCTCGCGGCAGCCATCGACCTAAAAGTAAAGAAGCTCCGGATCTTCGGCGATTCAGCACTCGTCATCTACCAAGCCCAGGACCTCTGGCAGACACGGGATTCCAAGCTCATCCCTTATCAAAGGTTACTCACTCAGCTCGCGCGGGAATTCGAGGAAACCAAGTTCGACCGAGTTGACCGAGAAAAGAACCGCTTCGCAGACGCATTAGCCACCTTGGCCTCCATGTTCAAACTAGAGTGTGGAGTAATGCTTCAGCCTTTGAGGGTAGAGGTGAAGGAAACGCCAGCATGCTGTGTCACCTTGGAAGAGGAAGCCGATGGGAAGCCTTGGTTCCACGACTTAGTACAATTCATCAGAAACCGGGAACATCCACCGGGGGCAAGCCGGGTTAGCAAAAGGACCCTCCAGCGTTTAGCACTAGACTTCTACCTCGACGGCGAAGTTTTATACAAAAGGAGAGCTGATGGAGCTTTGCTTCGCTGCGTCACCATGACCGAGGCGAAAAGAATCATAACGGAAATCCACGAAGGGGTGTGTTCCACACATGCTAGTGGGCACATGATGGCCAGACAGATAATGAGGCAAGGCTACTTTTGGCTCACCATCGAACGGGATTGCATCAACTACTTCCGGAAGTGCCACAAGTGTCAAGTTTACGCGGACCATATCCACGTACCGCCAGCCCCTCTCTTCAACATGACATCGCCTTGGCCTTTCGCAATGTGGGGAATCGACATCATCGGCCAAATTCATCCCACAGCCTCTAATGGCCATCGCTTCATCCTCGTAGCGATCGACTACTTCACCAAATGGGTAGAGGCCGCCTCCTACTCCAACGTCACACAGAAGACGACCATGCGTTTCATCGAAAGAAACATCATCTGCCGTCACGGAGTCCCAGAAACCATCATCACGGACAACGGCTCCAATCTCAATGGGAAAATGATCGACGGTTTTTGCCAACATTGGAAGGTGAAGCACCGAAACTCATCTCCATATCGACCAAAAATGAATGGCGCAGTTGAAGCAGCAAACAAAAACCTAAAAAAGATCATCCAAAAGATGGTAATCACTCACAAGGACTGGCATGACATGCTTCCCTTCACATTGCATGCCTACCGGATAGCAACCCGTACATCTACAGGGGCAACTCCCTACTCATTAGTTTACGGCATGGAAGCCGTAATTCCCCTTGAAATAGAAATCCCTTCTCTCAGAATCCTGGCAGAGTCTGAAGTAGAAGAATCAGATTGGGCAAGAGTGAGGTACGAGCAGCTGAACCTCCTTCCCGAAAAGCGCTTGGCCGCTATCTGCCATGCACAATTATATCAGCAAAGAATGGCCAACGCTTATGACAGGAAAGTGCGACCTCGCAAGTTCGAGGCTGGGGATTTAGTACTGAAGAAGATTCTCCCTCATCAGGAGGCCAGTCAAGGAAAGTGGGCCCCCAAATATGAGGGCCCGTATCTAGTTAAAAGTGCATTCTCAGGGGGTGCCCTAATGCTAACCAACATGGACGGAGACGATCTCCTAAGACCGGTGAATGCCGATGCAGTGAAGATATACTACGCCTGAAGTGTCACGGGTTACACGTTCGGCCAGATCAGCGACATAGGGTTTTATCATGACAATCTAATACAAACGTTTGTTCTGAAATTAATAAAACAAGTTTTTTTTCAGGAGATGCGTATGATTTTAAAAAACTTTGTTATCCTCTTTCGTTAAACGTGTGAGATGACAAAAGGAGGCATGGCATAGATGGCTCCCCAGGAGTAGCTCGAGACGTAAGACGCGTCCCTTAGACTAACGCCACAAATCAATTTTAAGTTTTACAGCGGCGTATAGTCTCATCTTGGCATCACGAGAAGACCACGGAGCTTCCACTCGTAGCGACTCTTGGAGGGCCGCAATGGGCCACCTTCAAGAGCAAATCAGGAAAGATTTTAAGGCAAACTGTCGCCATCTAAAGCGAAATTCTTTTTCCTGCAGTGCGACCAGCACAACCGGCATCGCGAGCAACCGTTCTCGAAGGACTAAATGCTGAACCAAAGTCACAAAGCTCATCCTAAGCCGGCCAAGTCGTCGAAACGCTAGCAAAGTCGGCTCCCATCTCCGTTCACCTATTCGGAGAAGCTCATCGCCAAAACACCGTGGTCGCACAGTGCAACATTACAGGCAACAACTCCTAGGAAAAGCACGACAAAAAGTCGTCCTCCTGGGGTCACCATCAACATACTTAATGCGGTCTTGTTCAAGAAGGTTCTGGCATCCGCACCATGATCAATACGGTGTATCCTTTAATCGAGAGACAGCCAGGCTATAAGTATCACCCACGCCAAGGCGAGAGCTGCAGCAACACATCTAAAAACAAAGCTATCATCAATCGACATCCGACCTAAGTCACGCTCAATGACCCACGAGTGGCCCGTCTAAAAGGGAGAGCTTAAAAACTTATCAATCACATTCCTTTTGCCAAAAATCATCTCGCATTTACTCCTCATTAGTTCTTGCCGCATCGTTTTTTTCAGGAACTGGGTCACCCCCATTCGATGCCCGCATAAGGACGGTAAGCATGTGCCCTTGCAGCCCCGCTGCACATTACGGGAACAGAGGGTTTTCCCCTTTATCCCCAAGCAATCACGAAGCCCATCAACAAAGGTCTAGCAAGGGCCGGTAAGCAAGTATACCCAGTGCGGATCCCATTTTCCCTTCGACCGGGATCAGCGGTTCCCATAAAGCAGCTGAAAAAGAAACCAATCAGCACACCGAAGCGAAGCATCCCGGAACCGGGGACCACGTCATAGGCACCCTCGAAAAGCCGAGTTAAAGGAAGGGAGAATCCCTGAACTTATCTCTTTTTTCGTTTTAAATTAATTTCTCTGTTTGTTGTCCCCTCTGCATCTCACAGGGACCAGAAGCATCTCGCTGTCATCCGCGTGAAGCTCGTGGAAGACGCCCTTGCAGCCCCGCTGCACACCTTAGGGGAGTCCATCTTTCTTTCCCCTTTTATTTAAAATTGTTTTCATTCTTACTCGCTTTGATAGCTTTAAGCAGAGTACGGTCGTCTGGCCCACTGGGGGCAACCTTAGGTTCTCATTAGAACGTCACAAGTAGGTCATCCCCCACATCTAGCAATCAAGTCATCTAGCAATCAAGTCTTCTAGCAATCAAACCATTGGGCGATCAAACCCTCAATCAATCAAAAATCAAAAAAATCGATCAAAATCCCTCTTTAGCCCGGCTAAAACAAAAGCATACTACTCTTATAGGCATTTTCATGCGTCGCATAGGTCAGAAATATTCAATCCCTCTGTTAAATCAAGCATCTATCCAAATTACGTGCCATGCATGATATTACCTGTTTGCTCTTATATCCACGGTTTGTTCCGACGTAAGCAGTCACAAACAAATCCCGGTAAGCATTTTCGAGCCATCGCGGCGTATCCTTCATGAGTGTAAGGGCCTGACTAGATACTAGTTGAGTTCGCATAATATCCAGGGTACATGCGCAATTAGACATGGGATAGCTATGAAATGACGTGGGACTTTTACGATTTTCTCCACTTTTTTCGTTTCTTTACTCTTTCCACCATGTATGTCATCACTCCCCAAACCAACAATATCACTCATACCCCGGGAGCCAAAGAGCAGTTTCAGCTAAAATTGCCAGCCGGAAGTAAAAGCACGCCAAGTTCAAGTTCACAACGAAGGAGACTGAAAAGGGCGCCAGGAGATCACTAAAGACTATCACCGAAGAAGCAGCAACTACGAAGGCCGAGGCCTCGAGACAGAAGGGGAAGAGATCAAGACGAAGGCCGTGCTTGCTCTGCTCTGTTGCATTTCAAGATCAAATCAAAAAAAAAGGGAAGAAGAAAAAAAAAAAAAAAGAAAAAAAAAAGGGAGAGACAAGAAAAAAAAAAAAAAAAGAGAGAGGAAAAAGGGAAAAGAAAAGAAAAAAAGAAATGCTCAGAGACCTTCGAAGAATAACAAACAATCGAAGAGACAAAGCAAGCACAGCCCGGGGACGACTCAGTTCGAGAAATCTCGAAGAAAACTTTCCCCAGTGAACTCGAGTAAAAAGGCCCAAGGCCAACTCGAGAAATCTCAAAGCGACCTTCCCCAGTGAACTCGAGCAAAAAAGGCCCAAGGCCAACTCGAGAAATCTCGAAGCATCCTTCCCCAGGAAAGGCCCAAGGCCCCACTCGACACACCGCAAGCAGCGAACCGCAAAGCAGCGACGACGCTCCCCCAATGAAGACTCGAGAAAAGGGCCCCTGGCCGACGGAAAATGACATCCCCAGCAAAACATCGCCCACATCAGGGCCAATCAGCAAAACATCGCCCACATCAGGGTCAATCAAGCAAAGCATCGCCCACCTCAGGGCCAATCAGCAAAACATCGCCCACATCAGGGCCGATCAGCAAAACATCGCCCACATCAGGGCCAATCAGCAAAACATCGCCCACATCAGGGCCAATCAACAAAGCATCACTCATCAAAAGCCTTCCAACTCCTCGGCAAAAGCAATCTGTTCCCAAAACAAACTCCTTTCCGGACTTTTCATGTCCCTTCATTCTTTTCCGTAAAAGTCCCATCGATTATTAGAACGCCCATGCATGTGCATCTTCATTCGAAGTCTATTCACTCGGATTGACATTGCGAACTGTAAATTATGTATCATGTTAGCAGCATCTTTATGAGTGTAAAAATACTTAGCCTTGTTTCAGAGCGTGAGTGCAAACACTAATATCAGGTGAGGACTACTTACGGCTGCAAATCGTGGGAAAGTCTTGTCCTTGGAGTCGTTACCTCCTGAGCAGGACGCAGACGCATTCTAGATTCGTATCAAGGCCGCTAGCATTAGCATTCTTCTCCTCCCAGAGTGACAGCATAGTTTAGATTTCAGCATAGCATCTTCTCCTCCCAGAGTGACAGCATAGTATAATTTCCAGCATAGCATCTTCTCCTCCCAGAGTGACCTTAGTTCAAGTTTCCGCATTTCGCGTCGTCTCCTACGGGAATCGACGTTCTTTAAGATTTCAGCATAGCATCTTCTCCTCCCAGAGTGACCTTAGTTCAAGTTTCCGCATTTCGCGTCGTCTCCTACGGGAATCGACGTTCTTTAAGATTCAGCATAGCATCTTCTCCTCCCAGAGTGACAGCATAGTTTAATTTCCAGCATAGCATCTTCTCCTCCCAGAGTGACAGCATAGTTTAATTTCCAGCATAGCATCTTCTCCTCCCAGAGTGACAGCATAGTTTAATTTCCAGCATAGCATCTTCTCCTCCCAGAGTGACCTTAGTTTAAGTTTCCGCATTTCGCGTCGTCTCCTACGGGAATCGACGTTCTTTAGATTTCAGCATAGCATCTTCTCCTCCCAGAGTGACAACATAGTTTAGCTTCCAGCACAGCATCTCCTCCTCCCAGAGTGACCTTAGTTTAAGTTTCCGCATTTCGCGTCATCTCCTACGGGAATCGACGTTCTTTTGATTTCAGCATAGCATTCTCATCCTCCCAGAGTGACAGCATAGTGTAGCTTCCAGCGTAGCGTTTCTTCTCCTCCCAGAGTGACAACATAGCGTAGATCTACCTTTTTCAGCTTTAGCATTTCTTCCCCTCTCAGAGTGATATCCTTCACATAATTCTACATTTCTGCATAATTATTTTCTTCCTCTTAGAGTTGACATCATTAGGGCGAAACGTTCGTACATCTACGAATAGCGTGTCATCCTCCCTAGGCAACGTCTGTTGCGTGTCAGACCCCCCAGTGGAGCCGTCATTTACGTTGTCGTAAAATCACTTTTCATCCCTAGCAGAGTAGCCATCATTTACACTTCCTGCAACTTATGTTTCTCTCAATACCCGAGTAGATCTAAGCTTATATCTTTGCAGGATCAACAACCTATCTCCTCCTCCCAGAGCGACATCAAGCAATCACCTGTTAATCCCTAGTGATGACAACAGCAATTTCCTCCTCCCAGAGTGACAGCAATCAATCTCCTCCTCCCAGAGTGACGGCAAGTAATCACCTTTTACCCCCAGTGGTAGCATCAATCAAACTACCTCCTCCCAGAGCGACGTCATCACTGTAGGTTTGAGGTAAGACCCGTTGTGTCGCCAAAATTCGGATATACAGGGGCAACTGTCTTTACTGCTTATCAAATCCTTCGATAAGACAGTAAAGAGGGGGCAACTGTTGATACCCAAATTTTGACGCCCTTTTTTTTATCAAATTCAGCATTTCTGTCATTTATTTAATTTACAGTCATTTTTACTTGATTTACAGTCATCTGTAGTTAGTTTACTATCACTAGCATTTTTAGGTGTTTCGTTGCATTTTTGCATCGTCGTTAGCATCGTCAGCTTTCGAAATCGCATTTTCAATTTTTCGGCATGCATTTTCATTATTATTATTAATATTATTTTTAGCCTAAAAAAATCACGTTTTAGACTATCCGGCAGTCGTATGCTAGTTTTTTCTGCATTTTTGGTCATCTCACGAATTTTAGGATTTTTAGGGTTTTAACGCATTTTTTAGTATTTTTTATTATTTTATTAATATTTTTATTCGAGCTTTTATTGGACCCGAGTGAGTCTGCTCGAACCACAGCTTGACTTTTAAATGTTTTCCATCAACTAGTTGCTAGCTTTTTTTCTGCTCGCAACGGTATACAGCGTTTCGCGTAATTTTCGGCGTAACGTTTTTATTTTTCCGTTCCCGCGTTTAGCGCTTTTGAACGCGAAAATAAACGCGTCAAACGCGAAATTTTCATACTTCGCTGTATACGGTTAAAACCGTCATATTTTTCTCTACGCGCTAGTACCCTCGGATCGAAAAGTCTGAGCGTTTGCTCGCAGGACTCAGCTCGAGCCCATTTAAATAAATTAAAGGGCATTTTAATCACAACCGTTGATCTGGTCAACTCAAGAAAAGTCAACCAGATCAACGGTTGACAAATTAAAGGGGCATGGTGCATGGCACACGCGAACGGCCATGGACGTGCGTGAACAGGGGAGCGAGCCACCGAGCTGCTCGCTCCCGTCCCCTCGGCCGTTACCTGTCCCCTCGGCCATCATCACAACGCCCCTAGCCCAGCCACCTCACGGCCGTAGCCCCGCCAGCGTGAACAACACCACCACGCGCAGCTCCTTCTCCCTCTCCTCCACGCGATTTTCTCCTATAAATAGGAGCTCCCATTCAACATAAAAACGGCACCAAAATCGCAAGAAACCCTTGCTCCTTCTCCCTCTTGATCAGCTTGCTCATATTGAGCGACAATCGTCCAGTTCAAAGTTTGAAACGTGAGCTTTCTCTCTCTAGCTCATCTTCGGTTTTTCTGCGCAAGTTTTCTTTAATTTCGTTTGGCTTGATTTTGAGCAAATAAATTGATTGTTTTTGTGCTATTAATTCACATACGTAATGTAGATTAAATACATGCTTTCAATTTTGAAAACCGTTGGCTAGATTGTTCGAATTAATTAGTTTTCGATAATTAACGGTTCGGTCATTTTTTCGAAATTAAATTTTGTACGAGTCAAACTCAAAATCGAGGTTTATACGGTCGGAAAGTCGTCGAAGAGACGAACATTTCGGTACGTCCATTTTTCAAAACGGCCAAGTGTGGCCGGAGTTGGGTCGCCGGCAGTAGCTCCGGCGACCAAGGGAGGGGGTGATGAATAGTGCCATGCCTATTCATCACACGGCGCCGTTTTGGCCCCCCTCCCAAGTTTTCAAAGTTTTCAATTAGGTCCCTCCGATTTTTAATTCTTTCCGAAATTTCAAATCGCAAGTTTTTCGTAAAAATAATTCGTACGCATCGTACGTTAATTTCTCGTATTATCAATTGTTTAATTTTCTGCACTTATCAACTGTTTAATTTTCTGCACTTATCAACTGTTTAATTTTCTGCACTTATCAACTGTTTAATTTTCTGCACTTATCAACTGTTTTAATTCTTAGCACTTTAAATTTCCGCACTTTATTTTCTGCAATTTAAAAATTCAGTTATTTATTTTTACCGCCTAAATGGACGGTCGCACTTTAATTTCCGCAATATCAACTGCTTTAATTTTTCGCAAAACTGCTGGAAATCCTTCCGCAATATCCACTGTTTTATTTTCTGCAAATATCAATTGTTTTATTTTCCGCAATATCAACTGCTTTAATTTTTCGCACAACTGCTGGAAATCCTTCCGCAAATATCAACTCCTTTATTTTCTGCAAATATCAATTGTTTTATTTTTCGCAAATATCAACTCTCTACTTTCTGCAAATTATCCAACTGTTAAATTCTCGTATGCTTAAAATCAATCATTTTTCGCATGCAATCAACGTAGATATTAAATTCTCCCATGCGTAAAATCAATCATTCTTCGCATGCAATCACATAGATGTTAGATTCTCACATGCTTAAAATCAATCATTTTTCGCATGCAATCAACGTAGCATTTTAATTCTCACATGCTTAAAATCAATCATTTTTCGCATGCAATCACGTAGAGGTTAGATTCTCACATGCTTAAAATCAATCATTTTTCGCATGCAATCAACGTAGCTTTTTAATTCTCACATGCGTAAAATCAATCATTCTTCGCATGCAATCAACGTAGCTTTTTAATTCTCACATGCGTAAAATCAATCATTCTCCGCATGCAATCACGTAGATGTTAGATTCTCACATGCTTAAAATCAATCATTTTTCGCATGCAATCAACGTAGCATTTTAATTCTCACATGCGTAAAATCAATCATTCTTCGCATGCAATCACGTAGAGGTTAGATTCTCACATGCTTAAAATCAATCATTTTTCGCATGCAATCACGTAGAGGTTAGATTCTCACATGCTTAAAATCAATCATTTTTCGCATGCAATCAACGTAGCATTTTAATTCTCACATGCTTAAAATCAATCATTTTTCGCATGCAATCACGTAGCATTTTAATTCTCACATGCTTAAAATCAATCATTTTTCGCATGCAATCACGTAGATGTTAGATTCTCACATGCTTAAAATCAATCATTTTTCGCATGCAATCACGTAGCACTGTTAAAATTCTCACATGCTTAAAATCAATCATTTTTCGCATGCAAATCAACTCAGCATTTAAATTCTCGTATGTGTAAAATCAATCATTGTTCACATACAATCAACTCAGCATTTAAATTCCCGTATGCGTAAAATCAATCATTTTTCGCATGCAAATCAACTCAGCATTTAAATTCTCGTATGCGTAAAATCCATCATTTTTCGCATACAATCAACTGTCATCATTTTTATCAAACTCAGCATCTCACTTTCGTATGCGTGAAATCCATCATTTCTCGTATACCATCAACTGTCATTTAAATTTTCGCACTCATAAAATTGCTTATGTATTTCTCAAGCTATCGCTAACGCTTTCATTTTGTAGGATTTAAATTCAAGCTTCGCTCGAAAGTACGCCTTTCGATTCCTTTTTATTTATTCGACGCTTTTCGTAAAATATCAATCGTACGCATGATATATAGAACTGTTAGAATTAAAATCAACCCACATGAACAACGTGTTTAAAGAGTCGCTTCAAATGCCATATTCATGTGATTTTAAATTCTCGCATATATTGACTGCATGTACATGGGGACTTTCGATCCCACATCAGTTTTTCCACTTCAAAATCAATCATTTAAAATTTGTACTCTGTTAGCAATCCATGATAGGTTCACATAGCAATCAATCTAATCATGCATGACCCGATAATGAAATAAGAGGGCGCTCATTCAGTCTTACAGAAAATTCAGTCCCATCACGTTACGGTCAAGAATAATAGACTGATCTTGATAAACGGTAACCCCGTCCTAAAGATCTTTTTTATTATTTTTGAACGGTCCCGATTGTGGAAAAGGCTAAAGTGACGATTCCTCTGAGGGCCCCCTTTTTCAAAATAAAACGCATTTTCATCAAAACACCTTTTAAACACCTCTCTCATCAACCGGTAACCGTTTTCGGATGTGACTCGGGTACCTAACACCTTCCCGAGACCATAATACGACCCCGAACCTTTTGTCTGGGGTCCAGACCCCTTTTTTGTGCCTTTAGTTTTTTTTACTTATTATATTTCCTATGCCATGACGATTAAGGTTCCCTAAAGCCTAGCAACCAAATTAGGGTGGCGACTTCATTGCATGTTGCGAGGCGTCTGTCTACGCTGAGCATTGTAAGGTCCCAAATTTCGTTGCACACTCGCGAGTTTTTTATTTTCGTGGGGGCGCGACAATAGACTAGACCCGACTCGTTTAAGAAACAAGACGGATCAGATTCATCCATCTAAATGAGTTGAGTCTTGACGGATTCCCATCCAAATAAGTTTTTTATAAAATTATTTAAAAATTAAAAAGTGCTATCAACCAGAAGGTCATGGGTTAAGTCATGGGGATGAATGAAATCATGAACATCACCACAAATATTTTCTGCCATTAAGGTCTATATACACTGCATGACTAGTCTTTCATATCATCAAATCTACACACATAAATATAAAAAATCGTCTAAATTTACTTAAACCTAAACTCTCTTTCCCATCTTGTATCATTTCATATCGTTGATGGAATTAAAACTTCATCATTCTCTTCTTCATGTTCTATAATCAACACATTTCGGGTAAGTTTTTCCAATAATTTGCTTTATTTTTTCATATCTATACATATAAACAACAAAGGAAAAACTAAATAATGTTTAAACCATACAAGAGATTTCAAATGATTTAATGACTTAAAATCCATGTACTTTAATGTTTTGTTTAATTACTCCATGTATTAATTGTTTGTTTAATAACCTCTTGTATTTAGTCTTTTTTGTTTAATTATCCTCTTGTGAATGTTGATCTATCATATTTTTCGTTAAAAAAAATACGTCACGTCAGTAAAATTATGCCACATTAGCGTGAGTGATGCCACGTCACCCATCACTTCCTCAAGTGCAAAATTTTTTTTTTTTAATTTTTTTTCTTCTACTTTTTTTAATTGATGTACATCTTATTTAATGTAATTAAACATTAACATAAAACCTAAACATAAAGATTTGTTCCGTCTCTACCAACACCCCATCCGATCTTTCTCTTTTTGTTGCACGCCGCCCACCTCCATCTTCCAGTTTTCCATGACAAAATTTGAATCTAGATATTCCTTTTCCTCTCCAAACCTTAAAGCAACCTAGTGTGTGATGCTACTAGCACCAGCACTGTCCCCTGTCAAAACCACTTTACCAAAATCAGCATGATTGTTGAGCCACTCTTCAGATCCATCTCCGTTAAAATGGGATGTGATCCATTTGACCGCGTTCCATGAATCTTCATACTCAATCGGCAGAGGATGCTTTGGTGTTCTTCTGTAACCGATAGTGACCGCGATGACATCAGCCTCTGAGGCTATGATGTTGAGCGATTTATGGTAGATTGGAGAGTAAGGGGTTTGTACACAAAACCCACATCCATGGAAGTAAATTAGGATTGGGAGTTTTTGATTGGGAATGATTTTTGCAGGAAGGAAGAGTCTTGAGAAGAGATTTGATTCTGGTGAAAATATGACGTCTTTGGATTTGACTTGGGTTTTTGGGTCTAGAGATGGAGGAACGATTTCTGTGCCTTTGAGTATTGTGAGTAGTCATAAGCAATTTGATCGGATGGTTGCAAGGTAAAATTCATGGAGGAGAAGGAGGATGATGGTGGTAGGGTTTGGAAATGTGGTAGTCTGGTAGACAGGGGCGGATGCAGGAATTTTTTTCAGGGGAGGCGCTGCCCCGAATTTTTTTTTTTTAGTCTTTTAAGGGGAAGGTAAGCGAGCTGAACAAAAAAACTTTTAAAAAGACTTTCCTCCTCATTCCTCAACTAGAACCTAGACTTTGTCATGACAAATAGCAGCAGTCATGCTCTGAATTTTTCCAAGAAAACAGCCTGAAGTCAAAAGTTATAGTGGTCGAAATTACTTATGTACCATTTCTCTAATAATTTATCAACCATCTTTGATCACAAAGAAGGAATGCATAGATATGGAAAGTGGCAAAAGCTAATATCCCATGAACGCAAATAATGAATCATTCAAATTTTTTTATTCTCATTTCTAGTGGTAGGATACTAAACACATTAAGACATACTCCATAATTCTCACTCTCTACCTCCATTGAATCCATTCACATTTTTTGTGGTTCATTACGGGCAACCAAACAAGTCGTAAAAGTATCAAATGAAACATGTGTTTTGTATAATTGGATTTTAAAAAAAATAATAAGATATTTAATTAAGAGAAAAAAAACTCTCAAAGAGTCGTGGTTTTATATATTAGACTATAGATCAATTGAAAATAGTTAATTGAAAGATGATATTAATTTTGACACATCGTACAAAAAATTAAAAACTAACTTTGATTTGCACAAATTATTTATTCTTGATAAATAACGTTATGAATAAATCGAGAAATGTAACTTATATTCTTATAATATTTAATGACAATATATGATATGTAGCGTGATTTTTTAAAATATTAATTTATTATATTTTTTAATAAATTAAATATGGTTCAAATTCAAACCTTGTCAATAGAAAAAAATATATTATAAGAGTTTCATTTATAAATTCATGACTCATATTCGAAATATATATGTAATACTTATTAAAACTTTCCTTTGCTTTAGTGGTAAAATACCTTGTTTCTAAAGGGAGGGGGTTCGAATCCCCTCTCATGCATTCCTTTACAACAGGTTTTGGAGAGCTGCTGGAGCTGCTAAAAAAATTTGCTAAAAAGAGGGGAGGTCCGTGAATCGAACACGGAACCTCTTGATCTTAAGTCAGACTTGCTACCATTGCGCCAAGGTTGCTATTTGATGATAAATGGATGAAATTTAAGTAAACCTTAAATTAAAGGTAAATTATTTTTTTGGATTGGACCAGGGTGGGCGCCAGCCTACCCTGGCCCTGGGTTGGATCCGCCCCTGCTGGTAAATGATGGTGGGATTGAGATGGAGAAGAAGATCCGAAGAAGATTAAGAAGATAAAAATAATTTTTTTTGTTAGTTAAATAAATATAAAATTAAACTATTACAAATTATTAGAATGGAAATTGAATTTGTTTTAATTATTTTGGAAAAGAAGAAGAGGAAGGAGGAGCATGATGTGGAATTTTGGAAGGAAAAAAAATTAAAAAATTAAATTTTGGACTTGAGGAGGCGTGGCATAATTTTGCTGACGTAATGAATTTTTTTTCACGAAAAATGTATTAGATCAACATTCTATAACGGCAGAGGGTAATTAAACAAAAAAGACTAAATACAAGAAAATTATTAAACAAACAATTAGTATAGGGGATAATTAAACAAAACATTAAAATATAGGGGATTTTAAATCATTAAACTGATTTCAAATTGATGAATTGAATAGTAAATCTGGTCTAGTGTGTATAAAACATTAGAAAATATTAGAAAAATATAATCTTTTTTAAAATTAAATAATGTGGAAAAAAATTAAATAATAAACGAGTAGATAGAAATTTGTCTTGGCTATCCGTATGTAGAGTGGGATAAATTTAATCCGATTTATTTATTAAATGAAATTAACATTGTTGTCCATATCTAGTCTAAAATCAATCGAACGAACGAAACGGATATAGTTCAATTCACCATATCCCAATAAATAATTTTTAATAAGTCATTAAGAGAAAAATGCAAGGATGTAAAATTAGAACCAGGCGTTGACCCGTTAACAAAAGAGGAGCAAGAGTTTGATGTTAGATTGAGGTCCACCAAAGCTTTTTTAAATACAAATATTCAAACTATTTAAAAAATTACATTACTTTTATATTTTAATGTCAAATTTTAAATAATAATTATGGAACTTGATTACTTTTATTTTTTAGAAGTTAAGAAAAACTATTAACAATTAAAAGTGTAAATGAAAAAAATAAGAATTGACAATTTTTTAAATGGCTATAATGAATTTTAGTCAAAATTTTGTAATCATTTTTTTATACCGACCAAGTTTGGTGGAGTTTTTTTAACCAAGAGGATTTTACTATCTAATTTGTTTTCTTTTATATTTTATAATTTTATTATATTGTATTTTGATAAAATATTACTTTAAATAAATCGAATAATATGTGAGCAGTTTGAGGTTTGACTTAGAAAAAAAAAAACTCTAATTCAATAAGGCTTGTTTAATTAATCAGTCAAGCTTGAGTTTATTTATGCCACTAGATGAAGCTTTTGATGAATTCTCTCGTTTAAAATAAGACTAATGCTATACATACTAATAAATTTTATAAAATTTCGATACTATAAATATAACAAAATATGAGTGGTATATTTTAATTCACTTTAGAATCTCGCTACTTAAAATAATAAATTAGTATCTATATTTTATATAACTCATTATGTTAAGCAATTCCCTTAAACCGATGAGTCAATTAGTAAGCAATAATAACCATACTAGTTTGATTAATTAAATTATAAGCTAATATTTTATAAAAAATTGGAAGCTAAATTAATTCTTTTAAAAATATATAAAAAATACAACTGTAAGTAAGTATTATAAAAATATAAAAAATTAAGCTCAAACCTAATATAAACCATGCCAATTTTATATCATATATTTTTTAATAAGTAGTTTAGATCCGTCGGATTTGTTCTGTCTGTCCATGTGTAGAAGGGGACAGGTTTGACCTAACCCATTTATTAAATGAGACTAAAATTATTGTTCATATTTGAGTTAATACACCTTACTGTCCTAAATGTTTGTTATTTTATTTTAATCAGTCTCAAACGTTTTTTTCTATTTTTATCGGTCCCAAACATTTTATCCGTTAGTTCAATATAGTTCCAACTGTCAAAAAAAAGGTTAACGGAGACAAACTCCGTTAGATTTTATTATTTTAATAATATTTTCTGATAATCAGGTCTCATACGTCAAAAAATATTTTTTTAAAATATAAAAAATTAAGAAAAATCTAATAAAATATAAAAAATATTTTAAAAATTAGAGAATAAAAAAAAACACATGTAAAACTTGATAATTTATTTCGAAATTAAAAAAAATTAGAAAATTAAAACAAATAAGATAATCATATCTCACTAAGTTCTTGATACGACTTGGGTTGATGAGGAATGCTGACAACGGAGGATGTACTACTTGCTCAAGCAAGGAAATTGTTTGCAGGAAATCCTCACAAATTCACCAAACCCAAGAATACGCAACGAAATGAAAAATCAACAAAGACTCAATAAACTTTCAGCCCCATTAGCTGAACAATTAGTCTAACACCCAAGACACAATCATCAATGCAAGACTTGGAAAATTCCACCGCTTCCCCAATGCACTAAAATGTTTCGATAGCCACCAAAAGGGCATAGTTTTTCCATCAGCATATATTTAGAAATTTCCAAGCATACCCGAGAATACGCAAAAGGGAATGCGACTTGCTACACAACACTTGTTGACAACACCACACCCCTTGCTTCCAGTTTTTATTAGCATCCTATGATTTTTTTTTTCCTTATTTGTATTAACTTTTTAGTTTTCTTTAATTTCGAAGTGAATTATTAAGTTTTATATGTGTTTTTTTAAAAAGTTTTCTAATTTTTAAATATTTTTTCTATTTTATTAGATTTTTCTTAATTTCCTATATTTTTAAAAAAATATATTTTTTAAGTTGTGGGACCCGATTGTCAGAAAATATTATTAAAATAATAAAATCTAACGGAGTTTGTCTCCGTTAACTTTTTTTTGACAGTTGGAACTATATTGAACTAACGGATAAAAAATTTGGGACCAATAAAAAAGAAAAAATTTAAGACTGATTAAAATAAAATGACAAACATTTAGAAACGTGGAGTGTATTATTTCTCCATATCTCATCTAAAATGGAACGAATGGGACAAGTTTACAATCAATGTCCATTTTGTCATCCCTATATATACACTTTAAGTGTAAACGTCAAGATAGTGATGTTGCCATTTTGGACTGTAACCGAATTTGTTGTATGTAATGTAATCCACTAATATTTGATCCATTTGCATCCATTAATACAGATTGCATAATATATAGGACCACCCAATACTGTCCCCAACATGCCGATATATCTTCTTTCTTCCTTTATTTTTATTCGTGGAGGTAGGAATCGAACAATCAGAGGCCCATTTTCTTTAATATATATACAACTATTAATTATTTTTTATACTTTTTTGTATCTTTATTATTAATTAATTAAATTATGAAAGTTTAGAGTATTGAATTTAAATCTACAAGAATGGTAAGAAATATTGGTATGTATCTCAATAATTTATACTTCAGCTAATAAGAAAATGTTGCTATATTTAGTATATTAATATACTTATTTGGTACAAATTAGAATTTATAGAAAAGTTAAAATTTCATTTTTAGATTAAATTAGAATTAAAATTATTATTTTTTTAAAACGACAGTCAAAATATTAAAATACATGTATAATATAGAGTATTTCGTTAACTAAAGACTATTACATGTCTAATTTTATTGTAAAAATGTAATTTATTTTGTACATTAAAGTCGCCCCTCAAGAAAAGTTTTCTAGCTCTGCTTCTAATGCCAATCATTAAATAGCTATATACTCATTAACATCATTTTATTTATTTTTCTTATATTACTTTTATTTTGAGTGATCTATTTTTTATACCCAATAGAAATTGATTTACTTTACTTTAATTTAATTTAATGGTCATCGATAAATGGAATGAGGTATTTCCACCATTTCATTAGAAGATATCGGATGATTTCTATTTCGAACATAAAGTACGATGAAAATATAGTGTTCTTGTAGCTCCTGGAGATTACCTTCTTAAGGTCATTGTGGCAACTGACAAGCATAGAGGACAAAGCAGGAAAGAACATGAGATGTTTTGTAAAATATATATCATCGAAAAACATATGTTTTGGATAAGGATTATTATACAAATGTCATATTCTTTTGCAATGGAATATGTTCTTTGGAGAAATACATGTTCGGTCAAAAAATTGTATAATGATCTTGTAATCGTTAAATCCCCGAGGCATGGAGAGAATCATTTAAAAGCCTAGCTAGCCAACTTAATTGGCACAAGATGCCACCACTATGTACTATTGGCCATAAGGCAAACAAGTCGGACAACAAATAACTAATCACCACCAAACTATAAAGTCAAGCATCACATAGGTTTTTTTTTTTTGGTTAACACTTACGGTTTGTTTGGTATTGATTTTTGTTTTTTTTGTTTATCTATTAAAAATATAATGATTAAAACTACTTCTAGTTAAAGTATATACTTAAATATTACTATCAAAAGCAATTTTTGTAAATGAATTTGTGGTGAGAAAAACATAACTAAATCTCAAGCGGAGTTGTAAATACTAAAAAATGTACTAAAAATCCCAGAGATGCGTTACTAATTTTTTTTTTTACAACTTCTCTCTTAAGTGAAAAAATAGACAGATGATTTTATTAAAATGAAAATGGAATGCTCATAAAATCATGACCTATAACAATTCAACAAACACTGAACTAGCCTATATAAGGAACAAAAAAACTAGCATACAAAGTAAATGATAACAAGTCAATAAGGACCCCTATAAATACAAATTGAGGAAAACCTCATCTTATAAATGAAAAAAAGGAAGAGATAGATTTAAACTTTGTATTCAAATATGACATTAGGAAAAGATCATAAAGATAATTATATCTAGAATATTTATTTTAAAACAAGCAATGACCACTCCAAACCTCCTAACTCTACCATTTGAAATTAGGCTATTTGAGAGTCTAAACCAATCAACTCGTCGTAACTAGTTCTTCCCTGTCTATTACTCCCCCTCTCGTTCACTCTTCTTTTGGTGGATTTGGTGAGAAGTCTAGTTTTTTCATCATATGATGTTAAAAAAATTTCACATAAATTTATTGTCAATTCTCTTTGATATATGGTAAATAATAAGTTGTTCTTAGGTGGGTGGGGAATTCTAGTAGATGCATTCGTACCTAATTGTTGCAATAAGGCTGAGTTGAAATTGTTGAATTATAAGGTTCACTAATCTTCGATTTAATGATTACAATTAATAAATTAAGTTATTATTAGTGCAATTTTTATGAATGTATTTTTAAGTTTTAAAGTCCATAGCTTAGAGCTTTAAAGAAGAATTACTTCAAGATCATTTAAGTGGTTATTTGTTAGGAATTATTGTTTATAAATATATCTTAATTTGCAATCCAATTCAAGTTGCAAATTAGCCTAATAAGATTGCACAAAAATGTATTTTTGAGAGTACATTTTTCAGATTTTCAAAAGATGTAAGAAAACAATTTTTATAGTCTTTTAAAAATTGAGCGGTCACCATGACGCAAATCGCACTTGGAATTTGGCAACGTGTCAACTTTAAGCCTTGGGGTGGTGCACCACCCGAAGGCTTAAAACTAGCCGTTATGTCTCAGATGAGTCTTGGGCAGTGCAATGTGCCCTACCGAACGGTACACCGCCCAAACGCTCCACAAATTTGTTTTCTTCCTTATTTTGATTCCATTGGATCCCCACTTGTGTCAAACGACTATAAACACACTCGAGCCTATAAATGTAAAATTTTCAACCCCTTGAAGACTTAAGAAAGTAAACCCTGAAGTTCTATTCATCCTTTCAGAACTCTCTCAAGCAAACAAAGGTTTTTCAAAGGTCATATCTTTTTGAAGAGTGTTGCTTCACTTGACTATGTGCTTTCTTCTAGAGGTTTAGTTTTCATTTCTTCTCCCTATGAATTCTATCATAGTAAGGTGAGCATTTTATGTGTCGTGATTATATCATTTTGCATGTGCGTCGGGTCACACGTTGATCTTAGTGATGAATTATTATAGTATTATGTTGGCTTTGTCTTGAATGGTTGGATGTTTCAGCCTTATTGTGACTCCATTAGGCCTGTGTGCAACTTGTGCGTTCATTCTAAGTTGATAAACTGCCAAGTGCCTAGTATTGTATGTTGGGAGCCTTATAATTATTGATATGCTAGTATACTAAGCCTTTTGTATTAGGTTGTCATTGTAGTAAATGATGTTAAACGACCTTACTTTTGGAACTTGAAATGTACATAAAGTTTTTGCCAAACAAAGGATAGTGATCCTTTCAAAAAATAATTATGTTATAGCTTTAATCTCTTCCGCAATTAATTGATGTTTGAGCTAGTTGATGGCCTTGACCAAGTTGTTAACATGAACCTCGTTATTTATTTTTATTTTTATTTTGAAAAAGGCAGCTGCAATATATTAAATAGAAAAAATTTATAAAGTCATGAACTATGACTCAAAGCAAACAACAAACACCAATCTAGTTATGCATAAATAAAATACAAGTTGCCAATGGCCAAAGATTAGAGCACGAAAAAGAAAATGAGTGACCAAGGCCTTTAATCTAGATCCAAAGATGCAACATAATCTGATGAATCAACGCATCTTGCTTGCAGCGCAAGTCCTGAAAGACTACCTCATTTCTACAACTCCAAACTATCCAACAGAGCGCTAAGAATAACAAAACCCACACTTGCTACTGGAACTTACCTCCCATTACCAAACCTGTCCAAGAAAGCCAAAAAGACTCTAATGATGCAAGGCTAATATGCGTCAATCTCACCAATTAATAAAGAATGCCCAAACAGGAGCTACCACCCAACAGTAAAGAAGTAAGTGATTAATATATTCGGACTCAACAAGGCAAAGATGGCAAGAAAAAGGATCACCTATAAGCATAACTCGAGCATCAAGAATGTTTTGGTGGTAAGATAGTTTTAAAGAGCAATCCAAATGAAGATCTTAGATTTTAGGGGAGCTTTGCTATACCACACCTTACCAAAATTACTAGTGGAAGCACTAGCACTTGTCACCTCCTTAGCTTGAAAATCGAATATAAGGAGTTAATCGTAAATATCTCCTTGGGGGACTTGTTCCATCTCACGATATGTGTCTTAACCAGACTCAATGGTAGTGGTAGTAGGTTTTCCATTTCCTTACCAACTCAGCTTCTCACTCGAGTAAAGCATGATGCCATAACTAGTCCCAACGTTGGCTTCCGCCTGATGCACATACCTATCCTAGTTAATTTCTAAGATATATAAACAAGGATAAATAAGGGACAACGAGGTGCAATTGAGCAACACATCCCACCAGAGAGAACAATATCAGCGTTACCAAGATAAAGATCAACACAAGCAGTAGTGAGTTGCCAAACAAATCCATCCTTGTTGATTGCTTGTCGAGAGCATCAAATATAGTTGTATGAATGAATATAAAAATAGGGTAGAATACAACTTATCATTGTCTACAATGGACTTGTAGATAGTGATAAGAGGATCGTTCGCAGAGACTATGTTGGTGAGATGTGGATTCCTTTGATGACTGGTTGGGTTGACTTCCTCGTCACTGAATTTGGGGTTTTGGTTGTTGAAAATAAAACTGCAAAAGAAAAGAAAATAAAACTGGAAAATATGTCTTGGCCGGAGGCTTGGCCAAGACAAGGGGTCAAGATAAAAACAATTAAGAGAAAATTCCCGGTAAGAGCATGAGTGGGCTATGTTCTTATGCTTCGATCACTGATTCAATGATGTTCATCTCTATCTCTATAGTACTGTTGTGGAAAAGACAACGCCTAACTCAAGTTTACCCTCGGTTGTCAGTCGAGGCCCACGGTTGTCAGTCGGGTCTAAGGCTCTGTTTAGCGTTCCGGTTTGGTGGGAAAAAGTTCTATGAGTAAAAGTTGGGTGGGAAAATGACTTTTGGAAAACGGAGTGTGCTGTTTGGTAAAAAAATTTAAAATAGCTGTGAGATACCTGAGGTGTTTGGTAAAACAGTTGAAATGAAAACGTTGGAGTATAAAACCCATTTTTAAAAAATTAATAAAAATAGAAAAAGTGGATCTAGAATTACTTATCTTGAGATAGAGATTTTATTGTGGTAGTTTTTAATTTATTTTGTTCATTATATAAAGTAAAAAAATAAAATTAAAATGAAAAAAAAAATAGGAGAAAGAGTGCCAAACCAGCTCTAGCGCGAGGCAAGGCCAATTGGCCATCCTTGGGACTGGGCTTCTCAAGAAGCCCAGTGCAGATGGAGCTTGCCAAATGCCTCCTACGTGGTTTTGGGTTGGGAAAAGTTGGGTTGGGTACCCAACTCCCAACGCCAAACACACACTAAATTATATTATCCACTTCTGCAACTTCCAAGCCAAAATCTGATTTGTCAGTTCTAAACTTTAACAAGGAAGCAATTTAAACCAGAAAATAAACAATTACGAAGATAAAGATTATGAAGATAGTTTAGATCTCATGATACATAAGAAACACAACCTTTGAGCTCTTACTAGGAATGAAAGATTTGATCAAATAAAGAAACTTATTTTATTAATTAATTAAAAACTAAAACAGAGGGCAGATTCTGAGAGTCGAGAGTCTCACAGCTTATAACATCAGCTGCTAACTTCTCCTACTCAAACTCTAACTTTTTCAAAGTTTAAAAGAAAATCTAATCCTAAATTACAAATTTAAATTGTTCAAATTCTGAAATTGGAAAATAAAATAAAATATCCGATTGTTTGTTTGTTCAAAGAAGGATAATCCATTAAAGGATTTGATCTTGGATCATGGCTCGTCTTCTCTAACAATCTTCAGCTGTCAATCCAATCTGCAGCTGTCAATCCAATCTTTTAGTTCAAATCCCGTGACTCCTTGCACAACACGTTTCTAGCTTGGCAATCTTGGCCAACGACTTGTCCAAGCTCGAGGACAAGACTGCTCGTTTATCTGATACACGCTCCAAAGCTGGCTTTTTCTCCATTCTTTCTGCCTCAAAGTAGAATCTGCAAAAGTAAGGGAAATGATGGAAATTAAATAGCTTTACTGTCCAAATTAAAGATATTTAGATAGTAAAAATATGAGAAATAGATGGTCAATCAAATTCCCCCACACTTAAACAATGCTTGCCCTCAAGCATACTAACTCGTTAAACAAAACAACGCACACAAAAGTTAAAAATTAGAAAGTATTGTTCTTTAAAAATCAGGCTCATCATATAGAATGCTCGGATACTTCAGTTCATAACTCCATCCCATATTACCATGGCCTAACCAATACCCCAAAAATTCCACATCCATATAGTGCCATGATTAGGTGCTTAACGGTGGAGTCATACAATTGGAATAAAATAATTTATTATAGATTTAATTGTCCTCCCATTATTCCCTAGATACATGGACTGCTGACTCTTAAGCATAAACACATGCAATCAAACAAAGGCAAAAATTTAAATCATACAATTCATCATTCCTTTCCACCTTTTGCCAAATTTTTAGGCTTTAAGCACACTTTTGCACTTTTCTTTTCTGCACTTTTTTCTTTAAATTCTTTGATTCTTTGCATAGTTTTCTGGTTGCTCTCACTTGTCGAGGCAAGAACACCAGGACAAATTGCTTTCTTTATTGCTCTTTTATTTTTCTTTAGAAGTTCTTTGCATACTCTCGCTTGCAGAGGCAAGAGTACCAGAGCAATTGTGTTTTCATATTACAAACAATCATACAAAAAAAAATTGAAGACTCATCAAGCAGTGCAATAATTAAAAATTGGCAGTCATATGTATGAAGGGATATTGTTTGATTAAGGCCATGACAAAATAATTTTAAATGTTCCTCTTGCAAACCCTGGTGTTAAGCACCAATATTATGAAACTATACACATGAATAATATTTAAAAAGCATCAGGAAACATGCTCTTACAGGTATTGGAAATGTTAACCCATTTAGAATGCCTTGGTAGCAAAACATGGAGTTATGTAATCAAGTATCCTTTGTTTTCTATGTGGTGAGGCAAATGTTTAAATACAAGATGGTTTCTGATTTTTGAAAACAACACAACATGCAGTCTATCTACAAACACACAAAAATCAAAACAGAAAATCATGCACATGACTCATTAAAAAAGTTAAAAATCCTAGAGTGTCTTGGTCTTCGGCTTGGCCAAGACACTTAAAAAACTCATGCATAAAATTTAAAAGAAAATGAAAAAGAGCATGCATATAATTCAACAAATATAATACAATACATAAAACTCACCCCCACACTTAGAATACACATTGACCTTAATGTGTGTTGGAGATTGAAAAGAAGAAAAGAGAAAAACAAAGAAAATAAAATAAACAAAAAGAAAAGAAATAACATGTTGGCAATTTAACTTGGAGGAGGGGATCTTGGGAAGGACGACATCATTAAACTTGTTGTGGAGGGAGGTCAGGGGCTGGAGTAGGTCATTCTAGTCTCCCATGAACTCTTGGAGCAACGCGTTTGTCTCTCATTGTTGGTCAAGGAGGGTAGTGGTCCATGCTGGGGCAGAGGTAGTTGTTAAGGGAACTGCTTAGTCTGGTTCTAGAAGAGTGCCTTAGCCAAGCCACTAGCCAAGACCCCTGCCGAGTTGAGCTTTTCCCTTGGATTTGGATTCTCTTCTCATGCGACAACAAACCTGGTAACAAGTACAAAGGATGCTTAAGCACAGAATCTAAGATATATCTGAACTTATTTTCAAAATAAAACAAAAATATATAAAATAAAAAAAATAGGTTGTCTCTTATATAACGCCCTTAGTTATTTTCCTAGGCTTGACACATCGGTCCTTATTCACTCCTATCGTGGTGGCTTCCTCTTCATCCGTGATAGTGGGATGTCATCGAAGTTTGTGTCGGTCACCACCGTCTCTTATTTTGCAAAAGAAAACCCAAACTAAAACACCATTAGAATCTCCAACAATGGCGCCAAAATTTGATTGCTTGTCGAGAGCATCAAATATAGTTCTATGAATGAATATAAAAATATGGTAGAATACAACTTATCACTATCTACAATGGACTTGTAGATAGTGGTAAGAGGATCGTCCGCAGAGACTCTGTTGCTGAGATGTGGATTCCTTTGATGATCGGTTGGGTTGACTTCCTCGTCACTGAATTTGGGGTTTTGGTTGTTGGAAATAAAACAGCAAAAGAAAATAAAATAAAACTGGAAAATATGTTTTGGCAGGAGGTTTAGCTAAGACAAGGGGTCAAGATAAAAACAGTTAAGAGAAAATTCCCGGTAAGAGCATGAGTGGGCTATGTTCTTATGCTTCGATCACTAATTCAATGATGTTCATCTCTATCACCAAAGCGTTGCTATGGAGAAGACAACGCCTAACTCAAGTTTACCCTTAGTTGTCAGTCGAGGCCCACGGTTCTCAGTCGGGTCTGAATTATATTATCCATTTCTGTAACTTCTAAGCTAAAATTTGATTTGTCAGTTATAAACTTTAACAAGGAAGCAATTTAAACCAGAAAATAAACAATTACGAAGATAAATATTAAGAAGATAGTTTAGATCTCACAATGCATAAAAAATACAACCCTTAAGCTCTTACCAGGAATGAAAGATTTGATCAGATAAAGAAACTTATTTTATTAATTAATTAAAAACTAAAACAAAGGGGAGATTCTGAGAGTCGAGAGTCCCGCAACTTATAACATTAGCTGCTAACTTCTCCTACTCAAACTCAAACTCTTTCAAAGTTTAAAAGAAAATCTAATCCTAAATTACAAATTTAAATTGTTCAAATTCTGAAATTGGAAAATGAAATAAAATATCTGATCGTTTGTTTGTTCAAAAGAGGATAATCCATTAAAGGATTTGATCTTGGATCACGACTCATCTTCTCTAACTGTCTCCAACTGTCAATCCAATCTGCAGCTGTCAATCCAATCTTTTAGTTTAAATCCCGTGACTCCTTGCACAACACGTTTCGAGCTTGGCAGGCCAAGCTCTAGGCCAAGACTGCTCGTTTGTCTGATACACGCTCCAAAGCTGTTGTTTTCTCCATTCTTTCTTCCTCCAAGCAGAATCTGCAAAAGCAAGGAAAATGATGGAAATTAAATAGCTTACTGTCCAAATTAAAGATATTTAACTAGTAAAAACATGAGAAATAGATGGTCAATCACTTGCCAAATAATTTGAAGATATAAACTCAAGGTTTAAACTACCCTTTTTGTATATTAGAAGCAAATTTTCCCAATCCCGACAAGATTATATTCCTTCCTTAACAAATCAGTCCACCGGCTATTGTCATGGAGGAGCAACTTCCAAAACCACTTGATTAATAAACTCCTATTTTGAACTCAGGAATCCGAAATACCTAGCTTGCCCGTGTTGCTTAGGACGAACAACCTAGCTCCATCAAACTTTAGAAGAAATCAGACCATTGTCATTCCCATTTCATAAGAAACACCTAATTATTCCATCCATCTCGTTGGCAACTGAAACATGCATTAAGAAGACCGAACGATGATAAATGGATAAGTTACTCCACACCAATTTGATCAACATGACCTCCCTATAGAAAGCATATTACTTTCCACATCTCAAAATGAGATTTCACCTTATGAATTAGAGGCTACCAAGTGCTCACTCGGGAAGGGTTTGCCCCAAGCGGAAGCCCCAAATAATTGATCGGAAAGTGACCAACCTAACAATCAAGAGCATAAGCCAACCAATTAATATCCTTTCATGTGGTTAACATTGATTCTAATCAAGTGACTCTTGTGAAAGTTCACTCTTACTAGGTACATCTTGAACCATACTAAAAGTCCCTTCACATTTTTCAGCTCGACTTTATTGTGGTTGCAAAAGACAAGAGTATCATTTACGAATTGAGTATGTGATATATACTCACCAACCTCTATTAATTATTGTTTTCGATACCTTAAAAAAGCTCCACGTTTAATCGCCTTAGAAAGCATACGATTAACTCCCTCTGTTGCTAAGTTAAAAAGAAAAAGAGAGAGCGAGCAACCTTGACGCAAGCTCTAACTCTGAAGTAGGAACACCATTCACCATCACAGATATCTTGACCATGGAAAGATATAGACCTAGTCTGCGCAAGTAATGCCCTCGCTTGATTACAAGCACCTGAACGCGAGCATTACATAAGGCAGAGTGGAACAAGGTCGTGATTGTTGTCGATCTTCATTGTCTTTTAGTTTTATTTTCTTAGAATGAAAGGGATAATGACGGCAACTCCATAGTTGAAAATGAGTTACGTAAACCACGTTAGGGTTATGATTCAAAGGTTGACTTGGATTGCCAAGTATGGTAACTAGAAAAACGAGGCCTACTTTTTTTTATTGCGTAATGGAAATAGTTATCACATTTGAAAAAAAAATTCTAAAGTTAATCGGGCTCAATTATGAATCAAGACTTATTAGAGTCAAATTTACAAACATAAGGATAATAGTATCACTAAGCCTAGAAAAAGAATTAACACAATTGATTTTTCAAGTAATTTCTTGTTAACATGTACTAAATCGATTGTCTTATAGTATTTTTTATTTTAGTGATTCATATTATTATTATTTTTTATGTCTAGATCACATGTGATAACCGACTCACAATAATAAATTATATCATACACAAGAATTGAGATGATTACCTATCATGTGGCAAAAAACTTGGGTACATATGATGTACCTACTACTCAGTACATCTCCACACTAAAATTTGACACGTGGATAAATTTTACATGTCATACTTAACGGATCTATTAAACTAACCACCGTTAACTTAATTAATTCTTTTTTAATTCTTTTTTTTCCCTTCAAATACAACAAAAACTGCAACAAATGCTTTCCATGAAAAACAAAAAGGACTCCGTTTTCTCTTCAACACCTCTCAATTGGCTTCGTCTTCTTCCATAATGTGTGAATTGATTTTCTTAACCCCCAGTTATCAACCTTCAACAACAACAAAACAACAACAGAAAAAACTTTTTTTTTTGTTGCGCTCTCTCGGTTTCATTTAATCCAGGAAGAAGGAATTAGGGCTAATCTTCTAGTAAATCTCCAAATCTTGGTTGAAATTTGAGTTCTTGCATATTTGACTTCATTTCTCTTCAAATTTCTTTGTTATCTTCACTAAATCAACGTGTCTTGATAAACTTTTCTCAATTCTTTGCAGCTCTTTGATTTTACTGTTTCTTCAGAAGCAG
The DNA here is from genome assembly GCA_963691705.1 of Viola odorata. NCBI lineage: Eukaryota > Viridiplantae > Streptophyta > Magnoliopsida > Malpighiales > Violaceae > Viola > Viola odorata. The sequence continues at coordinate 26,232,399 of OY829541.1, forward strand.
AGAGATGGCTGAAAGGGTAAAAGGGCTAAGTTTTTGGTATTTTTGTTGTTATTAGCTTTAATTTCAAATAATTAGAAGTTAATTACTAATGGGCATGATTATTGGTGATTAATAAATTCTCAGTATGACTTTGCAGCTCTTTGATTTTGTTGTTTCTTCAGAAGTAGAGAGATGGCTGAAAGGGTAAAAGGGCTAAGCTTTTGGTATGTTCATTTATTTTGCAAAATCGATGGCTTTTTTTCTGGAAAAAAAATGAATGTTGTTGTGTTCATTTATTTTTGATAAGTGGTTGCTATGTTTGTTGCTGGGAATTTGTTGGCTTTTGAGTTATGCTTTTACTTTGGTCTGTTTGGTCTTGCCAGTATTCTGAACTCTCTAAAGGACGAATGTATTTAACACTTAAGTTGACTGGAAGTCCTTGCCAAACTATTTTTCTAGGTTATTGAAAAATTATTGAAGTGTTCCATGATTGGAATAATACCAAAGCTGGAAGAGCAAGATAATGTGGAAACATCATAGGGGTCTGCAACTAAGATATTTCTGTAACTATGATGTTTATGTAGGTAAGCTTTGGCACAGGAGCAGTCTTTATTATTTCAGAGTCGAGACTTCATATACAATTGTCTCCAGATTGTCGCTGGATTAATAAAATATTTGCTAAATGTGTTCATGTATGCTGACTCCATCTCTGTGTTAGTAGTTAGAGTTGTTCTTTTCTGGTTATGGAGAACTATGAAAAGGAGTACTTATTTTTTCCATAAAGATCTCGTTAGTTTTCTATTTGTGAGAAAGGGAGTTATTTGTTAGTTTCAGAATGCTTTTGAAATAGAAAACCAAAATTCCATGTATTTTGTCTTCATAACTCACTTGTTGCTTCATTCATCTCATCTAACAGTTAAGCGACTCCATTTGTTTCATTTCCTTTATTGACAATCTGGTTTAGTTTTGAAATTTGTTCATCTTAATTAAAAAGGCATTCTTGGTGTGGCATTATGAGCTAATTACTATAATCGTTCCATCTAAAGTTGGCTAATTAGGGTCTGCAATAATGTTGAAGTTATTTGAATAATGCTAAAACAAGTGGTACATTCTTGGCATTCTTTTGCAGTCCCTTCCTCCAAGATTTGCTGCTACCGTGCGAAAACTGATTGCCCAAGAGACTTTCCTTGAGAATTCAGGTGGCCTACGATGGAAAGTGAAGTTCTCTAAAGTGGAAGGTTCACTTGGGTTCCAAGAAGGATGGAATGTGTTTGCAGCTGATAATAAGCTAGAATTTGGAGGTTTTGTGGTGTTCAAATACATCGAAGGATCACACTTTTTTGTCCAAATATATGACAACAGTGCGTGTGAAAAGCCAGACTCGTCCGTAAGCAGAAATCAGAAGAAAAGGACTAAAACTACAGATAACACTCTTACTGCCAAGATTCACCTTGATATTATTCCATTCCTTTATGTTGGTAGTAGGATTAGGGAGGATAATATTACTGTAAATGTACTGGGTAAAGTATTAAGATGAACTCCAGTGAGGTGCTTATTGTACTTATTATTGTACTTTTGGGATTTTTTCTCAAAAATTGTAACATTTGTACTAGATAAAACCTGCAATTATTTTTGGTAGAGAATGACTTCAAGTAGAAATAAAATTGAGCTAAATTTATTTATTCACTTTGTCTTATTGATTTAAGCAAATATTTCAAATCATCTAATTATTTCTAGCTCACTAAAAATAAAGGCATATCTAAAAGTTCTCTCAGGAAATACAGAAAGAAAACAAAAAATTTGCATCACTTATTCACGCTGGACTCGTGTGCGTCAATAACTTGCATATTAGTTCTTTGTTCAACCTGCATTAAAGTGGATTTTTGTTAACTTTAATCACCATAGTCATGAATATAAGATATAAAAAGATAACAACAAAAGGCAGAAGCATACCTGGCTCAAAAGCAATCTTTGATAACTTATACCATTCGGCTGCTCACAATTGGCATATGATGTATTTGAAGAACTGTATGGCCATATAGGCATCTGCTGAAATATACTTATGTAAGTTTAATATATAAATACTCTTAAAAAGTTGAAATACATACATACACTCTAAGAGATTCCTGACTGGCATGAAATGATGGCATGAAATAGTTGGTTCCAGCTGCTACAGTTGAAGTATTCCTATCTTGTATCTCCTCGAAAAATATATTAGGAGGTATATGAAAAATATTTCGAGCATTTAACACTTTCAATGTATGAAGACACAAAATCCCAACCGACTCAAACTTTTTGCAGCTACAGTCTATTGAAAAATTAGAAACTTGAAACTTGACAACGTATGCCTTATCATCACCGTCTTTTATCAACCTATAAGCATGACCATTTTCATCACTTCCACCATCCTCAATTGCCACGAAAAGAGATTCTTGCAATTCTTCATTAAATCCTTGAAAAACAACATGGGTGTATTTATTGGCAGCTTGTCGGACCATACCTCCAATTTTTTCAACACCCGGAATCATACCTTGATTACACTTAAAATCATTCAAAAGTTCAGAATGACGCATACGCTCACACACCTTCTCATAACGAAGAAGAAATTGAGTCAAAGTTGTTGTCTTACTTGTCACCTTGCGAAATACACTGTTCATACACTCGCTTCTTTGTGTTGATAGTATGCCAGCTGAAAAATAATTCTTACTAAAAGCTGAGCACCACTTTTGCCGCAAATTGTACAAAGTTTTGAGCCACATATTCTCAGACATATCAAACTTCTCTTGTATTTGTTGCCACACCTCTTGAAACTCTCTCTCTGTTTGACAGTTATAAAGACACTTGCTGAATAATTTTTTGAATAAGGGAATCCTCAGGTAATAAGAAAGATGTTTGGGGGCATTCTGTCCAATATGCCACAAGCAAAGTCTGTGTTGTGCCTCTGAAAATACGTGATTGATTGCATTAGCCATTGCAGTACATTGATATGTGAAAATAGACTGAGGTTGTTTTCCACCCGTGGCTTTTAAAAATGTCTTGAATAACCAAATAAACGATCCAATTGTTTCATATAGCAGAAATACACAACCAAGAAGGATATTTTGTTTATGATGGTTGACTCCTATAAATGGAGCACAAATCATATCGTACTTACTTGTACGATATGTTGTGTCAAAAATGACAACATCACTAAAGTAACTATAATCTACTTTTGATCTCCCATCACTCTAAAAAAAGCTTCTTAACCGACTTTGATTATCTAAATCCAACGCACAGAAAAAAGAAGGATCATTAGATTGCATGCTCCTAAAATGATCTAAGACATTTTGTGCATCACCAAGTTCAAAAATCTTTTATCTCTTATTATGCAAGTAATTTTCGCAATCCTTTCTTAAAAACCCCACATTTTCTTCAGCACCAGCTTGTTCTTTTAAAAACCGAAATATATGAGTTGGTTTAATACTTGCACCATCCATTTCATTGATGACATTAGCTTGGGTTGCACTAATGTTCCGGCGAGATGTCAACATATCCTATTGTTGAGGTAGAATAAGTTTATGGTTATGCTCACGAGTAAATTTTGAAATGATCCAAGCACCATTCTCAACCGTAAATGTAATTTGAGCCAAGCAATTAGTTATTGTTTCCAACCGGTTAATCTTTGGCACAAAAGTTGAATCCTTTGGTCTACGTTGTCCTTTCTTAGAGCATACAAAAACCCTTTGTCTTACCGTACCATCTGCTAATCTACGACATATATCTTTTCGCACACTAAACCCCGTCATTTTGGCATATGCATTGTAGAATTTATATGATGTTTCTTCATCTGAAAACATCATGCCAACTTCCGGAATGTTATCGACTTGAGTTAAGTCAATGCTAGATTTAGTAACATGGTCACCATCCGTACCTGTTACGATCAAAATACTTAATTAGAATGTACCATTAGTAGAATACTGTCATATTATTCATACGAAAAAATTAAAGAGCTAATCTGTTGCGATGTGAATTTTGTGTGAAGGAGACACTGGAATTCTAACCAAAATATATACAATCCCTAAACAAAATCTTTTGCTATATTTTATAATTCACTTTAATGAACTGAACAATTACGTGTTAAATATAAAATTTAATGAATAAAATATGAAAAAGGGAAAGGTACACACTAGAAACTCCACAATCTTTTGATGGACTTGGATCCATTGCTGCTTAGATTGAAAAATAGGGTTCTCTTTTGCGTATAATTGACCTAATTTTTTCATGAAACAAAACAAACCTGTAAACATTACTATAAAGGAAGTGACTTTACAACAGATTAAACATACAAATAATGATCTACTTTTTAATAAGCAAATAAAGATGGAGACTTTTGAGCAGATTAAAAGTTCCTAGTTAAAAGGGCATCTCATAACTTAAACAAAAAAAATCATGTTTGATGAAATTACCCAGCAATGGAACAGACAAATGGCAAGACGGTGAAATTAAGCTTGGAGAAAGAAGGGAGGGAAGACAGGCATGAAGAGGTTTAGCAGGAAATAAGGTAACAGGTAAAAGAACTCACCAATGGCAATGGAGATTTACTAGAAGATTAGCCCTAATTCCTTCTTTTTGTTTTTCATAGAAAGCATCTGTTGTTGTTTTTGTTGTATTTGAAGGGAAAATAAAATAAAAAAGAATTAATTAAGTTAACGGTGGTTAGTTTAATAGATCCGTTAAGTATGACATGTAAAAATTATCCACGTGTCAAATTTTAATGTGAAGATGTACTGAGTAGTGGTTACATCCTATGTACCTAAGTTTTTACCCCTATCATATACAATATGAGAATGACAAAAATACTCACAACCACCTAATGCAATTTTTTTTTCTTGTTAATTGTTAATGTCAACCTTAAATGGGATATCCTATCGAAATTGGAGGGAAAAGAAATCTTCATATATAGAACTAGCAAATCGGGTCTCGTGAGTTAAGAATAAAAATTATTAGCAGTATATGAGTTTGATTGCAATAAAAAATATTCACAAGTGAATTTTATAAAATTTATAAGAAAGAGTAATTATATATGCTTTTAGTTGAATCAAATTTACAAACACATGAAAAAATATGAAACTTCAAAAATGTATATGTTCGATTGAATTTTTTTACGAACAGGAGACTAAATTAATCATTTACGGGGTTGATCGGAATCTTTTATGAATACAAGAACTAAATTACTTAGCTAGGGGTTTGGTTTAAAAAATAAAAAGAAATATGAAATTTCATAAATATATGGATTTGATTAATTTTTTTTACGAACATAAAGACTAAATTAAACATATTGGGGCTTGATTAATTTTTTTTATAAATATAGAGACTTAACTAACCGATCAGAAGTTTAATTAGAAAAATTATATGAACGTATAGATTAAATTTAACCAGCAAATAAAAATTAAAAAGATAAGAGACAGATTAGGACGAAATAGCTGGCATTAGTTATTTCCTCGTGAAACCCAAATCAGCATTGTTTTCATTGTTAAAAACTCATTTCCTTATATAAGTTTTCTTAATTTTCTTAATAAAAGACGAAGTCTCTTAGAATAGAAAAGTTTTTGTTGCGGTGAAAATTGATGTTGAGTGAGGTTTTTTGTTTATTGAGCCATTAATTAATTAACATATAATTTATAAGAATGATACTTATGCGCGCATTCTCAAAGGCGACATCTGGGCGTTTGGCAAACTGATGGGACTAACAGACCATGCTAACGAGGAATCTATGCGCGCTTTTGATAGTGGCTGTTTCGAAAAGGAGGTAGAGGCGTTCAAGAAAGCGGGAAAGCGTTCAGTTGGCGTGGTTTGATCCACGTGGTTTGTGTTGCGGGGTTGTCTTTTGGGTTTCTGGGCTTCCGTTTAGCTGCAGCTGTGGGTGTGGTTGCCTTATGGTGTTGGTCTTGATTGTTTAGGTGTCTGTCGGCTTGTTATTTTTGGTCCGCTTCTAGATATTGGTGCTGCGTTTTCATGCTTCTGTAGTTTTAAGTCTATTGGGTCCAGGGGGTTCTTTGTATGGTCTGGTGGGGTCTAGTTTGTGTCGTGAGATTAGTCTTGGGGAGAGATATCCTCTGCCTGCCTGGTCTTCCTCTGCGTGTTTAGTTTCGGTTTGTGTCGTGACCTCCATTTGTTTTTTCATCTTCTGTGCTTCCTTTCTGTATGTGTATGCTGTAGGGTGCTGTGGTCGTCTGCGCAGCTGTCTTGGCGGTGGTCGTGGCTGGTCTATCTGGTGGCGTTCTAGCTGCTGCCCGTGCTTGGCCCTTCTGGTGGCGATAAGGGCTTCTGTTGTGGGTTGTGTGAGCTTAGGTTTCCTTCTTCTGTATTGTTCTTGCTGGTTGTGTGGTTTCATGTTTTTGGTTTGGTTTTTGAGCCTCTCTTTAGGCAGGCTCTAATTCTGGTTTTCTGTTCAGTGTCATGTTCTTCATGACCTTTATTTAATAAATCCTCTGCTTATTAAAAAAAATAAGAATGATACTTACCGTTTTACCACAAAAAAAAATGATATATTTACCGGAGCTAGACCGAAAAAAAGTGAGCGGTAAAATGAATATGAATAATAAGACTCTATAGATTTTCTGTTTTTTTGGTTGTCAAAACTGCTCCCTCCATTTCTTGAAATATATACTTTTAGTAATTTTCATACAGATTAAAATAGAAAATCTTATGTATATTAGGGCACCCCAGCACTCGGTATATCTCCACACACAAAATTGACACGTGACAATAACTGAATTATATTTCACTTAATAAGTAAATATACTCTATAATGGGAAGGATAAAACCCAACTAATTATTACGTGTCAGAAAAGGTAGTTGTCTTTTAATGTACTTAAAATGGGAAGGATAAAACCAAATTAATTATCACGTGTCAATTTTATATATGAAGAGGTAGTTGTCTTTTAATGTACTTCAAATTTTTTCCAGACTAAGGTGATTACTAATCAAAAAATTTAAAAATATTTTTAATATTAAATAATTATTTCTCTATATATTAAATAACTTTAATGGACTATATTACAAATTAGCTAATGGATGATAGGAATTATTCATTAAAAAACGACACACTACAAATCACTTAAAACATTATAAATTAACATTTTATGAGAAAATTTTCTTATACTCTGGCGATATTTTATATGGAATTGAGGGAATACTATTTTTATAAAAAAAATTATGTCTCGAATCTTTTACATATTACTTTTGAATTTTTTTTTACTGACGATGATGACTCGGAGCTATATGCATGCATCAACAATTAACAATTACTAACAATTCATTAACAAACAATCAATTACATAAAAGTCAAACTTCATAGTTGCCCTTCCAAAGTAATGAATTGTTCACATATAATTTTGTTATATTTCTATGATTGTCCTATAAATCAATGTCAAAGGTTACGGACTTCAATTGGGAGAGGAGAAAGGCTACCTCCAAAAATGTCCCTTAAATCTCAAATCAAGGCATTTGACTTTCTTCTTAATTAATATGAATGATTGCTTATAGTTAATTTATATTTATTCATCTTTCTAAAAATTATGAAAATTCAAATTTTATATTAATTAATTTAATAATATTTAATTAATTGATTAAAATAAAATAATGTAAAAATTAATGAGACTTAATTATTAGAAAGTAAAAATCTTTTTCATTTTTTCTAACAATTAATTTATTAATTTCTTTTATTTATACCATTAAAATTTTGTTCTATAAAAGGTAAAATTGTTTTGTTTTTTTGTTATGTGGTTCATTGTTGTTTTTTTTAAGGGTGTGGTTCATTGTTGTTGAAGCTGCAACTACAAGATGAAACCTAAATAATCTTTCTATGAACATATTGTTATGTGGTATAATGGTAAATTACACTATTGGTCCTTTTACTTTACCCGTTTGGATATATTTTAGAGTCCCCTGATATGATTTCGATGACATTTCAAGTTTTTTTTGCTGATGTGTCATTATCTAGTTAGTGACACATCAACAAAAATAACTTAAAATGTTATTAGAATCATAATAGTGAGACTCCATATCTTAAAAATGTAATTAAATTAGTAAAATAAAGGTACCAATAATGTAATTTAACGTTAAATTGAATCACGAATTAATGTTGTAAAATGCTGCCTATTGAATGAGTCCACTGTGGACTAGCTTCTGATTCTCTGTGGAGGTCTTTCTTATTTATGTTTTACTACTGTGTGATAGTATTTCTATTTTATATAAAAATATTAATTCAAAATATAAATATAAAGTGAATTAAATAATTTAATATTTTTTAAAAGATAATTATTAATTAAAAACTAAAAATGTAAAAGAAGCTTTTATTTTAATGTTTTTGGTAAAGTTTATATTTAATAAGTAGAAAGTGCGGTTGAATCTATATTTTCTAAAATACAAAATTTATAGATCGAATTGTGGTTGGAGATAACTACCATAAACTATTTACTAAACACCTTATGTATTTTTTTTTCCTCTAAAAAAATTGTGATTATCCGCAGCAACTACAAAATAAAACAAGTTATATAAATATATTACTACAAAAATCACATTTTTTGTGCCCACATCCAACGATTTAAATCAAATGAATAGGAAATAAAGATTTTATTTATAAACTCAAATAAAGATTAATTTTCAATGTTATTTTGTTTTTTGGTTTTTCTAGAAGCTCACATGCATGCGTCACAATTTGCAGGCTTTGTTTGTGGAAAATAAGATTTCATCATCAAATGTCACCTTCATATTTCATATTTAGGTTTTTATTTTTAACAAGATTTCATACTTAGGTTAATTCATTAGGTTGTCGCCACCGGATTGGCACTTAGCCGGTAAAGGAAAGCACACACCCTTCTGAGTAGATTCCGTCCAACTTTGCAGCTGCTGAAACGGCCACCATTACATATTGTTCTCTCTTTTTTTATTTCTTTATTTTCAACTAATAATTTCGTTTGAATATTGACGGATTTCTAGAAAAAAGTGACTATCCTAATATAATTTTATTCATTTCAAATACTCGAACTCAAAGATCTTGATTTTGACCGCAACTAACGATATATTATTCTCCTTTTCTTTTTCAATTATTATTATTATTGTTTACATTTACATATATCTAAAACAAAATTATAAGAAACAAACCGGTAAATTGGTGAACTCGTATATCAAACCGTACCCCAACTTCAAAAGGATATATATCCTTTTGAATATATTTTGCTCAAGAAATATAATTTTTTAAAAATAAAAATCAAATTGGTCAAGCTCTACTTTGAAGATTCTCAATTGGAGTCTCAAGTTTCCTTTTATTTATACTTTCATATTTATTTCAAACTAATTAAAGGGTATTAAACCCTCATTATCTTTAGTAATTACTATTATATGTTTGATTAAGAAATGCTTAAAATTTAAAAATTTCACTTTCACTCTCATTTTAACCATAACTTATTTTATAAAAAGTGAATGCATGAACTTGCGTTTTTTATATTTTTAGTTTTCTTGTTAATGTTGCCGCGTTAGATTTTAGTAACCACCTAAAAGAAAAGTGATCGTTATATTTAAGAAGAAAAGAATTATCAATGTGTATTATAGAAATAGTCGCCATCTCCTCTTTTTTTTTTGGATGTATATAGAGTATTATTTTAATTACTAGAAAAAGAAAAGAAAAGAAAAAAGAACAAGAACATCGGTAGAATTGTTTTATGATTTCGACGCTGAAACCGCACTATAAAAGGCAAACACACAGCTCTCCTCTCCCCTCACGTCTTGACTCAAAAACTCTCCTCTGCCTTCACGTCTTTGCACAGAAGCTTATAGAAACAAATACAAATACTTGAGAAATAGCAGAGCAAATATAACTTAAGCAGAAGAAGAGCAGAGGCAGAGCCTTTTCTTCCATCCTTCTTAAGAATTATTTTTCCATTCCAAAAAGAAACCATGTCTCTGATTACAGATCTCCTCAACCTTAACCTGTCAGACTACACTGACAAGTTCATAGCCGAATACATATGGTGCGTCCACCTAATTTTCCATTCACCCTAACTAAAAACAACACACTCTTAGTCTTACATGTTTATGTAATTTCAAGTGTTTGTAAAAATGTGACTTATCTGTTCTTGTAATCTTTTCCAAGAAAGTTTGCATCTTTCTTTCTGGGTTTTCTTTCCTGCTACGCTGTATGTCAAAATGTCTGTTCTTTTCATCTTTTCCGAGAAAGTTTGCTTCTCTTTTCTAGGTTTTCTTTCCTGTTACGCTATATGTACTAACTGAGTCTTGATCTTTCTTTCCTTGCTTTTGGGTTCTTGACCTTGTTGTTTGGTTTTAAGATAGGGCTGCTGTTCTTGTGATCTCAATTCTTGTTTTTTACTTGACACTTTTGGGTTTCTTCGTGGGGAAAAATGAAAACCTAACGTTTTGTTTAAACTGTTGTTTCTTTCTTAACAAAAACAATATTATAAACAGATTCTATTCGTAATTCATGGTTAATACGTTGAATAGTTTCCTCTTTTTCCGGTTTCATGTTTTTGTTTGCTTCTACTGAGCACATGTCTTTCTTTCATTTTTCTGAAAAAAGAATAATAATAATGACAGTAAACCGGTTAATGGGTTTATCAAATGATCCACTCTGTTCTGCTTACCAACATATTGATTGTTAAATTTCTTTCTTTCTTTCTTTGGTACAATGTTAATTTTCACCATGGAAAATCTTGAACAGGATTGGTGGATCTGGCATGGACTTGAGGAGCAAGGCCAGGGTAAGAACTTTGTAATGTTTTGGTCACAGTAGTACACAGTTTTGAGTTGATTATAGCTTTGATTGGTTTGTCCATTTTGATGTAAAGACTATTTCCGAACCGATTACCGATCCTTCCGAGCTTCCCAAGTGGAATTACGATGGCTCCAGCACAGGGCAAGCTCCTGGGAAAGACAGTGAAGTGATCCTTTAGTAAGTTCTTTTGCAATCTTAATGTCAAGTTATTAACTTCTACTATTTGTAATTTGTTTTTGTTTTATCTATATAAACTTTCCTTAATTTGATGAAACAGTCCTCAAGCTATCTTCAAGGATCCTTTTAGGAGGGGCAACAACATCCTTGTAACTTCTATAACTCAGTGGTCTTTTTCCATTCTAATTTTGCATATATTGTCTCGAAATTCTCTTGTTGACAGTGCTGATTGCTTGGACAGGTCATGTGTGATGCTTATACTCCGGTCGGTGAACCAATTCCAACCAACAAAAGATGTGCTGCTGCTAAAATATTCAGCAATCCTGATGTTGTTGTAGAGGAACCCTGGTATCCTCTCCAACCTTGTCGGTTCGATGTTCTTATTTCTATTGGGTTTTATGGTTTATCTTATTTGCTGGCTTTAAAATCTGCAGGTATGGTATTGAGCAAGAGTACACCCTCTTGCAAAAAGATGTCAGGTGGCCCATTGGGTGGCCTGTTGGTGGCTTCCCTGGCCCACAGGTTACTAACATTTGATTTGTGCTAGAAATTTCTGTCTTCAATTCACTTCAATGCATAGAATTTAGGCCTTTTGCCAATAATTTTTTTGATGGTTGAACAGGGACCATACTATTGCGGTGCTGGTGCTGACAAAGCCTTTGGCCGTGACATTGTTGATTCACATTACAAGGCCTGTTTATACGCAGGCATCAACATCAGTGGTATCAATGGAGAAGTCATGCCAGGCCAAGTACTAGATCTCTCTTTTTAAAGTCTTCTCCTTTTTGTAGTTTATAATAAAAACAAAAAGATCAGTATAGAAGTTTAAACAATCCTTGGTATGTGGTTTGATAGTGGGAGTTCCAAGTTGGTCCTTCTGTTGGTATCTCTGCTGCCGACGAATTGTGGGTTGCTCGCTATATTCTGGAGGTATAATTCTTTCACATCCTTGATTATATGGCATCACTGCTTCAAATATATGGTGTTCTGAGATGTATCTGTACGTCAACAGAGGATTACAGAGATTTCTGGAGTTGTTTTGTCCTTCGATCCTAAGCCAATTCAGGTCAGTTTATTCTCGCCTTTGTTATTTCCTTTTCTTTCCTACCTCAGAACTGAATTCCATAAGAGTAAAAGACTCAACATTCTAATAGAACGTGTTTTGTGTACTTCAGGGTGATTGGAATGGAGCTGGTGCACACACAAACTACAGGTATAACATTTTCCTTTCTGCAGCTAATGAGTGCAAGGTGTGCTTTTTCTTAATTTCCCTGTCCAATGCTCTTAATTTTTTTTAAAAAAAATTGTCATCTTTCAGTACTAAATCCATGAGGAATGATGGCGGATACGAGGTCATCAAGAAAGCAATTGAAAAGCTTGGTCTGAAACACAAAGAGCACATTGCTGCATACGGTGATGGGAACGAACGTAGACTCACAGGACGACATGAAACAGCTGATATCAACACTTTCTTATGGGTAAAAACCAAAACTGAAACTCAAAGAAGCAATCTCCCCAGTTCATTTCATTTGGTAGCCATAGTGAGTGTAAGTGTAACATGTGTGTCTAATCTATGACCTTCTTTTGATTTGCAGGGTGTTGCGAACCGTGGGGCATCCATTCGCGTTGGACGTGACACGGAGAAACAAGGGAAAGGATACTTTGAGGACAGGAGGCCTGCATCTAACATGGATCCATATGTTGTGACTTCTATGATTGCTGAAACCACCCTCCTCTGGAAACCATGAGCCATCTAAAGAATTCGAAACAAAGTTGCTAGTCTTTCCATGCGAGTGTGGAAAGAATTGTCCCCTGCAGTAGGATCTTCCTTTTTATATTTTTCCTTCTGTTTTGCCCTTAAATCTGAGGGTAGCCATAGCGATGTCTGTCGCTTGCCTGCCCAAGCCTTCTTCTGCATTTTGTTGAATAATGTAATGCCTATACCAGTTATATGGTAAAAGAGCAGATTTTTAGTATTTTGAAATGGAGCAAAAACTGTTTCACTTTTTTTTCTATTTGGTGCCTATTACCTTAAGTTAATATTAATAAAGATATACTAGTGTTGTTACACGGTGCAGAGGCAAAACAAACATTTTTATTAGACGAAAAATCTATGCGAGTGATTCGATACTCTCATCTTTTACGAAAAAAATTGCTTGTTCGATGAACGTGATTAGTTCTGATTCGGTGGAAGGTTAAATTTTAGTGCATCTTGTATAGGCATACATTACCATAATGCTTCCTGACTACCTGACAACTTGTTCTGATGTAGAGGATTATGCTTATGGAATGATATACCTTTATTCTTTGAGATTTTAACGCTAATATGAAAACTTGCAATTGGGTGTTTGTGTTGCTCGTTTAGTTGCTGTTTGTGTTGCCAAGGTTGCTTTATTCTTCTAGGTAAAAAGAAAAGGAATCTAATAGGAATAGGATTCAATATGATTAACCAATGGATAAAACCTTAATTATTTTAAATTATTTTCTTAACAAGTGTATATTTTATACTCTCAAATCTGCTATTTAGTATTTAATCACCAACAAATATTTTATTACAATGATGCACTCATTTCTTAAAAAACTATTTCTATACCTACAAATATAATCCTTTATATTTATTTATGTGGTTATTTTTATTTAATAATTAATATTTTTGAGTTAAAAATAATTATTAAGAATTTAACAAAATTACTAATTATTCTATTGTTATACCCCATTACATATTTCAATTACTGCACACAAAATAAAATTTACTTTTAAGATAGAAGAAGAACTATATTAAATAATTTATAAACGGACCATCTCCCTTTTATGGCTCGACGATGGCAAATGAATTTAGTTTCATATATATAAAGAGGGTAAAAGTCAACCTATCTTTTAACTATAAAATAAACTTAATTTTGACACCCAAAAAATAAAGATTTCTCGCTACGCTCATGTAACAATTGGTACTTCCTAAACCAATCTTTTCAAAAATATTAAAAAAAAACAAACAAACGCTCTGCAGCTCCCGAGAAAACAATCCAAATATTTCCGACACCGATAACCCTCTCCTCCAGTGGCTCTCCTCTCTCTCTCCTCCCTTCCCGACTCTCCTCTCTCATCCAGTCTCTCCTCTCCTCCGCCTATGTTCCTCTCTCCTTTGTCGACGCTCCCTCGGTCGTGTCTGTCCTGCTCATACATGTTTTCTCTTTCCTTGTTTTGTTACAAGCTCTTTGTCCATTTATTATGGGTTTTGTTAGAATAGAGTAATATCCTAATCTGTTTTTGGTTCGAGGTTCAGGGTGTAATAAGAAAATTTCATGACATTTTTGTGGTTGCATTAGTTTTGATTTGGGTTCGGGTAGTCTAGTTTGCCTAGGATTTGGTGGTAATTGGAATCTGGTGGCTGACGACGGTGATGGATGTCTAGAGGAAGAAGATGGAAGTGTTTTAGGGTTTGTTGGTTTAGTTGGTTACAGGGTCTGATTTGGTAGATTGGGCCAGTTGGGTAGCTTAGGCCTATTAGAGGTTTGGTCTAGCTCCTGGTTTGGTGAGGTGAGGAAGTGGTGTGGGCTAAATTTTGGTTGGCCTATTTAGTTACTGGATTTTTTTTAAAAAATAAAAAAATAAAAAATGAGTATGTTATTCTGGAACTGCGGGGGGCTTGGGAACCCTTAGGCAGGTGCAAACTTCTCGAAGTTGTTAGGATTAGAGTTCCTTGCATTAGCTTTTCTATCAGATATAAAATTGTAAATTGTACGCTGATGAGTTTAAGAGTTTAAATAACAAATGGTTATTTCCTTACGTGCTTGTTGTTGATTATGAGGGTGTTACTAGGAGAGGTGGACTTGCTCTGATGTATAGATATGATATTTCTGTAAATGTGTTTCATTGTGATGCTCATTGTATTGATATAGAAATCTTAAATGGTTTTATGAGTGGTCCATCTTGGAGATTCACCGACATTTATGGTTGGTCCCGCACTAAGGATAAATATAAAACCTGGGATATGCTTAGGAATCTTAAGGATAAGAGTTCCCTTCTGTGGTTGTGTGTTGGGGATTTTAATGAAGTTATATGGGCTCATGAGAAATTAGGCTGCTTAGATAGAGATTTCAATGTTATGAATGCATTTCGATGTGCTCTGGACGACTGCAATCTTATTGATCTAGGATTTTCTTAACCTAAATTCACTTGGTGTAATAGTCAACGAGGCAGAGGTACTATATTGGAAAAGATTGATAGAGGGACGAAAAATGAGCAGTGGAGGAGTTATTTTCCAGAAGTTGTGGTTAAGCACCTTCCTCATTTTGGATCAGACCACCACCTTATCCAGATAAATCTGACGCCTGATGGTGGTAGGGTTCATAGGGGGAAAGTCTTCCATATCAAGGTGGCCTGGCTTCGGGAAGAATCGTGCTTTAAATTTGTCAAAGAGACGTGGAGTGGAGCTGAGCTACAAGGGATCGAGGAATCATTGGATTAGCATCTTAAGCATTGCGGGTTGGAGCTATCTAAATGGAGTACGGAGGTGTTTGAAAATGTCCATAGATCCATTGTTAAAAAGGACAACGTCTTGGATGGTTACAAGCCCAATCAGTTTCGGACTCAATTCTAGATGAGATAGAGCATGGTAGTAAAGAGGTTGAGGAATTAATTCATAGGGAGAAGGTGATGTGGAAGCAAAGATCAAGGGTCCTCTGGCTCGAAGAGGGTGATAGGAATACAAAGTTCTTCCATGCTAGAGCGTTCCAGAGGAAGAAGAAGAATACAATTGATAGAATTAAGGATGAGTTAGGTATATGGAAGGATTCTCCTGTGGAAGTTGATTGTATATTCCTAAAGTAGTACTCCCTCTGTCCATTTTTAATGGACACGAGGGAGTGATTCTCGCCAGCTGCACATCTGTTTTGTCTGTGGGCTCCACAAACAAAATAATTTTTTTCCCCACATGGGATTGTACTGTTCAGCCACGACCCATATTCAAATTTGATTTAAATCAACCAAAACCTTCTTGCCCGCCCAAATTCTTGGCGCCAAGGCCTAATTAATCCAAAATCCAAACGTTTACCTCCTTCCCTCCTTAAACCCTTTTCCTAATTACTCTACTCATTTTTAATCATAATCAAACTTCAACTCTCCAAACCCACATCTGAATTTTTCCTTCACCGATTTCATATTCCAAAACATATTCCACCCGATTTTGCGATGGCTTCGGCAATTACAGACCATGCTTCTCCTTCAAGCGATTGGCAAGGGCTTGAGGAGATAGCAGAGGATGAGACTGTATTTTTCTCACCCCAAAACACCCTAATCACGAACCATGATGAAGATCAGGGACATGTTAACATCCCTGACTTAAACGAACGGCCTCGAAAATGTATAATTATTTGACAATTCTGCGATCGTAGTTACCCATTTCAAAATGACATTAACTTCTCATTTGTATGAGCAGAAAAGGGGAAGGAACTCACAACAACACAACCTTTGGAGGCAATACAGTTGTTGTTGGCAAACAGTAAGGATGGGGTGTTGCAAAGAGGAGTAACGAAAGATGTCGCTTCCCAATTCGGCGTTGGTATTCGAACGATTCAAAGGATTTGGAAACGAGCTAGAGATTCAGGAAACAACTGTCCAGACAAATTAAGAGTACAAAATTGTGGACGGAAACGAATCGAAGTTGATTTAGAACGTATACGAAGCATTCCTTTGAGGCAAAGGACAACACTACGATCACTTGCTTTCGTCCTTGGTGTTTCGAAATCATTTCTGCACACTAAGTTGAGAGAAGGCATCATCAAGCGACATACGAATGCCATTAAACCCACGTTGACTGCAGACAACCACATACCCAGAATGAACCACTGTCTTGCCAGCTTGGATCCTGCGTCGTTGCCTCTTGAACCAACATTCAAGCGGATGCATAATATTGTGCACATTGACGAAAAGTGGTTCTATCTCACGAAGAAGTCTTAGACATATTACATGTTACACGATGAAAATGATCTTGTAAGAACTATTAAATCCTCCCATTTCATACCTAAAGTTATGTTCTTAGTTGCTATTGCGAGGCCAAGGTTTGACTCAGACAGTGTATACACATTTGATGGAAAGATTGGGGGTTTCCCTTTAGTTCAATCTGTTGCTGCATTAGGGTCGAGCCAGAACAGGCCTCGCGGGACACTAAAGATCAAACCAATTGCTAATATAACGAGGGATATAATTAGAGAATTTATGATCTCTAAAGTGTTGCCTGCGATTGCATCAAAATGGCCAAGAGATAGTATTAACGATGTCATTTACATTCAACAGGACAATGCTAGAAGTCATATTCATACTGACGATGTTGAATTTCTAAATGCAGTGCATGCTAGTGGATTGATTGTTTCACTTGTGTGTCAACCCCCTAATTCTCCCGATCTAAACATCTTAGATCTTGGCTTCTCCAGAGCAATACAGTCACTGTAGAGTAAGGAGTGTGCAAAATCCATTGCGGAATTGATTGGAGCAGTTGAGCAAGCATTTCAGGATTTTCCTGTGAAGCAGTGCAATAAGGTGTTCTTGACATTACAATCCTTTATGATTGAAATTCTCAAGTGTCATGGATCCAATACTTATAAGATTTCGCACATGAATAAGGATCGAATCGAGAGACATGGGGCTTTACCATCATCGTTAAGTTGTTCTCCTAATATTGTTACCAATGCAGTCATGCATCTATCCAGTTAAAGTTTCAGGAAACCACTTAGATGCAACATTGGTTGTGTAATGTAACAATTTTGTTGTTCTGATCATATTGTAAATATTGTAATGTAGATTAGAGTAGGTTGTACTATGGATAAACATGCAATCCTTTGAAATTAAGATTTTGTGGTTGGATGATAATTTAGGAGAATTATTAAGTTTTCTAGTTAATCTTAGTTATGTGTGGCAAAGATTTGTTATTTGTTGCTAATTAATGCTTGTTTGGTCATAATTTGACAAATGCATGAGCTGTTTGATTTTTCCATTTCTTGGCAATTGACAATAATAAAGCCATGTCCAAGATTTGATGAAGCATTTTTGTCTACAAATCAGCCAAAAGGAGGGCCTACTATTCACACCCAAATCATATTCATTATAATCAAAATTGGCAATCAACACAACATTTCTAAAGACAGGGAACATTACAGCTGAAATTAAAATACAACACATGTAATCGGTAAGAAAGACTTCCTTTTTATTGAACCAAAATGTCATTTGGCAATTGTGTAACTACAAACTGTTGTTTAACCAACAACAAAAAGAACATTACATGTACAACTATGTACAATCACCCTTCTATTTACATATGGTAAAAAAAAGGTAACATTACATTTGGTTTAGGAAAAAATGAACATTAAATCCTAAAATGCTTCATGGTGACCTTGCTCTATCTTCCACCAAGCCTGCACACTTTCAATCCTCACTGTGCCTTTGTCAATTCCTCTCCACATGCAAGGGTAAGCAAGGAAAAAAAATGAGAAGTGACAGATGAAGTGAATAAAATTAAAACAGTGTAGGTGTTGTCACTGTTGCAATGTGCATGAGCAGTGACATTGGCGTGAAGAAGTGAAAAGAAAACACACGCATAACCAATGCAGAAGATTTGTCACTGCTCCATTGATGTATGAGCAGTGAAAAATGAGTAAAGGAACAGTTACTAGGTAGTGAAACAGTGGCTTAATTGCAGGTGCATAAACAGTAACAGTTGAAGTGCAAAAGGGAGAAGTTCAAGTGTTGTCATTCCTCCTACATGCATGACCAGTCACGAGTGGAATTGACAATTGGGGAGAAGGTGGAGAGTTGTCCACTCTCCTAAATTAAATACACACATGTTCCACTTGCTATATAAGCAAGGGTAACTCACACGCATTGGACCAAGCATAAAAACACATTTGAAGTTAACCAAGCAAACAATTTCTCACAAACCATGAATACTCAAGAAATCAGACACATTGTAAACATTTTAGGGTCACTAGAGGCCAATCTCAATGAACACATCATTGATTTTGAAACCAAATTACTTCAAATAAACCAACAGTTGATAAGGATGAAGGCGGTGTACCGTAGATTGAAGGAGATCAGGGATTTAGAGCCAGAAATCATCCTCCGCACCAGTGACGCTCTTCTTTCATTGGCTAAAATCATATCCAGGCTGGAGATAGAGAGGGAAGGTATCAACATTGCAATGAATGCAGTCAATGAAACAGTGACCTATGCTAACAAGTTTGCCAACAAAATCTCAGGGATCCCCGAAATAAACTAAAATCAGGGATATGTAGTGGATTTATGTTTTATATTTTTACATTCTGTGTTGCCTATGTTAATGTTCTGCTTTTCTATGTTCAATAAAAGTGTGTGTTATGTTAGCATTTTGACCTCACCAACAACAACAAATGACTGAAATGTAAGAAATGGAATGGCAAAACAGATATGCCTGACCAAAGCAATCACAATTCAAAGGATTTGCAAAACAGAACCCTAATCTTTTGCCTAAACTGGAATTTCTAATGTACATTTACCAAATATAGTTAAAAAATGCTTTTGACAATACATAAACTTAGTTTCCATTCCATAATTTTGTTGGTTTCAACCCTAGTATTCAAATTGTACCTAAAACCTAAACCTATGGTTCAATCGGCCAAGAGATGCAGGAAAATTCACAAAAGCAGGAAAATCAAATTGTGCCTAAACCCTAAACCTAAGGTTCTAAAGGCCAAGAGATGCAGGCCAATCAGAAGAACAACACAATCACATCGTAGCAAAACCCTAAACCTAGGGTTCAATTCGCCCAAGAGATTGAAGACAATCACAAAACCATGACAATGAAATTGTAATGAAGTTGTAAATCGCTAAAACTTACCCGAATTTGGTTCGCAAACTCCCCCGCTTTCCTTCTCCAAAATCGTAGCCGATTGAGCCCTAACTTCTCTTCACAAACATCTTTCGTCCTTGTAAACGACCCAAATCTCTCTAATTAGACAAAATTGGTTTCAAAAAACCCCCCATTTCCTACATATGCTACTCGTCGTGGTGTTATTTTTATTTGGGGAAAACTGAGATGTTTAAGGTCGATGATAATTTTAGAGAAGGAGGCTGCGAAGAGTTGAGGAGAGAAGGAGAAATGGAAACTGTGTTGTGTTTGAATCATGATCCCTTGTTCCCCCACGAGTTGAATGTTTCGATTTTAACCTCTCCGCAATTACAAAATTGCCCATGTGTGACGCAGTTCTTTTTATTGCAACGGACAAGTCAGTGGAGGATGTTTAAGTAATTTCACCGTCTAAGTTGACACAGAAGCCAAAGGCGACAATTAAAGAAGGACAAGGTTTTTAACCTTAAACGTCCATTAAACATGGACAGAGGGAGTATAAGTCTTTATTGTCCTCTGAAGGTTGTGCTCCTCTCTCAAGTGTTTTACAAGGTATAACCCCTCGTGTTTCCCTTTCTATGAACACATCTCTTGACCAAATTTTTACTAAAGTTGAAGTTTTAAAAGCTCTAAAGCAGATGCACCCCCACCAAAGCTCTCGGGCAGGGCCGGATGGAATGTCTCCGCTTTTCTTTCAAAAAATTTAGTTTTTTCTTGAAAATCCTATTTGTAAGGCTATTCGCGGTAGTTTAAATGATGGGGATGACCCTAACTACCTCAACCACACCTTCATTACCCTCATTCCTAAGGTTGCTAATCCTTTTCAATGCTCCCAGTTTCGACCTATTAGTTTATGCAATGTAATCTTTAAGCTGATCACCAAAGTGCTCGATAATTGTCTGAAGAGGATATTGCCATGTATTGTTTCAGAAAATCAAAGTGTTGTTGTCCCTAGTAGACTCATTATAGATAATGCCTTGATTGCTCAAGAGATATTCCATGGGATGAACGCTAAAAGATCTGGAATGGGATGGATGAGTGTCAAGTTAGACATGAGCAAGGCATACGATAGAGTAGAATGTCACTTTCTGGAGCCGATTATATCCCATATGGGGTTCTCATCTACATGGACATCTCTGGTAATGTGATGTGTCACCTTTTATCCTGAAAGAGGGCTCTGACAGGGGGACCTTTTGTCCCCTTACCTTTTTCTGTTGTGTGCAGAAGGTCTCTCGGTGATCCTCCAAGCTACAACTACTTCTAATAGAATACATGGCTATAAGATTTGTCGGGGTAACCCAGAGGTTAGTCATTTGTTCTATACGGATGATACTCTCATTTTTGCTAAGGCTACTGTTGATGAGGCAGGTGTTATTACCTCAATTCTGACGGAATATGAGGAGGCATCTAGTCAGCAGGTTAATTTGGAGAAGTCGGAGGTATGTGTTTAGTAAGAATGTAAGGGAGGATACTAGAGCGCTTGTCAAAGCTAGGCTAGGGATGTGTTGTGTTTTAGGAAGGTTAAGGAATTTAACTTAGCTTTGCTTGCTAAACAAGGCTGGCGTCTGCATAAGTATCTGAGCTCATTGCTCTCTCAACTTCTGAAAGCTAGATACTTTCCCCAATCAGACTTTTTAGATGCAGGAGTGAGATCTCAACCTAGTTATATTTGGCAGAGTATCTTGGCAGACATAGAAGTTCTCCAAGGGGGATATTTCTAGAGGGTGGGGAATAGGGAGAGGATCCGGATTTGGAAGGTACCTTGGCTTCCTTCGGTTGCGAATGGAATGATCTTTGCGCCCGCGTCAGGGCTGAATGAGGAGGCAAAGATAGCCGAGCTGATTGACAGGGAGCATAGGTATTGGAAGGTTGACCTAGGAGAACAGATCTTTCTACCACATGTGATATCGGAGATTTTAAGCCTACCGCTTAACCAGGTTGAGGCGAATGATACTCTTGTGTGGAGAGAGACGACTAACGACAAGTATTCTGTTCGAAGTGGATATCACTGCCTAACTTCTTCAAGTTCTCCCGTGTGTTCAGACCTTCATAGAGGTTGGTGGAAATACTTGTGGGGGTTAACTATTCCTCCCAAATTTAAAAACTTTATGTGGAGATTGGGTAATGGTTCTCTTCCGACCCGAGTGAATTTGGGTAGAAGAGGAATGATGGCGGATCCGGTTTGCCCCTGTTGTAATATAGCGGTTGAGTCAGCATCACATTTGTTGTTGTCCTATCCTTTTGCGATTGGGGTGTGGGCGAAGTTTGATTTTTGGGATAGGGTTCTGCGTATTCAAGAGGATAACTGGGTGAAGTGACTAGCCGCGACTAGGATGTCTCTAGATGAGTCAACTCTTGAGAAGCTTATTTCAATCCTTTGGTTTTTATGGACGTCGAGGAACAACAAGATTTTTCGCCAAGTTGAGGAATCAGTCCAGGATGTGGTAATTAGGGGAGGGAAGTTGCTGTCAGATTTTAAGGAGGCATGACTGCCGAAGAAAGTGCCTCCTGCACCTACGGGCTATCCCCTGAGTCTAAAATGGCAGCCTCCTCTAGGGGGTGTGGTCAAGGTCAACACGAATGCGGTAGTGGGGAATACGAGACCTGGCTTGAGATTTATTGCACGGGATGCTAGGGGCTCGTCGATTTTCTCGGGGGCCATTTTCTTTCCGTATAGATCAGAGGCGCAAATAGCAGAGGCCCTGACGTTGAGAGATGTCATTACGCAGGCCAGACAATGGGGGGTGTGATCGACTTATCGTTGAGTCGGTCTGCTTGTCGAATATCCTGGCTCTAACCAATGGGGACTTTCCGCTGAATTATACAGGTTTGGTGTTGGAGGAGGTGGCTAATTTGGCGTCTACTTTTACCAGTTGCTCGTTTGTGCACACAAAACAGACTATGAATGTCCCAGCTCATGAGTTGGGTCAACTTGTTTTGATTTCCGATTTAGAAAATGTTTGGGTAGGGGAATGCCGCGAGGCGATCGCGCCTTTTGTACTTATTGATTTGAGTTAATCTAATCATCTTATTTTCAAAAAAAAAAAAAAAACAATTGACACTTCCTTGCTTTGGAATTTCTTTCCCACCGAATAATTGAGTTTCATGATATCAATTGGTGTATTGAGTATAAATATCCATGAGTTTTCCGTTAGGTTATGTTTAGTTCTGAGAATGTGAGAGAAAATAGATATTAAATGCTAAATTCTTAATTTTACTGTGTTTGTTTGGTTTATTTTGAAGAGTTATATTTCTTGGATTTTTTTTTTCTTTTGAGCAAAAGTTATAGCTAATTATGTTGTCTTTTATTTTAGTCTTGTAATTAACAAATTTATGGTTGTTTCATGATATTTCTATCTTGTAAAAAACCCAGTTACAACTTTTTAAAATATTAGTATAGTATATTTTATAGATATAATTAACTTTAAATTATGAATATTATTTAAAATAATACAATTTAACATATATATATATTTTGTCACGACAGAAAAGAAACACAAAATCATGTCTCTACTATTTAAATAAATAGCAATAAATCAAAATTAATTGTGGGAAAGTTGTAAAACATTTATACCTTGATTGGTCCGGCTGTTATCCGTTGCGTTGTTGTTGTTTATAATTACATTTTTTTTTTCTTCTTAATTTACGACTCTAGTGTCTAATGCACAATCTTATTTGCTATTAAAGGCCTTTATGGATGTACCAAAACAACATGTAGCAAAATTACAGTAGCGTGGTGCTTCGTTTAACACTAAAATCCAAAGCTAAAACCCATGAATGATAAACCCAAACCTCTGGAAACAAAACGGAAAGTAGAGGCATGTATTCGAGTCTGAGACAAGCAGCAGGAAAGTTTGTGAGGAGAATCCCGTCTCCTTCTGAATCCCTCTTCTTCTCTCGCCCAATAACCACCAATCCATCTCGCAACTCACTTGCCAGTTAGTATCTCAATTTCCATCCAATTTTGGGTCTTTACCTACATTTCCAGAATACATAAATGAGAATGGTTACCTATCGCAACATTCATTATGCATGTCAGCAGGAGGATCCGGTTCTTCTTCTGATTGTTATTACGTTTCTAATGTTTCTAAGAGTTTAGATTCTGGCTTTGGATGCATTGTTTTAGTAATTTGGAGAGAATATTTCGATGCTGTAAATATATTGTATGACAATCAATTCTTAAAAGCTTAATCTTGCCAAACTTTATTCATTTTCTTTTCTCAAT
Organism: Viola odorata; assembly: GCA_963691705.1. Lineage (NCBI taxonomy): Eukaryota > Viridiplantae > Streptophyta > Magnoliopsida > Malpighiales > Violaceae > Viola > Viola odorata. The sequence continues at coordinate 26,256,426 of OY829541.1, forward strand.
TCCTGTATTTTTTACCTTGACATTGACGTTGCTGTTGAATATTTGATATACGGGTGCCTGATGAAATAAGATGTCATGATCCTTTTGCTGGTTTAGAACAAAATATAATCTATAGGAACCCTTGATTTCTAGAATTAGAATTACTTATAACCTTATTTAGTGTTGTTTGGTATTGCATATTGTATATTATAAATTGGATTCATTGATGGTTTTCTTTTCTTTACTGTTGTTTCACAACTCTGATCAGCCTTCTTTTGGGTTACTGCAGGCGAAGTGAAATATTCCTATAATTATGGCAGTGGAGAGTCTAGTTGGAGGTTGGACTGTAGGAATCCTTATCTATGGACTATTATAGTTGGACAAGCTGGTAATAGTTCTTTCACGTCGGGGTATTCGATCTTTGATTTTAAAGTTATGGTGCTACTGTATTCATTTTCTTGCTGGTCCCAACTTTACTACTTGAGTAAACAAGTGTATGAAGATGCAAATAAGTAAGTGATGTAAGGGCTGTGAACTGGGCATTGAGAATTTATTTGCACTGTAGTTGAGTCATGGGGTAGATATTTCTAACACTTGAATTGGTTGCTAATGAAACCCTATTATAACTTATCCGTGGCTTTCTTGCATTAAGCTGTTTCTAAACTTGATTTTTCACTCTCCTGCCCTCTAGTTTTGTATCTCAACTCTTACTTTTATGACAACATTGCCCCTCAGCAATGATTGATTTATTAATCTTTTTGTGGCTGCCTTTTAGCAGAAAGATTATAATGTTGGGTTTATACCAAATACCCTGAATGGAGAATCTGATATAAATGTTATGTGAGGAAGGTAATGTTTTACACAAAAAAAGAAAAAAAGGAGGAAAGAAAGGTAATTGTTGAGATTATTTGGTGGAATCTAGGCGTTGGGTGAAACTGTGAATCCCATAAAAAAAAGGGGTTTCTTTTTCCTCCATTGTTAGATGATAACTGATGAGTAAGTTGATCAACTACCTAGACTGCTAGAGCATAGTTGATAAAAGGATTTCCTCCATTGTTTATACCCTTGCTATTTATTCAATGCATTGAGGATCATTGTTGTTACCATTAACCTCTCAACATTCTATGAAATTACTGTGATTCCATGAGCAGTGTCATAGTTCTGAGAAATGGAATAATCTCGACTCTAGCCATTGTTTCTACAGAATTGTTGCTAGTTTCATTTCGGCTCATTGTTGTGATGTTCCTTGAACTCTCCTAGTCTAAATTACCAAAATAAATTGCTGACGTTGGGTGTTTTGCAATGTCATTGCCTTTGTTGCAGCACTTATTCTTGGGATAAAAGCTGATACGGCCTTAGCAGATGCATCTCCTCCAAGTACTGCTGAGAATGACTCAGGAAACGCCAGCATAATAGGATTAAAAAGAGTTGAGGATGGTTCTGTAAAATCAAATGAGCATACTTCTAAATGGAGAGTTTTTACTGATAGTGGGAGGGACTTCTTCCTAAAGGTTAACTTTTTGCAATGTTTTTCCCTTGCTTCCTTTTATTTGTTATGGTTGTTCTGATTTGTTTTTGTTTTTATTTTCATTTTCGTAGGGAAACTTAGACCAAGCTGAAAGGTTCTTTCTTTCAGCCCTTAAAGAAGCTAAGGAAGGTTTTGGAGAAAGGGATCCCCATGTTGCATCGGCTTGCAACAATTTAGTGCGTCCTCCTGTTTTTAAAAGATTTTAGTAATTTGAACCTAAAAAAAACTTTTCTCTGAGGAACTGTATGCATTTTTTTACCATAAAATTACCTTAGATAGTGGAATTGAAAAGGAATAGTAATTTTTTTTTGTTTGCCTTTGTTTACTGGAATTTTCTTTCAATCAATGTCATCATAGCATATCGATTCACATCATCGGTGAAATTTCTCAATCCTCACTGTAATTTTCTTTTTCTTTTTCTAAGTATTAATTGGTGATGAGACCAGAAAGAATTCCTTGAGTTGCATTGTTTCTTCATATTTAAGAAAAATGAAGTGATGTGCTATCTTCCATTTCCCCCTTTTCACCAGGCTGAGCTCTACAGAGTCAAGACGCAATTTGATAAAGCTGAACCTTTATATTTGGAGGCGATCACCATTCTTGATGAATCATTTGGTTCAGAAGATATTCGGTATGCATCAACTGTGAATTGGGACAGATGAAATTTATTTCTATTTTATGACCTGTTACTACCAAACTTAACTAATTATTCAACATGTGACATCACACGATAAAAGCCTAACTGAAACTGTAGTATTTAGGTTCAGTTTTGATGACGTGCATTTTAAACTTTTTACTGGTTGCTAGTAGCTTTATCCTGGGATAAAAGGGAAAATAATAGTTCTCCTGAAATGAAAGTTTTATTCATGCATAGGAATAAAGTAGTATGAAAACTTACAACATATATAGCTGAGTGGTGGCAGATGTCTTTCGACAAATAAAGACTCTCAAGAGCTGGAGGACATTGAAATGGCATAGATTTTGTCCTGACTACCTTTTTTTATCAATGGATCTTGTGCATTACTCCTGCCATTTTACCCTTCTCGCATCATTTGACTTCGTTTTGTTTACTTGGATAGTTTATATGTTACTTTTTACTGGACCAGTTTCTTACTATACTAAAATTTATAGCTTTAGATTAGAAATAACGTGGAGAAATTGTGATTTTTTTTGGAGTTTAAATATATGTTCACACTTTTATATATATCAAAAAAACATTTTTTCATGGACAAGTTGATGTATTCCTCTCATTTGACGTTTATAAATATTTGGCCACATTGCTAAACTTACCACTTCTCCTGCACTCATGTATTGGTTCATCTCTCAAGCCAAACTGAGATATGATGCCTTGAGTTGTATATGCTTCTATGGGTATATTCTTGTTTATTAATTATGTTACAATATCATTGTGGCTTCAAGAACAGTACCTTTTGTTCCATTGGTGGCTTTTGTCTTTGCTATAAGTAAACCATATGATCTTCTTCATTTTGCACTGTTATTACTTATTACTCATGCGAACGTTGTATGTTTTCATCACTCAGTGTAGCAACTGCCCTTCACAACCTAGGACAGTTCTATCTGATGCAGCGGAAACTTGAAGAAGCTCGTAAATGTTATGAGGTAATAGACTTTCCATTTCATTTTCTGCCTGAAACTGCGTGTTCTTGGACTCTCTGGTCAAAGTTGATTTATGTATTTCTGTTTTTTTTTTCTTTTATATATTTTTTACTCTATAGCTTTTTGTGCACCATCTCGTGTAGTTGGATGCATTTCCCTTAAAGAATGAAGTTTATTTGTAGCCCTTTGGACATGTTTGAATTATCATGAGTGAATAGTAGAATCTAATAATGTATCAGGTTTTACCAGTCAGTATGCACAACATGGTATTCTTGACCTTGTAAGAGTTTTACTATTTATTTCGTAGCTTGGTCCCTTTGCTTGAATAAAAAAAGGAAAATGGACCTTTGCTTAAAGTTACAAGCAACTACTCATGAAAGGGAAGACCCCTGCAGGGAGACTACACCCACCTCAAGCAGGGGACATCGCCCTGAAAATTCATAATATAAATTTGACAGAGCACAAAGACATATGATCAACTCGATGAATAACCCCATGCCAAAACAAAGGCCTGACAACCTCAAACACAAGGTCACAGAAAGAACAAAATGTCATCCAATCAGCGAATCCTCGCCAAGAAGAGGAAGAAGACCAGGAACAAATTGGCTCAGCTGAGGTCGCCAGATAAGTGTCAGAGAGTTAGAAAGGAAAATATCGATCATCAACTAGTATCCAAGACCTGATCTGGGCCAGAACTGTCTTAGCACCCCGAACACATCACTGTCAAACACCAAACGGTTCTGCGCAAGCCAGATCGACTGTGTAATAGTGTCTCCCTATAGGAGCCATAATCTCCTAATTGCCCTGTCTCCAACAAGCATAGGCCAAGATAAGTAAAAGCTCCAAAAATCTGCCAGCATAATTCCACTAATCCCCCATCACTGCCAGAAATGGATCAAGATACTCCTAGTCATTACATAATAGAATAAAAGATGCGAGGCTCCCATTAAAAGTGAAATAATTAGTAGGTAATCTTTTGTAGTAGGGGATTGGTTGCATTTTATTTGCTTACAACCTTGCTATTGTGACTAATGGTACTAAAGTCATTTCTTTTTTGCTAGTAGTCTACAGCTTCATATAATTTTGTTCGGAATTATGTTATTTCTGGTAGTCGTGTTTTCTGCATCTTTTTGTTAAATCTCAAATTAGGGTCAGGATTTGAACTGTAAAAGCATTTTGGATTTCTCTGTTTAGGCATCTAATATCTGTTACTTTTTCTCTTTGAATTTGTTTCTTCAATGTAACTTGCAATGCTATCTTAGTTAATGCTACTGTTTTCAGTCTCTGAGTATTATTGTTTCTACTAATTCTACTGATAAATTGTGCTGATTCTAGTTTCTTCCCTTTTCCCCTCTCCTTTGCCTTTTGGCAGCGCGCTGTAAAGGTATGGACAACTTCATGCATTTGTATACATGCAGTATCAGATAGCTCTCATGCTCAGATTTTATCAGTCTAAGATATTTCTTTCATTGTTTTTAACTTAAACTAAACTTTCAGATAAAACTCTTATTTCTTTTCCTTCATTCAACTATGACTCCAAACCTATAATGATAATGTTGCCTTGTATTCTTATAGATCAAACGTCGTGTTCTTGGACTTAACCACATCGACTATGCAGATACACTGTATCATCTTGGGAGGGTACATATAAGTTTAACTTTGATTGATATTCTTACAGTTTTCATGAATCTTTTTTTGTTGTTGTTCTTTTTGCTTGTTGGTAAGAGGAAATAACTTTGGAAGATATTTGTATTTGCACTATTGTAGCTTATTCTCCAAAAATGTGACTGTTAAATATTGTGATCTTAGTTGTTACTTAATTAAACTGTAACTATTATTATTATTGAGCAATTGAAAATTTTGGATTTATGTTGGTTATAAATTTCAAGCATGACAAAAAAAAAAGGATGAGATAAAAATTCTAGTTTTATTTACTTTATTTATTTGGGCTATTCTTCATTCAAGCTTGTGGTGTGTGTGCGTGTTTGTAACTATGATATTCTTACGATTTTCAGGTGCTATATTTTCTGGGAGAAGAAAAGGATGTTGAAGCTCTTATTCAGGAATCAATTAGGATATTAGAGGTAAAAAACTGTTAATAGAAAAAAAAAGGTACCGGCTCTGGATTATCTGTTACGTCGATTTAAATGTTATGGGTCTCGATTCCATCCTTCATTTCACTGTACAGGAAAATGGCCAAGGGGAGTCAAGTACATGCGTAAGGAGATTGCGATATCTTGCTCAGGTTCTGTACACTGTCATGATCCTTTTTACATGTATGGCATAGTGCTGAATGCAAGTCTCTTTTGTTTTCGATTAATTGATCTTCTGTTAATGTGGTAAGTTCTCTTATGCATTCTTTTTGAAATGAGCAACAGTAAAGTTTTAAGGTTTTTGCCATCTCTGCCATTCATCCTGCTCAGTCTTCATATGATAAATGATTCATGGTTGCTACACTTCTCAATCTTGTTTGATTGTAACCATAGTTTTTTTTTTTTTTTCCGGTAAAGTAAAAAAGTCTTACATATTTCTCTTTTCTAGATGTACAAAAAATTCAATCAGCTTGCAGCAGCGGAGAATATACAGAAAAAAGTCTTACATATCATGGAAGTATCAAAGGTTGTAACTATTTTCCTTTTTTATTTTTATTTTTATTTTTATTTAAGTACTTACTTTCCAAGCTTTGTTTGCAAAATAGATAATTTTATGTGGAACATTTACTTTCATTTTTCCCCTTCTTTTTAATCATCACATATTGTACTCTTTAAGGCAGATGCTACTTTTAGAAATATTTGATGTAGCTAGTCCAATGGAATCGGAACATTTTTTTTCTTGTTTATTTTTGGAAGTCATACGTGATAACATCTATCCATTTCAGACCAAGACTTACTGAAAAACTGGAAAGTTTTATCTTTACCTTTTTGTCTGTCTTTTCCACCTTTCCCTCCTTTGCTCTACAAGTGGAATTATCTTTGATCTTCCATTGATTTAGTTTAGTAAGATTTAGTGTGCTGAATTTATTTAGGGCAAGCTCCAGAATGACATTTCTGCTACTACTGCGTCAAACATTGTATTGACAGTTGGCATCTTATTATAGCACCTAAGGTGCTATATCCTCCTTTTTCATGATATTCAACTGTCAACCTCAGTTCTGTCTTAATAGCTGTCTTTTAAGGCAGGGTTGGAAATCTATGGAGACAGTAATTGCAGCTGAAGAGCTGGCCCTCACCCAACAGGCCATTGGAAACTTAAATGAAGCAGAAGACCTTCTTCAAAGGTGAATTGTATAAATAGGATGATGTATCATAAAAAGAAGCAACTGTCCACATTATGAGTAATCATATGCTAATTTTTTTAATTGCAGGTGTCTCCAGGCACGGAAAACATTACTTTCAAAAGACCACATTCAGGTTTCTTGATTTCATTATGTTCATTTCATATTTAGAATTTATAACAAAATGAAGGAGTTGATGTTGTTTTTAACATTGAGTAGGGAGAGGGCTCAAAATTCAGCTAGAAAACTGGCTAAATGGACATTTTCTTGAAGGTTGAACCCGAGATGAATCTTAGGTTTTACATGAAAGCTTGAAGGCTTGTGTTAGTTGATAAAATAAGATGAGGTGATAAAAAACAGGTTCAGCAGCCTGTTTATAATTCTGTCCAGGAATTCTAAAGCTACTAGGAAAAGATTATGTGGAAATCTGGTGGTAGTTCTATCAAATAAGCATTTTAACTAATTTCCTTCAACACCTTGCTTGTCCAAACTATAACAAAGGCAACTGGAATTGAAACAAAAGCAACTAAACTGAAACAGAAGTAATTAAATTGAAACAAAAAATGCAACTCAAATTGAAAGAAAAGCTTCTAAATTAAAATGAATCAATAAAATGAAGTCTAGCCAAGGCATAATTTCATTTATTGTTCAAAGGATGACCATGGATACAAGAATGGCTTTATGTCCTTTCAATAAATCAGTTATGGTTGTTAACAAGTTCTAGCAGCCTATCTTTCCTTAATTCTTGGTTAATCAAAACAAGTTCTTTGACTAATCTCTTGTTAACAAACAATCCCAAGCTCTTGGAATTTAATATACCAAAAGCTTTGGTATCTAGAAATATCATCGCTTCTAGCTAACAGAGTCACTTTTGGTTTACCACACATTCTCTTGACATTCATGAACAATTATGCCGATTGACATAAGCATCACATTTGAACAATTAAGCGTTTAGGAAATCCAAATAGCATATGGATTCCTAAAATTAAGACATAAGGAAAGCTTCTGAGTTAATTGTGATGATTATTCTTTATTTAAATACATACTTTCATTTGACCCTTCCTGTTCTTTTGAAATAGGAAATATTGATGTTAGACTCTGCCGTCAACCTGAAGTATCTCCAGTAGTCTTAAATATACCTCAAATGAGACTTGATTTCTTTGTTCATGATCAGATTGGTGCCAATATGCTTCACGTTGCTAGGGTGGCCATGCTGCATTCAGATCGACTGAGAAAACTTGACATTTCTAAAGCCATTGCTGAGCTTGAGAAGGCAAAAGATCTATTGGACAATTCAATAAGGTTTGTCTTACTTCAGTGCAATGCTGTTCCAGTATTTTCTCATAATTCGAGAAGTCATACTTGTCACTTATCTATCTTAAAAATACATATAATGTGAAGAAAAAAAAAAGAGAAGAAAAAGGTTAGGTGGAGCTTGTCTTTTGTTTGATTTTTCTGTGCATTCCATGTGCAAAAATTAGTTCATGATATATGATATTCCAAGTTTTTCTGTAAAGAAAATGTGCCGCAGGAACTTCCTTGATGAATATTTATTTTGGTTGAACAATAAGTTGCTCTTTCGTTTTCTGGCACGTGTGGGTAGGAAATTTGTGTGCCCCTTGATGTTTTAGACCAGTAGGTTTGCAAAGGTTATGCTCAGCCTTTTGAAAATGACTACCCTGAATCTTTCTTGTGAGACATATTTATGCAATACAATTTCCATTACATTTCGCATAATTAAATTTAGGATCTCCTAGCAATTAGACACAATACTTGAATTAAGGATCCACCTATTAGAGGTGTTGCATGGTTGCTGTCGTAGGTTTTGCTAATTGTAGAAAATATCTTGCAGCTTGCTGTAAGGTTTGGATGGAAAAAAGAAGAAGCTAATATATCTTCAAGGTGTCAAAAAAGGCTAATTATGTTATATTGTTATTTTTTTCCTCACTATATATGCTACACTCTATTTGTGTGCTTACTATTGTCTATATTTTCATCTTAAATAAAGTAGAAAATTACTAGTGAGTTTTGTTAGAAGCCTAATGCTTTCCCTTGAGCTACATTCTCATGGAAGCAAACTTGACTGAGAAATAGAACCTTTGTGCACGCTAGCATCCCAAACCTTTTATATGAGTGTTGGGATTCTAGAGTATTGAGCCTTCCTTTTGGGTTAGTGGACCCTTCTTTCTCCTGTATGTTGCCCGGTTGCATGAACATGAGTTTTCATGGACAGAACTACTACCCCACTTCCTAAATGAATAAAAGAACTGACTTGTCGCATACTGAAGATGGTATTGTTGTTTTGCTGCATGCGTGTTCCCTCACTCACTTTTCTGTTGTATTTTCTCCTGCTAAACTTGTGATTTCCCAAAATCTTTTAGGAATAGCTTTAGTTATTCCATATGATTTGATTCTTGTGTATCTGATGGTCTGAGTCTAGTTGTTTTTTTGTTCCTAATCCAAAAATGGTAAGTGTTTCTCAACTTTTTTCTCATCTATGGTTAGTTTGTCTACCTTTGTTCTAAATCCTTTGAAGTATCAAATTTTATGCTAGAATTTATTTGAAAAGTATGAGAGAGGAATGGATATAGGTGGCCATCTTTTATGAGAATTCTTGCCTGCCATCAACGTTCTTAAAAATTAGTTTTATGCAGTTCTCTTTCTTTGCAGGATAGGAAGGCAATTCTTAAATAAATTAAGAAAACCAAGTACCAACAGGAGAAGGAATGAAGCATCTGGAGCAACTATTAGGGAGGGGCGTGTTGCATTGGTCATACTGGTCAGTTCCATTTATTTGTGAAATTTGTGCATACTAGTCAAGATAGAAGAATTTCTGTGGAGATGATGCATTGATCAGGCTGCTTGTTTCATAGTTCTGGCATGAGATTTACTCATCAAATAACATAAATGTGTTATCCTGTTACTCATAAGGTCATAATTGTACAAACTTGAAGCTGCAGTTTTAGCAAGATGAATGGTGGAATGTGAAAACTTGACTTAGAGTTAGTGTTTGCAGATCTGATTTGTCAATGCAAGTTATATAGTCTGATACAATGAGAAACATTTTCTGGAATTCGTTTGTATAAGAGCTTGTTCTTTTTAGATTGCCACAAGGACTAGCTATCCTTGTCTTTATTATTCTCACTCCCATGTCTTCCATTTGTATCTTTGACATGCTAAGTTTAATACCTGCTTCATTATTTGGCTTTTATGTAATGAAACGAAATTGACAAGTAGATAATCTCAGAACATAACAGTGGTCACCTAGCCTGTGCGTTTTGTTGCTTCTTTCAAAAGTTAAAACATCTTATGATTTTGCTACCCGAGGTTAGATCGGACAACAAGAATGTACTCTGAGTAAATTCTTAATGCTTATATTGTGTCAATCCTCTTGACATTATTATAGGGCTAGTCAAATCAATAGTCACAGGGAAGTGATGGAAATTTGATTTGTGCTCACAGATGCAATCATTGGATGCTCTTGCGGTTGTGGAGGTCTCAAAGCAAGAGTTACTTGAGTCTAAGGTACTAAAGACCAATGCTGACAACTGGGCCTTTTTAAAGTTCACTCCTTTTTGTTTTTGCTAATACATGCTCAGTGATATTTTGATCTCATTTAAGATTTGGTATTTCTTTAAAGCCCTTAGTTTAGATCTAGGATTGGTTAAATCATGGATATGTTGCCTATAATGTTGTACTTGCAAATGCACACAAAGAAAGGCATTTGCACTTCCCAGCTGGGATTTCTCATTATTTAATGTCGAAATTAGCAGTTTCAAAAGTTCTTCTGTCACACCTTTAAAAATAAAAATGCAGTATTCTAGATCATTAACCGCTACTTTACAGGCTTATGTGCAATGAAAGTTTAATAGAGATGATGGTTGAAATAGGTTACTCATGGCACCATAATAGGTTACCATTTCTCCCCTAGCCCTTAAATAAGCTACAAGGACTCTTATATCACGTATTTCAACCATATGCGAATGCATCTTTTAGACATTGTATGGACTTTTAATACATTTTAGATTTTATTTTAAGTGTCATGACATCACTAGATCTCATAGGGGTAAATTTATGCTTGCACATAAGGATGAGTTTCTGCAGGCAAACCTTGCTTTTTGTATAGTTTCAAATGGATGATTTGCTATTTTTTACTTCGTGGAACAGGAAGAACATTTATCGAAGTTTGAGGCTGAAAATGCCATGCGCCAATGCATTTCTTCTTACAAAGAGGTATGGACCAATTGTGATGAATGGGCTATTGAACCTATTATGAAATTGATAGGTCCCAGATGATGATGGAATTTAGCAGGCAGTTTATTTGCGTCAATTTTGTGTGGACCTTTTCTAATGATAAAATGGCGCCTCTCCAAGGGCTGGCCTAAAAGTGTTTCTAGTCTATTCATGGTGGTTTTGTCTGCCTCTTCTCTTCCTTTCTTTTTGTTCTCATTTATTTCCTTTTTTTTTCCCACTTTGGATTATGCAGGGCTGGTTTCTCATTGCATCGTATACATTTTCATGTTCAGTTGATCGATCTTTGCTATTTTATAGTTTGTCTATTTTGTCACTTCCTTTTCTGGCAGCTATTCCTTGTGTTGCACAATTGGGGACTTCAATATTTTATTTCACTTCTCCATACCATTAACGTTTTTGTTTTGTGTGGTGATAACTTTTTTACAACTTTAACCTACACCAGTTCTTGTCTAATTTTCCTTTTTTACACTCCTGTTTGGTGCTTCCAACGTCTGCAAAGTTCATGGGGGTACTTGTCTTCTATTTTCCTATCCTCATTTGAGTTGTTGGTCTAATCATGCAATCAAACAGTATTTCATTCACTGTCCTTCGTGTTTGGTATGGTTGTTTACACACCACACTCGCATACTATTTGTTCTCTTCTTTTTGTTTCTTAATATCATTATGACAAATAAGCATGGCCAATGTCCATATCCTGACACCAACTTAGTGTGAAGGTAATGTTATGTTTACCTTTAAATCCATTATCAGTCACTATAATTGCAAACCGATAGTTAGGTTAGGTTTCTAGTTTTGCTACACTGGCAAAGGAGAGCAGAGGTGAATGCTTTTGTCTGAAGGCACAGCTGAGTACTATGAGGCTAGAGGGTAGTCCTAGTCATTTCTACTATGAGGCTAGAGGGTAGTCCTAGTCATTTCTATATTTGCTGCATACGCAGGCGTAAATGAAGAAAGTTTCTAAAGAAATTCAAATTTGTGCAAAGTGAATGTGCTGAAGTTTTCAGACTCTTTCGTTATCAAAACTGGCTTACTAATTTCAGCTTTTCCTCAATAATACTTGGTTTGATTTTGCTAATAGGCTAGTTCAGAATTGTTATCACTCGGTGATGGAAGTTCGTCTCTTTATATTTCATGTTATTTCTGTTTATTTGTGGATCGTGAACCGATTGTATGATGAAGAGTTTTGATTGTCACTTTTCAACTTTTAAGCAGTTTGAAGCTGAGAGCTGGGTTTCTGATTCTCCTGAAGTAAAGGTGGAGTATCTTTCTTGTTTGAAGCGTCTTCTGAGCTTGATTATCGGAACCAAACACGGCATCACATTGCAAGAGTTGAAGGATGAGATCAAGTGTATTGAAGGTGAAATTGCTAATTACAGGAAAAATAAATCCTAGTTTCGTGGCAGATTCCTAGAAATATTGCGTTGGACAGATGCTATTTTGAACATGTTTGGTAAAGAAAGACAAAAAGATGCAAAATTTATATATTTCGTTAAGGGAAGGTGGTGGAGGTCGAAAACTCTCTTGGAACTTGTTCATCCAAAAAGATCCTTATTCTTTTGTTAGTAAATAAATAAATATGCATTTATGAATTTTTCTACAGTACTCTCGCTTACTTTTGGATATTGATGTCCAGACAATACAACATTTGTTTTGGTTACTTACTCTAGCAGGATACCAGGTTACTGTGCAATATGGAGCTTGCAAATCGTTAACGTAAATAAACTGGAAGTAAAAAGAGATTCAAGAATGAACAAAAATCTAGAGATTCAAGATTCAAGGTCATGCTCCCTTACAAAAACCTCTCAAAGTCTTAAAGCTACGCTTCACGAGCCTACCAAAACTGCTACTCCTGTCTTTAACCTGATGGTCTTCACCCATCAACTTTCTGTAATCCCAACCCGATTCCAAACATCCTAATAGAGGATTCTGCTCCCGATCACTTCTTTCGACTCCAAGATTAAGGATACCTCCAGGTTCTTGGTCTTTTGGGTTTCGCACATACAACGCCAAGCAACTTGGCCTCTTACGATCCCCCGTTTCTAACAGATGCTCCAGCCGAATGTTAACCTCGCCAATCTGGTCATCTTTTCTGATCCTGTGAACATGATACACCTTCAAGATCAAGCAAGAATCGAGCTTCAAATCTGCGTCAATGGGGAAGACGAATCGGTCATTCCACGTGGGGTTTCTGTCGCCTATTCTATCGGTTCATGAGACGAGTGGGAGGTTTTGGTTGTCGGTGTTGAGACGGGCCACGACATAGGTTTGAATAAAGTGAGATTTCTTGGGTTTGGGAAGTTGTTGAGCTGAGATCAGATTGATTTCCAGCAGTTTCTGGTCTTCTTTCTTCATAGTGTTTTAGTGAAGAGAAGAAGTTTTAGGAAAACAGAGAAATAGGTTTCCTTTTTTCTTTTTGATGGCAAGATCAAGTGACTGAAGTGCGCGCGCGCGCGCATATATATATATATATATATATATATATATATATATATATATATATATATATATATATATATATATATATATATATGTATATGTGTTATGGTCGGTTGAAGAACAGGAATACAGTTGCTCCTAGGGTTTGGGAACTTCAACTTGTAATCAGAATCAAAAGATTGACGCGGTTACTTATGTAGTGGGAAAATTTCCTATTGGCTGGCTATTAGCTCTATTGGTAGAATTTTGCTTCAGTACGAACCCTTCAAGGAAACTTTCGTTTTCTTTCTCACTCTTTTATTATATATATATAAATTAATCACGAAGGGTATAACTAGAAATATTTTATAAACACGGCTAAGTTATCATTTAGAGGTTTGATTGAGATTTTTTTACAAATACGAGGATTAAATTAACCATTCACATGAATCACGATTAATGAGTTTGATTGGAAATATTTTACGAACATGAAGACTAAATTATACATCATTTAGGGGTTTAATTAGAAATCTTTCATAAATATGGAGACTAAATTAATCATACACACGGGAACCAAATTAATCATTTAGAAGTTTGATTAGAATTTTTTTATGAATACGGAGACTAAATTAACACTAAAAAATGTTTCTCCATAGAAAAGAACCTCCATCGTTTACCATCACCCGCAAAGCTCCCACAGTGGCAGGACACAATGCGCGAAGAATTAGAGACGTTTCAACGTACGAACACTTGGAAATTAATTGTCTATTCTGCGAATATGAATCTTGTGGGGTATCAGATGAATTTACAAAAATTAAACGGCGATATGATGGATGCATTGAGTGCTATAAAGCGTGGTTGGTCACAAAAGGTTATCATCAACATCCCATGATTGATTTTGAGGAGACTTGTTTGTAGTAGCGGAACTAGGAAAAAATTTCAGCTGGTGTAAAATTAAATTATTCATAGCTATTAATTAACTTGACACGAAAAAAAAAATATTATAGGGTTGTGTTTCGAATTGCTAGGGTTTCAGCATCTTGAGGTGGAATGCTCCATAGCTTTGAATTGTTCAGCGCTTGCAAATTAAAACATTCGTGAAACTATCTGTGGTGGTTTCTTTCTCTATTTCTCATATTTTTCGAGAAGCTAATTTTACTCTTTAAGAGTTTAAATGAAAAAAAATTATGATTACAGAGACTAAATTAACACTCGAACAAGTTTCTCCATCAAAGGAACCTTCATCGTTTACCATCGCTCGCAAAGCTCCGACAGTGGCAGGACACAATGCGCGAAGAATTAGAGGCGCTTCAACGCACGGACACTTGGAAATTAATTCCCTATTCTACGAATATAAATCTTGTAGGGTGTCAGGTGAATTTACAAAATCAAACGGTGATATGATGGATGCATTGAGCGCTATAATGTTGAAAACTCTAGGCACAAATCAATGCACAAAAATATTTGAGTAGTCTCTTTATTCATGTGAAACAAACAGATGGCTTATATAAGCCTTACAAATGAGATAAAATAGCAAAACAAACAGACCACGTTTAACTGATTCTAGTTAACGTGATAAGTGGCTAAAGACTCTACCTACATATCCTAATTAATAGGATTTATTAACTGAATGAGCTTTGACAACTTCAACTATAACTCAAACAACCCCAACAATTCCTCCCCTAAACTGATTGCGGTAATGTTTTCAGTTTACTCTTGGTACCACACATACACCCATTGATTCACGCATCCAGCTTAAGTGGTTTTGTCATAATGTCTGCAACTTGTTCTTGTGTGACACAGTGCTTCAGCTCAACAACTCCATCTCTGGTCAAATCACGCAAGAAATGAAACCTTACATCAATGTGTTTGCTGCGTCCATGCATGACTGGGTTCTTGGATAACTTAATGGTAGAACTATTGTCACATAACACAGTGGTACACTTGTTTTGAGAATGACCAAGCTTCTCCAATACTCTCCTCATCCACACCCCTTGACAGGCACAAGAGGCTGCTGCCACAAACTCTGCTTCAGTAGTGGACAAAGCAACTATAGGTTGTTTTTTTGAGGACCAGGACACAACTCCTTCACTGAGTAGAAACACATAACCAGAAGTGCTTTTCCTGTCATCTATATCTCCTGCATAATCACTATCTGTATATGCCATCAACTCTCCATTACCCTCCTTTCGATAAAAGACTCCCAAGTCCACAGTACCTTTCAAGTATCTTAACACCCTTTTTGCAGCTTGCAAATGCAACTCAGTTGGACTTGTCATGAATCTGCTAATGAGACACACCACACACATCAAGTCTGGCCTTGTCGTAGTTAGATACATAAGACTTCCGACCAATTGTTTGTACATGGTAGCATTCACCTTGGTTCCTTCTTCATCCTTCATTAATCTAACGCCAGGAACAATGAGATTCTTCACACTATTACTCTTCTCCATCCCAACCTTCTCCAAAACTTCTTTTGCATACTTTCTTTGACTGATATAAATGCCTTCAGGATTTTGTAAAACTTCCACACCGAGAAAATATTTCATCTTTC